>OZ057416.1:74037395-74637395 GCA_964056705.1 Troilus luridus | reverse complement strand
ACCATCACAAAGAAAAAAACCAAACGAATCTATAGATTCCACTGTTATAAAATGTTGCCATTGAATATTTACTGTTATGGCCAATAACAATCAACCACAATTAGTTTCCCCATATAATATAGACGGAGAGAAATTTCTGTACTGACCAGAGTATTAGAAAAAGAGGGATGTAAGAAGAAATTCATGAAGTGGAAGAAGAAATTAACGGAATAAAAAGAAGACTTACAGAGGAAGATTTTAATAAAAATTGGTTAAAATGAACGTGGGTTTAAAACCCTCGTAAGACAATTATTCTAAAATGCTGAAAAAAACCTCATTTTTGTTCTCCGGATGAAGGCGTCACCTCTTCACACGCACATTGATGATTAGTATCCCTCATGTTTTCAGGGATACTGTCTAATAGAAGGTGTAAGAACTGGAGGATTGGTTATTTAAAAGTCTTATATTGGATGACACTGGATTAAAAAATCTCAAACTAGGATATCACGAAGGTATGGAATTGAGTTATGACGAGGCAATATCTACTGTATTGCTATTAATTATTTTATTATTATTATTATTATAGGCGTTCCAACATGGGTTGCTATTACTTGATTTAATAAAAACATATCTCTCCGAATTATCTCTGCAATCTACCGTATTTGCCAAAAATACTACATTTTACAGAAGGATTACGATAACTAAGACTTTATTATTTAAAAATATGCTGTTCTCACAATAAATCTAGGTCCATAATCTTAGCTGAACCTAATTGCGTAGATAACCATAGGTCGCGAAATAAACCATTTTACTTTGATGTTTTTAATTACCTTTATATATTTTTTCCCTTCGACTCCATCTCGGATTGTATCTCATGGACTTTTTATCGGGAAATTCCATCTGTGCCTATCGACGACAATGGGTCCTCGGACATGGGTTATCTGGAGCAGCATGCCCGTTTAGGAAGCCGGGCTCTCCGTTCAGAAGGAGCAAGATAAAAAAAAAAAGGTGAAAAAAGAGGAGGGTAAAAGAGAGAGAGAGAGGGAGAGAGCGAAAGAGAGGAATAAAAAAAGGAGAAGTGGGAAAGAGGGGAGAAACATCTGGGGGACGGCGCCAGTCTGGCCGTTTAGGGAAATATGTGAGCGGACAGGTGGCCAGACTGTAAATTACACTAGCCCGAGATTTCTGTGTCAGTGTCTACACCTGGGCTTCGGGATTAGTAGTCGTCTTTTTTATCTTTGCTTTTATATATTCCCTCCGGCTAGTTAGTAAGCCTTTATTTATTACTTAGAGAATTTTAATTATTTCGTAATAGGAAATGAATTAACTTTCTTTCTGCCTTTGGATGCCATGTTTAATATTATTGTTAATTTTAATAAGGTATCAGTTCCGCAGGTTGTCGTTTCCAGTTAAAGTTCAAAGTAGTAATCTCTTTGTTACATCATTTCTTCTTATCATATTATAAAAAAAAAAAAAAAAAATGAGTCTAGTGTCAACCCCGGATCCTACTACCCCTGAAGAAATCCAGCAAAAACGATGGCTTTCCAATAAACATTTCTTCCTACTTAAGAGAATTTTTTTGACCCCCACACGAAACAAAATAATCTTGAGTTCTAGTATGAAAAATGCTGTAAATATTGGATATGTGTATATTTCTATCGTCATTTCATCAAAAAATGAATGTTGCGACACGCATTTCGAATCATAGCAGAAGATATAACCTTAAAAGTCTATGTGTGTGTGTGTCGATTCTTGGTTGAATAAATACGTTTATAATTGTAATTATTCATAATATTACATTTCTTATGAAGGTGATTTATCCGAGATTTATCCGCCAAGTTTTCCCCCAGATACGGGTACCCACTTTATAGAGGCTGGGTGAGCCTCCGGAGGGTCTTCAGATCCTGCTGTTTCCATCCTTGTCTATTAAAAGATTAAATAATTGACCAACCTCAACCGGATTTGAACCCTGGACGTTCGGCCCTACAACTCATCGTTCTAGCTAATGATCTTCCCTGTTCCTAGATATCTGATAAAGCTATATTTAAAAACTAAGAAGTATTAAGTTATGCAAACCGATAAAATTATTATCAATACTTGTTTTTTCTGTCGTATGCTTATATTATTTTATTAATGGCCTAATCAAATCTTGTTCTTAAATAAATTCTATCCCTCAGCCGATTGGTTTTTTAAATATTTGATTTTTTTCATTGCATTAGCAGTCAACATTAAAATGCAGCTCCATACAATGAATAACGTGAATGAAAAAAAAAATTGTCTTTAAAAAAAATCGAAAAAAGTGGATGATGACTGAGGGTGTGAGACCGCCCACAGAACCTGAGACTGGTAGCAGATGTGCTAGCCCAATATAACACATTCCATCTAGGAAACCAGGCAACCTCCTCTTGTCTATGTCAATGAGTCATCTTAGATAGATTCTAGACGTTTTTCTTACTTTTTTCCGTATAATTGTTTTGATTATAATTTTTAGTATGTGCTTTAATGTTTCTTTCATGGCAAACTTTATTCCCACAAGTTTCAAACCTTGGTTGTTCTTCAATTCCCGATTATCGATTTGACTGAAATGCAGATGGCCCCGTCGCCTTCTAACTTCAAATCTGTTGTTTGGCTACTTCTTGTGGGTTTCTCTATTTGTCTTTACTTAATCGCCAGTTAATATGCAGCCTCAGTGAATAAGTGCAACAGAAAACTGTCGTAATCAATCATTATCAAGTGATTTAATCAATTATTATACAAATTGAGTTTCTCATACTTAGGAAAGTGGACCCGCGTTATTATCATAATGAATAAAAGGCTAGACATTGGCTTGAAATGGAGTTATTGCTTGTATTGTAACTCTTATCCAAGCCAAAAACTACGATAATGACATGATTTCGCTTCCCTAAATACTATCAACTAAAACTGGACAAAATGGTAAACAATTTATTGTATTACTTAATGCCGTCGTTAATTTCAATACATACATTTAATAACATTTTTAATGCAATTAGTAATACGCGATCTCAATTTATGTGGTCAATAACACGACTCTGAACAACCGTTGGTTTAGAAATAGTTCCGTCCTTGCCAAGTTATGAATTCATAACCCTGCATGGGTATGAACTTAGTAACATATACATTGATGTTTCCATGCTAAAAATGAAAACTTGGAGTGGTTTTTTTTTTTCTCTCTCGTAAAATCATAACAAACAGAAAAAAATCGAATATTCTCCAAATATACCTTAGAATACGATGTTACTTATTTCTCCTTAAATGACGGTGTATACATAATAATACATCAATTGAATAATATACTTTAATGCATTTGTGCTAAGGATCCTTAATTAAGAAGTTCTAAAGCACAATACGTGGAAAGGAGGTTCTTTTCATACTCTCAGCTGCGATATAATGTGTTTTACTGCATATTCTTTACTCCTTTGTGTAATTTATTAAAAGTATAAAAAACACTCATACATTGCCTGAGTTTTGCAAACGACTTGATGGAACTGCTTCCCGCAGTTTTATCAGTAAGTGATCTTGTAGAAGATCTACCCAAGACCCTGGAATAACTTCGTTGAAAAACCACTATTCTGAAGAAGAATGTAATTATAATTGAATGTAAATGTATGTTAGGCATTTTGAAGATCTTTCGATAACGATTCCTATCATTCGATGCGATCGTTTAGCCTGCTCTTTTTCAAGTTATTCTTTTTTTGGCATTATTTTTATCTGCCACCAGCCCATTTTGGTAACTCATCGTTGCTGTTGGTTGAATTGTTATTTCATGTCTGATTTTCTCGATGTGACTGGTGAATTAAATTTTTTTTTGATACGGCAAAATGATCTTGGAGAAATTGATTCTTTCTTTTCTGAATTTTTGTATCTACCCGTCATGATCCTTCTAAGAACTTTTAAGCTCCTCCAAAGGCCCTGGAACAACCCCATCGAAAGGCTCCGCCGATATATCGTTAGAAACGGATACAACAGGACCAGTGACAGAACAAGAAGACTATAGAGAACGAGGATAGTTGGAGACTGATATAAATATAGACGACAGAGCCGACACCTGGGCGGGCACCTGGCGAGCCAACTAGTGCGCTAATAGCCAGTGCCAACTTCAAAGGCGGCAGGTCCTCGTGCATTAACTCGATCGCTAATGTTCTCTGACGCCTTCAGATGTCCCCATCAATTGATCAAAGTGCAGTGGCCTCTTGTCTTATGGATTAATTATGTTATATATCAGTCAACTCTTTGAGGTGATAATAATATCTACGCGATCTAGAAGTCACGGACAGAAAAATATAAGAAAAATGTTGGGAACTATTAAAGAAGATGACCAATATGGACTCAATATGCAGTTCTATCGACATCTAACAACAATGAACCCACACAGAATGGCCAAAAAGGTAGTCAGTCACGTATGTCAAAAACCTGATAATGGCTAACATTTGGATTAAGGAGACTGAAAAGGACAAATGAAGAATTCGAGGTCTCTCCGGATAGGATTGAAGGACGTTGTTCGCTTAAGCTGGAACTTCTGAATGCTGAAAGCTTTCAAGAAAGGCCAAAAACAAAAATAGGCCCAAAAATAAATAATTGGAACTCAGGAAAGAAAGTAAAAAACGGGGAACGTTTGAACGAGACGTGCAAGATATGAAAAGAACAGTTGAAACAAACTTAATCCATACTGTATAAATCGTAATAAACAAATGAAGATGTTTAAGAATGCAACGGTCTCAGAGCAAAACTAAATGCCCACCAGGGTTTGCAGGGAGAGCCTTCGTCAGCCAGAAAAAATATGGCTTTGCAAAAGCGATACCACCAACCTTTGCTTCCTCTTTTAGGTACAATGTACTGTCTAAATTTGGTGATCCTGAGCCCTAAGCTTATTTTCTGAATACTACGTTTTTCAGTCCAGGTGATAACAAAATCTATGAAAGGTTGAATTACTTATTATGTTATCCAATGGGAATTGGCAAAATTCAGGACCCTTTATTGTTCTCAAATTAAAGTAACTTTAAATGAGTCACTTACCTCCTACATATCTTTTAATTCTTCAATCTTATTTCCAAGACAGATTCTTCTGTACTTCCCTTGACTCTTCGAATTCCTCCATCTTTCCCCAATACAGGGGTGTACCGCAAGGCAATGTTTTAAGTCCCGTTCTCTATTCTGTTTACACCTCTGATATTCCGGGATATATTATCCCTAAGCTTATTTTCTGAACGTTTTTCATCCAGGTGATAACAAAATCTATGAAAGGTTGATTTCCTTATTATGTTATCCAATGGGAATTGTTTGATGATTTTTCATTGACGTTTAAGCCTTCCATTTCATTTCATTTTTCACTTCCGTACTAATAACTTAGTCAAATAATGTAACTAAACTATTATAGAGTTAGGAATAGGTACCGATGGAGTACTGAAAATCCTCCTACCAATTCTATCAACTAAATCCTTAGTTTTGCCGTCCTTCGGAAGAGACGTAAAATGGGTGCTCCAAGACTGTTCGGTTTCAGGTAATTGTTAAAGATCGCTATCCTAATGATACTTGGTTAGGCAAAATTTAGGACCCCACTTTATTATTGTCAAATTAAAGTGACTTTAAATGAGTCACTTACCTCCTACATACTTTTTAATTCTTTAGTACTTCCGTTGACTCCTCGATTTCCTCCTTCTTTCCTCAATACAGGGGTGTACCTCAAGGCAGTGTTTTAAGCCCCGTTCTCTATCCTGTTTACACCTCTGATATACCGGAACATCCTTGCACCAACATCTTAACCTTCGCTGACGATACAGCCAATATTTCTTCTCACAGAGACCCAAACCTAGCATCAATAGCTCTTCAAAATCATTTATTTGATTTAGGAAAGTGGTTCTATAAATGGCAAATCAGAATAAACGCCTCAAAGTCGAGCCATGTAAACTTCTCTCTACGCAAATCTTCATGTCCAGCAGTCAAAATTGACAAGAATGAAGTTCCTTCCAAAAATTATGTACGTTGTCTCGGACTATACTTGGACAAAAGTCTTACATGAAACGTACATACAAAATTAAAAAGACAAGAACTGACTAGACGGTACAAACAACTATCACATCTTCTGGACTACAGATCTTCACTTGATTTACGGAACAAACGACTTATCTATAATAGTATACTAAAACCTATTTGGACATATGGAGCAGAACTTTGGGGTTCAGCAAAAAAAGTCCACATACACAAAATACAAACAACACAGTCCAAAATTCTCAGAACAATTGTTAGTGCACCATGGTATATTTCGAATCACACCATACGCAATGACATGAACATTCCCACTATAAAATCATATATTCATAGCAAATATACAACACTCCACTCATCGACACAATATCACCCAAACCCACTCTTTCTTCCGCTTACCTACTCCCTTTTACCTGGACTTGATAAGAAAAGATTAACAAGACATTGGCCAAGAGACCTACTCAACTAATGATATTTTTATTCCAAAACTCGATGATCATGTAGAAAAGCAAAGAGAAAAACACTTGGATCAAATTTTCTGGATGTGCAATTGCGCAGGTGCGAATGAAAATTAAATAATAGATAAATAAAATAAATAAAAATGAGTAAACAAAACAATTATACCAACATATACCGCATTCCGCTTATTGTATTATACTAGGCGCGGATGTATTGATAAGTTTTGTTTTTAAATTGAGTTCGGCAGTTCATACTATCTATGAAACCATTAATTAATATATTCCAAAGGCAAGACATTTTTTTCTATGATTTGAGTCCAGAAAATCGTAAATGAGGGCAAACTATTTGTTAAAATGTAGCGCATATAAAATATGGAATTCCTAAGAGATGGAAGGGATACATATTCGGAATTACTACAGAGCACGGAGCTGTTACAGTGTTATGTTAATCAGAACCGCCTCAGCACTCAGCGTCGGCTATTCCTAGCTGAGGAGGGCCAGGTGTTGAGGTACTGTTAATTTTGACCTACCGGATCGGGTGTCAAATCTCTACGCTATGTAAGGACGAGCTAGGAATATTTCGGTATCAATAAACTTCTTTAAAAATTATTGATTACTAAAAATTATCTAGAGTAACGTATAGATCGCTAAATAAGATGTACCGACCGTTCCTATAAAACTTATATGAAACATTATAATTTTATCTTTAATTATATATACAGTCTCTGTGAATAAGTGGTTAAGTCGAACTTATCCACTTATTCACCGGAGATCTAGATATATAAAATATATTGTATTATTTTATTATTAGGGAATGGGGTAGCTCAGGGCTGGAGTCTTGAGTTGTTATGCAGAAGGTTTCAGGTTCGAAACCAGCCGTGGTAGATAAATTATTAAACGAAATTTGAGGATCGGAAACCCATAAGGAAACCTAATACTACTCATTATTTTGTTACATATATAGATTTTAGCTTTGAAGATGGCTAAAAAAATTTGTTCTTAAGCTGAAAACAGCTACCGATCTCGTTTTAGTTTGATCTGGGCGATACCCGACAAAATAAAATGCCCGTTGTCATTAATTTAACTTTTGGTGATTTCTTGTAGAAACAATTTAATTAAAATTCTTCTAGTTTAAGTCTTAAATCCAAAACTCGTAGAGCCATGAAGTAGGAATCCAAGATCTAATTTGAGTCCTTGAGACCCATCTTAGAGGTCGGCTGCTTTTCAATAGCCATCTAAAGTTTTCTTAAGTCATCGATGGAGGGTTATTAATTATACCCAAAGATTGTCTTCTCAACTTCATTATCAATAATAATAATTGTCTTCTCAGCTTGTTAATCTATAGTAATAATTGTCTTCTTAGGTAAACAATATTTCTGCTTTCTTACTAATGGGGTTTGCGTAAACGTGACAGATCTGTAATCTTCTTATATAAGATCTGAGAGATATCAGTTAGGTAATCCCCCTTAAGATTTGAATACATTATTAATGTAAGCTTTAAGGTACATTACTCACTCTATACTTGAATACAGTAACCTTGAGACAGCAAATTAGGTAGCAATATATTCTCTGGGATGATGTATTCTGATTTTTTCTTTTTTTTGATAAAAAATACTGATAGATTTCTTCTTGATATGGTGAATACTCAAGTATTGAAACTAATTTGTAAATTTATTCTTGGTAAATTACTGATAGTTTATAGCAATTCCTACAAAAATACGATGTGAATTAATATTATTGGAATTTCAAAGTATAGTTATTACAAATTAATATAATAAAAACATATCAAATAAAATAAGTCATATTTAAAAAAAATAAAATAATGCATACAGTAAAATTGAAGTATTGTTTTTTTTCGGAATATTATTTGTTTAACCGTTTATATGTTTTATATATAAAATATATGACATATATAAGTATAAATACTTATCATAGTACACAATCAATATACATTTTTTAATAAGCTATACTTCATTTTACTGATGAAATGCCATCCATTATCATGATGGTATTGACGAGAGGGAATCCACTGTATTTTTGGCTTACTACAACTAAGGATTTTTTTTTAGCAACTTACTCCCAGTTCTGCGATATGTATTTTATAGTTTAGTGACAATGACGAAATTGTTTATCGACATTTACTCTCTCTGTTTCTCCCTCTCATTATTGGTAGATGATTTAATTTTAGGCAGCCATAAGTATAGACACTACGAAATTAAAATATACACGATAGAGTTTAACAATGATAAATACTTATTAGATCAAACAAATAACTACTATTTCTCTTATAATGCTGCTGGAAGATAATGAACTTATTTTCTATATTTATCTAAGAAATTAGTGTGTTTTTGAAATGCCTTTGCTTTTATTAGCAATCGTTTGACACGACCATTTGCGAGTCAATGACATGACTGAGGTCAAGAAACGGCTCGCCAGAAATTCACAAATGAAATATAGTCAATACTAAGTAGTACAGAAGGGAGAATACAGATTAAATCGTGAGTTAAAATTTTAATTCGTTTTAAAAATTTACTTAGTGAAATTTACATCTGTATTATCTGTAAAGGCGAGTAACCACTGGTAGTACTTGAGTAACAAATTCAACATAGAAGGCCAAGGAACTATCTTTTCATATTATTTTAATGCCCAGATTTTAATAAAAGTGTCGATGTTAAACAAGCTTTGGCAGTTAAACCTTTTTTTCTTATCGACTTTAACTATTTTAAAAAAACTACGAAGTATTTCTCTTTCTTATATAAATAATCACCAATGAGAGAGACTCAGTCGGGCACTTACTGGTTACAAAAATAAATAATTAATTTCCAATTTTTTATTATTCGCAACTTATGACTGGAAAAGTAGTCATTAGTCATGATTATTTCTTCTGGTTTTAAATTTATTGGTCCACGTCAATCAGATTGTTAACCCGGGGCTTTCAGCATTGTAATTCAGCGATCTATACACTCAGCTAATCCTCTTCCGATATATTATCATACTAAAAACTGTATTTATCTTCCACAACTGTTTACAGACCATTCCTATACCGGGAAGAGACAAACATCATAGATCTGCAGGCAGCCCCTAGCAGGACGATCTATTTCGGTGCTCTGTCCTCCCCTACGGGGGATACTCTGTCAACATCGGACCTCATTAGAGGCGCTGTAGCCTCAGGCGGGGGACATTTGTGTCCTTCGGCAAACACTGCATCTTCATTAGTCCTCATCTTTGGGGTGGGGGTAGAAGGAAGGAAGGGTGGGGAGGAAACGATCCAATCAGGATTTGTCAAAAAGGAAGTCGTAGGAAAGTCGCACAGATTACTTCCTTAGGCTTAAAGATTTTATATAATAATAATAAATTCGTAAAATGCAGTAAGGCCCTAAACTTTATATAAAGCTATGGCATGGTGCCTCATACTTAGTATATTTCTTAGCATTTATATCATGCTTCTAAAATACTAAAGCTTTGACATATCGTCTACAAATGCAAAATATCAAAAATGAAAAACGCAACTTTTCAGGAAAGTGAAAAAACTATTTCAATGTTCGTTCAAAATTATTTATCATTTCATTATACATGGTTTTGTATTCTGTTAATGACTATATGAATTTGATATCAATTATCAATACTTAAGAAATAGCTATAAATCGAAAATGAAAGATGCGTTTAATATTCGATACTTAGAATTAGCAGTTGTATCGATGTGGTGTTGCACCATATGTCATAACCAATATTCTATATCAATGGTCAACCTCAGAAATATTATAATAGCCAATTTAATAATCTCGATAAAAAAAAGCAATAAGTTTTTTCACAATTTATTTCTTATTAAGTTGCGTGTGTTTTTCAAAAATTGTATTCCATATCTTTCAATGACACGCCTTTTTAATTTTGGGGTTAATGAAGACTTTTAAAGGAGTTTCTAACCTGTACTTTTATTACTACATTATTTCCATGTCTTTAATGTATTGTATCCATAGTAAATATTAAATTTATTTATTTTTTATAAATTTTATCTGTTTTTTTAAATATAAAAACTAGATTTATACTGTAATGTAGTTTTTACTTGAACCTCTGTCGTATCAACAAGTAAGCTATAACCGTATTATCTCGCGTCAACACCTTACATTAGGAAACATCTGTCTACGGGTTCTATCTATTTCTCTTCCCAGCTCTATTGTGTTTGTTGATGCTAAGTCACTATCCATGTCCATCGTTTTATTCAGGTATGAATTAACTTTTAAGTGATTTGAAACTAACTTTGGAACAACAAAGATATTACATTTAAGCATAAAATAAAAATCTTCTATCCTAATTATGTTCCAGATTTCTTTTTCGTTCCCTTTATTGATTTATGAATCTAATATAATAAATATTTGGTGGTTTTATTAATTCATTATTCATTGATATTTCTAATAGTTATTTGTGTAGCTCATGAAGATCTTACGTTCTTAAATCCCAAGCCGAGAAACATTAGCTGAGACTTTAAAGGTTCGCCCGAGTTATTGATAAAAATTTTAAATGTTGAAGTGGTTATTTAACATTCTAACATTCTAGATTCCCAATATTTCTTTCTTTTTTACACCGCAATAAATACTAACATTGATTTTACTAATTAGAGAGTTACAAAACCTTTAACATCCCCAGCCACAACTGCCTGAACTAAGAGGAACACTAAAAGCAGCGGGCACTCAGTTGGAACACGCCAACGTCGTATACGAAATTTACGAGATAGGAAGTGGAAGGGAATTTGGTAACTTGCCCAAACGTTGACTCATTCGACAACGCCAAATTTCCTGACGCCGCCACTTCTGTTTTAAATCTTCAGCGGTAGCCAAGTGAGAGCTTTAAGTGGAGCCACCTTCTTGGTCGTTTATATATTCGGAGAGTAGACCCCTTTCTGTCAAACTAGAAGTGTTTGCCATGTCTTATTAGAAAATTAACAATAAAAAATAGGTATCCCCTTTATTTTTTATTTAACTCCAGGAGTATTACATTTTTATTTAGCCGAGTGAGATAGTTCAGTCCATAGAGCGCTAAGTTGCTGAGGTGTAAAAAGGATAAAAAATACTTTTAAATTTAAAGAATTTTTTTAATATAAAATTATTACCTCCACTGTAACCATATTGGAAATTCCCATTTGTCCCATTACAACATGTATATTTAAATGTATTTAATTGGGGCGACCTGTGGTCTAGTGGTTAGTATAACAACCCAAGATCGCCTGTTCGTAGCCCGGTAGGTAGTATTTTTTAAAGAAAGTAAAAAAACCTTAATTATGCCCTTCTTCGAAAGGTATGTTAACCGGGGGTCTCAAGGTTGTAAGATGTCAGGTACTCGTTAAAAATCCCTATCCTAATTAAACGTGGACAGGCAAAATTTAGTGCTCCCACTGTAGCATCTTCCGATTAGCCATGGTAGGATAAAAGTGGCGTTTAATAAACAATCGATATGAATTGTTTATAAGCTATAATAAATATTGAGCCAATAAACCTGGAATTTCAAATTCGCACCTTAGGGGTCTAATAAATTAGATTTATATTGCCAAAATATAAAATTTCTTCGTGATATTTTTCTTTGAAGTTCATATTTCGGGGAGCGGAGTACTCCAGTGAGTAGAGTGCTCTGTTGGAAAATTGAATGTTCCAAAAAATAAATTAAATTTTTTGTTTTTAAATTAATATTTTTCTAAATATAAGTTTGCTCTTATAGCACCGTGGTTCCTCAATTGTAGAGTTCTAGGTTGCTGTGCTGAAGGCATCCGGCTCAAATATGAATGAGATAGATAATTTATTTAATGTTTTAACAGCCATAGATGGAGCTTGTTGGATTCGCAGATCCTTCTGGGGCTCACCCAGCCACTATAAAGTGGTCCTTTTAATACAGCGGCAAATGCCTACGTTGTGCGTGATCTCGGACAAATCATCTCCTACAACCGTTTTCCTAGAGTCCAATCTCTACCACGTACTAAACACAAGACCCTTCATGAGTTGTGTTGTTACAGGTTTTTATATTAATCTTATTTTAATTTTTACGATATGATTTATATCATATATTTCTACAGTAAGATATTATACATACGGCCAATAAACGTGGAATTTAAATTCATATATATATATTCATATTTAAAACTCTTATAATAAATACCTAACCCTCCCTAATGCTCTGTCATTTAATACCGTTCGCAATTCGACCGTGAAGTTCCTCTACTACCAACAGGTAAAAATAAGAACTCGGCCCAGATTGAAATTCCGTTGCTGAGGAAGAAGGAGATGGGCCGGTGAAGGTTGTAGCACCTGCTATGGAAATCTCCGACTTATCTCAGCCATTATTTAAATAGCCCGCGATCAGCAACGAGTTGTTTCGACAACCTGTTGCTTTGAATATATCTTCTTCTATTGTCTACCGATAAATTCCTTTTCACCTGATTAAAAAACAAGAAATTCTAAATTTGTAAGACTGCCAGTTACCATTTGAAAAGAATAACATGTACCAAAAAGTATCTTCTGTATTGCTATTAATGAAATTTCAATTAAATATTAAAGTCCATATTCAAACCAATTTCGAATTAAATATTAAAAGTCCGTATAGCATGTTATTTAAACTTAAATGGCCTGAAAGTTTGGAAAGCATATAAGATTTTCTTCTAGAAATATATTTATTGATTTTGGTTTCACTGTAACATTTTACTTATAGTTCAGATATTATAATAGCAGGTAGCGAAAAACATACATCTCATTAGACTAAAAAAATTCTACTCGCATTATAAACATATGGGGATAATTTGTTCTCGTACCTGCCTGTCAGTAGTGATGTCCATGTGCATAAGGCACGCTAATATCAGTCGCATTTCGTTAATCCATAAACATTAAAAAAAAAAAGTATGCACTATTTTAGCTTACGCATGCGCGGAACTTTCCGTAACAAACGAATTTAAAAACGTCTCAGCCAATTTGTCATAAATTTGCAACCGCATTGTGACAGTATATTAAACATTGTGAATTCAAAATTAAAAGAATGATGTTTTGACTTAGTAGTCAGCACTTATCTTTTAATTATCCTTAAACATGCAATAAGAGTTATGTAGATGCTATTAGTCTCATTTACTTGTCTGAGATTTTCATCAAGGGATAATAAGTAATGATACGAGTACATTGTATTTTGTGTAAAATAATGTAAATAACACTTTTTATTAATTACTAGTAGGTCACTCATTTTTTATTTTTCCCCACCTAATGTATTTATAAATTTATTAAACGTCGGAAACTTTTTTTGTGCATAATATAGTTGTTAAGAGAACTGATTTGCCTTGCTGAAACTCCCATGTTAACACATGTACTTAAGCACATACATTGTTTAATTGTTACAATTTAATCTGTTGACACCCACAGATCCTTCAGAGGCACACTCAGCATTTGAAAAGTGCGTAATTGGGGAAGAACCTGGCTTTTTAGCGTAATATTGGCCTAATGACCTCCCTACACAATTGTTTGCTTAGTAACAGCATGTCTCTGGCATTTATGAACCCTAGATGTGTATATATATTCCGTACTAACAATATAGAGCTATCAACTTGCACCGATGTTGTCGAAAGAGATGGGGGGAGTAGAATGAGATCGGGGACTTATGATCCTAGGTATCAGTGTAGATGGGAGCCCATAGTGTTAATGGCAGCTCTTCGCAAAGACCCATTGAAGGCTTCGAAGGGACGAGACTGGAATTATATCGCCTAGTTGTTCACCAAAGTCTCTCACTCCTCCGGACCTTCATGGACTGTCGAGACGCCACTTTGAACTTTGTAAATTTTGGAGGTGTCTGGAGTGAGTAATGTGTAGCCAATAAGCCCAGAAGGTGGACCGACACCCGACATTGCCTCCTCGAAATTCCAGAGCATCACTGGCTTCAATGGTTAGGCCAAGTTCTGGAGGCCGCGGGAGAGGCGCCTGCTGTCTGGGCGCCACACCTCCGCATCACGACTAGCCTACACCTCGGCCGAACTGCTGTAGTGATGGTGTCGGTATCCATTGTTCTCTAATCTTTATTTATTGTAGTCATACAACAATAAATTGTACCAATTGTAAAAATACCATCTATCTTATCACTACTTTATACCTTATGGCTGCGTATAACAACTAATTCGAACAAAGGCCTTCTATCAACACTTCCGCTTTCAAACTGAAGTAATCATCAGAACTGCGTTGTATTCAACTATTTACTTCAATTTCAACTTATTTATTTTATATACTAAAATATAAATAATATTTTATCATTGTTCTCTAGTGTTTTTTTTTGTATTTATAGCACAATAAATTGTTATAATGGTAAAGATAACATCAATCTTAGCACTTTTTTATTCCAAATGGCTGTGTTTAGGAACTAATTCGAACACTCCTATCTTTCAAAATCTTCGCTTCCGAACACAAGTTATTGTTACGGGCTATTGGGTGTAAAATTAATTAAACTATTACTAAATTCAAGATACTAATATTTATTAACAAATTAAAAATAATACAATGAAATTATTTAAAACAATTAAATTATTAAACTAATATGAATTTACAATAACAATATTCTACTGATTATAACCTTGGCCTAACTGTTATCTAATTACTAAAATAATAAACAAATAATACAAGATATTGCTAATACTAAATAACCTAACTATTTACCTAAATTTGTACAAATACAATAAAATTACACTATAGTTTATAACTACAAATTAACACTTACAGTTCGCTAATTAAAGTCCACCGACCGTATGACTCTCCAAATATGACAAACTGACACTCACTTATCACACTGCCACTGGCTGACACTAACTGTCACTGTCACTCACACGGACCATCACCGTTCACTGTCACTAACTTTACTACTAACTTACTACAGACTGATTACTGACTGCTACTGCTCGCTTACTACTCAGCCGGAACAGCTGGCCTTTTATATAGGCAAGGTTGGTCGGGGTGGGGGACACCTAGAATATTCCACGCAATCCGCGATGTTTCTAGACTCTTCTTTAATTCCTTCCGGCTTATCTTAATCCCTTCAGCCGGTCCCTCTGTCTCTCTGATCATAACATTATTATCATGGGTAGACAGCAGTTCATCGGTAATACTCATATACATATAGATGACCTGTTGAATATGTTTTGCCCTAACAGAAACTACGGTTAAATATGTCCAATACTTAATGAATTAAACAAGGTAGTTCAACTTATTTATTTTATACTGAATATAAATATGATCAACTCAGACTATCTTGTAATATGTTAGAACTCTTGGTTAAAACATATTGTCCTGTATTATAAAATAAATTCAGCAAGGTGGTTTGTTATAGTTAAATTTATTTATTTGGTATTGAATAACATAACTAAGATTATCTTGTTATACCCACCTATAATGTCTAAAAGGCGAGTGAAAATTTTTGATTTTGATGTCTTAAATAATTTTCGCTTCCTGCATATATAATTCCTGAATAATTAATAAAAGTTTAGAGCCAAGCTACAGCATGAAGACGAAAAGTCTCTTTCGTTTTAATGTATTTTAATTTATTATTTTCGCTTACACATGCGCGAAATTGTTTTCCCTAACAGGTGTTTATTTAAAAACCGACGTTAAAGTTTGTAAATACGTTTGATCGTATTCTCCATCCGTAACTAAAACATTAAAATGTTGAAATAATTAACTTGGGATTTTTGTACTATACTTTAAAATCATAATACTTTTTTTTTTTAAATCGCACTATAAATAAATTGAATAGAAAACTTTGCAAATTAGATATTTCATATTATTTTTTTATAATTAATGTTTATTATTTTATTATTACTATATATTTTAATAGTACTAAGCAAATGCTATAAGCAAAATGTTAGATTATGGTGCATTATTATATCTAAAATATTTTGAAAAAAAAAAAAATCAAAAGTCAAATTCGTTTTAAATGTGGTATATAAGACTGTAGTTCAAAAACAGAAAAGACGTAATAAAATACACAATAAAAAAAATTTGGATTTCCTTGAAGCACCAAACTCAGGGGGTAATTTTTTTTTTTAATTTAATTTATTGATATTTACAACTGTATAATAAAAAAAATACATCCAGTAAATAGGCTATGTGATACAAAATGACATGAGTAATGGCAAGTTGAGAAACTACCCACTGGTAGTACTCAAATCACTAGTTCAACTAAGAAGGTCACGTGGCCATCTTCTTTTCAGACGCCTCGGGGGATTATCGGGAATCGAAGAGGAAGCTAGGTTTGAAACTAGAGGGTTTGAGTGGGAATGAAGTTTGTTATGAAAGGAAAGATACCGGGTTCGGGCCAAATCAGCAACAAATGGGACATTAAGGTCGTTATGGATGACGGTATTTTTAACAAAATAAGGAGCGTTGAGGATTTTACGAAGGATTTTGGACTGTAGGGATTGGATACGACAGGAATTCGATGGCTTAGTGGAGCCCCAAAGCTCTACTCCGTAGGTCCAAATAGGTCGTATGATGCTCATGTAGATGAATCTTTTGTAATTAATTGGGAGCTTAGAGCGTTTGTCTAGTAAGTGTTGAAGTAGCCTGAAACGTCGAGCGGTTTCTTGTCTTTTCAGTCTAGTATGAGGATTCCAGGTTAATCGTTTGTCGAGGTGCAACCCTAAGTATCGGATCTGTTCTACCTGCACCAGTGGGGTATTATTAAAGGATACTGAAGGGCAGGAAGTCATTGGTTTACGGCGTAAGGTAAAAGTGATTTGATGGGATTTTTGAGAATTTATTTTAATTCTCCAGTTTTGACACCATTCTTCAAGATCAGTGATATGGGATTGGAGCCTTTAGGATGCAATAACTGGATTGGTGTTGACTGATAATACACATGTATCATCAGCATACGTGGTAAGGATAGTATTAGGATGAGTTGGGATGTCAGCTGTATAAACTGTATAAAGGATTGGGCCAAGGATACTACCTTGAGGAACACCAGCAGATTGGGAGAAGAGGGATGAAAGTACATTATTATGGTTTACCTGGAAAGTTCTATTTGTGAGATAGGATTGAAGGATGAGAAAGTAGGTATGAGGTAGGAATTTACGGAGTTTGTAGAGCAAGCCCGGATGCCAGACTCGGTCGAAAGCCTGTTCCACGTCAAGAAAGACGCCCGAGCAATATGATCCACGTTCTAATGCAGAGGAGACCACATCCACCACACGATGACATTGCTGAATAGTGGAGTGGGATGCTCGGAATCCAAACTGGTGATCTGGTATTACATGATTTGCATCAAGGATGGGGTACAATCGTTTGAGGATAAGTTTTTCTAGGATTTTACCCATGCACGGTAGAAGAGAGATAGGACGGTATGAGGAAGGGTATTCTGGTTTTTTTTTAGGTTTGGGTATCATTTTTACAATGGATAATTTCCAGGGGTCAGGAAAATATGTGGAGTGGAGTACAGCATTATATATATAGGTAAGGAATAGAATGGCTTTTCTAGGAAGGTGTTTTAAGATATGAATTGTGATGAGGTCATACCCAGGAGCTTTGCGGGAAGGTAGTCTATGAATAATGTTGGATATTTCTGTAGGATGGAATGCTTTGGGTGGAAGGGACATTTGGAGGGGAGCATCTAACGCTTCTTTTATACATTCAATGTGATTTGGGTTAATTATTTCAGGATGTGGATGAAAAATTTTGGAAAGGTATTGACCA
The DNA here is from genome assembly GCA_964056705.1 of Troilus luridus. Classification (NCBI taxonomy): domain Eukaryota; kingdom Metazoa; phylum Arthropoda; class Insecta; order Hemiptera; family Pentatomidae; genus Troilus; species Troilus luridus. The sequence goes on along the minus strand of OZ057416.1, from coordinate 74,619,262 downwards.
AATAACTGTGATTTTTCTCCGTCAGATCTTGTCCAGTTATTTGATCCAGTGAGGAGTGGATGATTAAATTCCTTGAACTTTAGGAGTTTTTTGGTGTTCATCCATAATGATTTGTCGGTGGTTGTAAGATTTTCAGTCCAGGTAATTAAATTTTGAATTTTGAACTTCTTGATTTCTGCTTTTAGTTTGTTAGTTAATTTTGTATAGATAGTTTTATCTGCTGGATATCGAGTTCTATGCCACTTCGATCTTGCTCTGCGTTTTTCTCTTAATAAGATTCGAATATGCTGTGGCAAATCAGTATGTTGATAGTTATTAATTGTATGATTTGTGATGTTATCATGTAACCTGCTTCTGATTGAAGTTGTAAGTTTTTCTATGGCTGTATCAATGTCTTGTTTTGTCTTAAGTGAAATTTTTAAGTCCAGTTTGTCCTCCAAGTCGTAACAAAAATCGTCCCAGTTGACACGTCCTGTAATCAATGAGGGAGGGGAAGGCTTGGGAGCAAAACTTGAGTGCAAGAAAAGGAGGACTGGACTATGATCTGATGAAAGGTCGTCCAAGAATTCAATATTGGCTTGTGCGGGGGAAATCTGGGATGTAACAAATATGTCAAGGATGTCGGGACGTTTTTTGAGGGATGTAGGCCAGTAGGTGGGATTTTTTGGGGCAAGGATTGAGTAACTCTTTGAGGATGTGAGAGAGGATAGAATATTTCCACGGGAGTTGGATGTTCGACAACCCCATCGTTGGTGTTTAGCATTGTAGTCTCCTCCAGCAATGAAACGCGGTCCAAAAGATTGGAATAGGGAATCTAAAAGGTTATGAGAGATGGAACTACCGGGAGGACAGTATACAGCTGAAAGTGTGATATGGAAAGGTCGTGAAGTTATGGATACTGATATTGATTGAATAGCATCAGTTGGAGTAGAAGGGACAAGGGAATGAGAAAGAGTTTTATGGATGAGAATGCTGGATCCAGCATGTGAAGTGTTATCTGGGTGGTCTGACCTATAAGTAATATAGTCCCGTATATAGAATTTCGTACGTTGAGTGAGGTGAGTTTCAGTCAGCAAAGCTATATCTATTTGTTTGTCATGGAGAAAAATGTCTAGTTCGTCACGGTGATTGAGAAGTCCGTTTGCATTCCACAAAAGGATAGTTAAGGGCTTTATGCTCATCGTGGCAGGTTAAGTGGAACTTCGGAAAGAAATCTTGTGAATAGGACGATCAGTGGTTTGATGGTTTCCTGAAGGTCTCGCAGGAAGGAAGATAAGATAACGTTAATGTCTGTTGGATGGTGGACTGGATATACATCTGGAGGTTGGGTTGGATAATTTATTTGGAAAGGATGGTTGGCTGTGAGTTGAGTCTGTGGAGCTGGATTTGTTTTTGTTATATTATGATTTAGGGAATTTTGTTGAGGGTTCTGAGAGGATGGGACCGGGTTTTTTTGTTGTGGCGGCAATTTGACCCGTAAGGGTAGATGATAGGGAGGAATTTGCTGACATGGAGGTTCAGCTGTAGGATGGGATGTCTGGAATTGAGGTTGGGATTCCCGCGGCTTGGGTTGGGAGGTCTGAGTCCTATTAAGGGAAGTCTGAGGCTTGAGTTGGGAGGTTTGAGACGCCCGACTCCGTGGCTGTTGCAGATTAGTTGAAGTGCTGTCCTCTGTGGACGTTGTATTAGTAAATTGTTGCAGTTGTAACGTTTTTGGCAATTCAGGGAAGATTGTGACGTTGGCGACTTCAGGTGCCTGAGTCGTAGTCTTCTCTATTTTATCTTTTATTTTAAAAGTTCTCTGGCGATGGAAATTTTTATAGACCGTACAGCCTCTATAGTTTGCGGGATGATCTCCGCCATAGAGTGCACATTTTGCAGGTTCGGCATTAGATTTTTGGCAAGTGTCAGTTGGGTGTGAGCCTGCACACTTGACGCACCTGTCTTCGTGATGGCAATACCTCTTAGTATGACCCAAGTTTTGGCATTTAGCGCATTGTACTATGGTTGTTTTTTGTTTGGGCTTTTCGAATTGAACGGTAGAATAAACCAGTCTTGAGACTTGAAAAATATCCTCATTATTGCGTGCTGGTTCCAAATCCACGAAGAATAATGGTAGTGGATATTTCTCTGTGGGATGCAATACGCATGAGACATTTCTCACATTGTGGCCTATTTCTTCTAGGTCATTCTTAATTGCTGACGTTGGGGTGGATGAGTGCAGCCCTCTCAACACCACTCTGTATGATTTGTCCTGTCTCAACTGATAACAGTGAAAATCGTATTTTTTTACAGTCAGGTGATCTATTAGTTTTTTGTATGCATCTTTGTTTATAGTGTTTATTTTGATGTCCTTCACTCTGGAATAGCAACTAAAGTTTGTCGGGCCAATCAATTCCGCAATTTCTTGGCCTAAGGCATAGAAATTATTTATTTTTGAAATAAAGATTGGTGGTGGCTTCGGATCAACGAATCCCTGATTTGTGGTTTCCTGTTTAGAAGGTAGATTATTTGAAGTATAATTGCCGCTAGGGGGTAATTTTAAGTTGAAATTTTGAAATGGTTCATTTTGGTGACTATTAACTATTTCATTTTTTCCATTTTTTCATGTTTTAAAAAACGAACCATTAGTTCATAAGCATAGTCTCATCACCGATTACTACACTTTCGATAAATAATAAATGATTATTATTTTATTGTAATATAAACAATGATCTTTTGCATACCTTTTTGTTGAAATATGGGTATTTACTCCCGCAATAATTTTTACGTTATATAAGTATATGTTTGTTAAGATTTTGAAAAATAAATCGAATTTTTTGACATAATAGTTTTTTTTTTAATCAGTTTTAAACAAACAAAGGCATTTTTTTTTAAATCAGTCAAGATAATTAATGCAGTTTTGTTAAAACTAGCATAAATCTCTCCATAAAAAAAAATATTTCGTCACATTTGTGTACTCATATGATGTCCAAGAATATTGAAAATGGAGATGGCAGTTATAGAGGTATTTTTTTACATTTTTACAATTTTTTGTAAATTCGATGTTTTAATATACCTAACGGTTAATATATTTATGATATATTTAACTTTTTTTATTACGTATATTTTTTTTTTTTGAGAATACCTTAAACTACTTCGGTTCCCACAATTTCTTCTACTTTCTTTTATAATTCCTTTTTAATTTAACAAACTCCAATTGTTCATCACTTGGAATTTCCATTCATTGTTTCTTATGATTACTAAAAAACTATACATTTTAGTGCTCTTGAGGAAAAAACTTCCAGATTTATCGGCAATAACCACATCGGTACAATTTGAGTGGAAGGGTTAGTTTTTGTTGGCCAGAATTGTCCCTCGCTGACGCAGGCAAAAACTCATTTGAAGCACCCCTATCCATTCGTTCTCTCCCGAATCTGTTTACACGCTGGGGTATAAATCGCTGCTGTCCATTTGCTCTGCCTCTTGTTAACTTTTTACTCGGTGTTGTTCTTTTAATCTTGAACGGTTCAGTTCTCACCTTGCTTAACAGTTATGGTATAGCATTAAACAGAACAGCGAAGCCGTTTAATTATGGCTTGTTTGTCGTGTCATCACCTCGGGGTATTTTTTCATTTTTTAAAAAATGAACCATTAGTTTATAAGCATAGTCTCATCACCGATTACCACACTTTCGATAAATAACAAATGATTATTATTTTATTGTAATATAAACAATGATCTTTTGCATACCTTTTTGTTGAAATATGGGTATTTACTCCCGCAATAATTTTTACTGTAGATATACGTTTGTTAAGATTTTGAAACATAAATCAAATTTTTTGACATAATAGTTTTTTTTAGAATCAGTTTTAAACTAACAAAGACATTATAAAGAAATCAGTAGAGATAATTAATGCAGTACTGTTAAAACTAACATAAACCTCTCCATGAAAAAAAATTATCTCGTCACATTTGCGTATACATGTGATGTTCAAGAATATTGAAAATGGAGATGATAGTTATAGAGGTATTTTTTACACCTGCATAACTAAAACAATCTGAAAAATGTTATTGACAAACAAATATACATCGCTGGATTCTTATCAGTGAATGAATGTCTTCACAAACAAACAAAGCGAGAGAAGTGTGAATGAGAGAATGGCTCAATTATTTTTTCTTTTTTCTTATTAATTATCTATTTTGATTAACATTTTTTTCATTATTATTTAGATTGGTTATTTTTAATGAGATAAAACCATGAACGGTGTTTTATCCCTCTTTACTGCGAACGGTCGATCTTAACTTTATGTAGGAGCTGAAAAAGATAATATAGAATTTATTTATGTTTATGTTTCAATCGCGGATGGTTAGTTTCTAATGTTTAAAATCTTGAAAAGTGAAATATTAATTAGTTGAACTTTTGTTAATAGTGAAAAATAGCAAAACGAAATCCCTAAACTTACGTGTGGAATGTACAATTATAGCTTGAAGGATTCTCCGGATCTACTCACCCCAAAAAATGAGTAGCAGTCTGACATTTATCAGGACACAGTTTGAAGCGCAGTCCTGACCACAGTTAATAGTTGACTATCGAAATTTGAACGTACCAAATTCACATTACGTTAATAAGCACGTCCTGGGGATTCCACTTCAATAGCCTCAATATTTCGCAACCAGGATACCATGAATGTTCATCATCAGAAAAAAAGCGATTAAAAAAACCAACTGTATCATACTATCGACTACGTGATCCAGTTAGCGATTGGTGGGCGTGTCGTAAGGACCATAATTTGGGACGAGGCTAATATTATGAGACCACAGGGCTAATGGTACCTGAACCTAACGAGGTGCGGTCTGCGGTCTCTCGTTACCTGTCTTGAACAAACAATGAAAGGAGGAACGCCATTGGCCGGCCTTGAGGATTCGTGCAAGCTGATTGGCCCGCACCGGATCCACCCACCGCTGCACCTGTAGTCTTCCGATTCGACAGGCGTTCATTCATTGGCACGGTCCGCTGCTTCCGATAGACGTGTATTGTTTACCTCAGCTCAATGGTGTCCTTTCACGGTCGTTAACTAGTTAGTGAGGAGTTGACTGCTCATTCTTCGTGTCTCACATCTTGGTGCTGACAAAACATATTCTGTTACGCTACTACAACATCACAAGTACATTTTCATTAAGGAATAAGAACAATCGATCCATAAAACTAATTAGAAATTTAAATTACTATAATGGACTTCAAGAAGATATTTAATTTTCCGAATCGTGTACATCACATGCTCCTGAACAGTGATACGCAGACAACATTTTAGTTGGAATGCAAACAAGCATACAAAAGTGATGGATACAATCATTTTTATAAAATGTTTTATGAGGAATAACAAATATCTTTTTATCAAATAGTATAGTTTATATGGCTGTGAAATCACTTAAAGTCAAAATTAATTAAATATAATGTAATTTATATATATATTTATATGTTTTGTTTTTTTATAAGTTGATTTTTACTTAAGTTTTATTATAATCAAGTAATGAAAATAATTACGTCTTAACTAGGTTTTTTTCTGATACTAAAATTAAATTTTCGAAAATGTGACACAATAGTAATAATAATTATGGTTAGTATAATATAGTCAGTAAAAATGTGTATCAGTTCCGGTTAGCCTTTTTTTTTATTTGACCTATTATTCAAAATAAATATTATTGAAGGTATATAGCCTTTATGGTTTATTAACCGAGTCATGGATTTTAATAACAATTCATATCATATAATCTCATCACGTTTTCTCATATTTTTGTATGATTGAGAAATCGTTATTTATTTTGAATTCTTCATTGTTTCTATATATGTCAATTATTTTGTGTTTTAAATACTGATAAAATGTATTCACTTTTATTTTCTCAATTTAAAAAAATATATCTAACTCTCTTATGAATAGGCTAGATAGATATATTTGATGATTGATACATATTCACGTTTTTAAAAATATAATTTTTTTTGTAGGTGATGACCTGCGCCGTTGCACGTATCTGGGAGGAGGAAGTAGGCGGACGGCCTAAAGAAGATGAGGTGGTTGGAATGACCCGAAAAAGGAAGTCTACGACACCCATCGAGGAAGACGATCGGAAGCGGAGGAAGTGCTGTTCCCCATTCAGACCGTGGACGCCGCAGGAGGAGCCACTGCCTTTGGTGTCCAAGCGGTCCCCGAGCCCCAGCAGTTCCGGTTCCGGCCAGAGAAGGAACTACAAGAATATGACGAGGGAGAGGAGAATCGAGGCGAACGCGAGGGAGCGGACGAGGGTCCATACCATCAGCGCCGCCTTCGAGACACTGAGGAAGGCGGTACCCGCGTACTCCCACAACCAGAAGCTGAGCAAGTTGAGTGTCCTCAGGATAGCCGCCTCCTACATCCTCACCCTGTCCAGGGTCATCGGGGAGGACTACTCGGCCGACCAGAGCAATCCGTCGTTGGAGGAGTGCATAGACAACGTATCCAACACCATCCAGATGGAAGGCAAGCTGAAGAAGAAGTGATTGCCATGGACACCAGTGGTATTTGCTCCCTCTTTGAACGGTCTGTCTTGAAGGAATCTGAAATTGCTTCATTGCCTCTACTCCCGGAATGAATCGATTACAATTCAATCTGCTTGAATCGATTGACATCTTTCCTTAATAAACTGCAGGTGAAACCATTTCCTTCAAGGTCTAACAAAGAAGTCCTTCTTGATTGACCACCAGATGGATAAGTATTAGACTGAGTATTTCGTCATATTTATTCTAACAAAAGGCAGAGGATGGTGACGTAGAATGAACAGAAACCTGTGAGTGAATATGAGTGAACCCAAAGGCCCTTTTGAAGAATAGAGTTTGAAGACTGCTGCATTGCCCCCTACTGATCTCAGTTGTCTAATAAACACAAAAGTACATCATAGTTTTTCACTATAATAATTATAGTATTTTTTTTTCTTGACTGGTAATGAAATGAATTAAGTTTTTTCTTTCAGTATGACCAATTTTATTCAGTAAAAGCCTTATTTTCAAAGCTAAGACATGATTATGAGAACAATATACATCACCAAAATATAGTTTAACGAGTATACGACTGAATCTCGAGAACTGAAAGAAAAAACTTATCTATATATATATATATATATATATATATTGGTTTCTACTTATTTTGACTGTTGTAGAAATATATTGTTTATGGTTCTCGAGTTTCAGTCAGTTATTTCAACTTCTTAGGCTGAAATTGAAATAACTGACTGAAACTCGAGAACCATAAACAATATATATACATATATATATATATATATATATATATATATATATATATATATATATATATATATATATATAGATATGCAGGAAAGAAAAATTGATCATCAGCTGATTCAGATTCTTAAAAAGATATAATAATACAAAAGTGTTTTTAAGTTAATGTACAATTACAAAATATACTCCATCGTGAAATTGAAAGATATTTTTTTAAAAAAATATTACATAATTCACTTATTAAGAAAATAAGAATAAAGATTATCGATGCACAAAATGTAAATATTTCATCAGGTAAAAAAAGATTCGGGCAGTTTATTTTTTCAGTGCATATGATATTGAAAATCAGCCATTAAATTCCATTCTTACTTTTTCAAAAGATACCAAGATGGCGATGCCATGACTATTATTAGATGTGTTTAAGTTTAAATAATTATCATAACAAAGGCATGCACGTTTGATTATCTATTTGATATTTACATAAGTATTAACGTAAACATAAGCAAGTGTTTTGGCAATGCAATTTTGGTATCATTTTAAAATAGTTAATGATCAATAAATATCATCAAAAATATTCACTATGCCATGTCCTTATATTAAAAATATAATTAATCATATGCAAAAATTTCTGTTATTCTAATTAAAAGTTTATACAATGATGATAATAAGACTTGTTAATGATACTAATTCTAACAAGGAGATTTACTCATGAAGAAAAGGTAACAAAATTTTCTTATTAGAAGATTTATCACATTTTTTTTTAATTAATCGTAGCTGAAAACAGTGAAACTTAACATGACTTTATAATTTAAATTTATTTTCGTTATTTCCTATTGATTTTTATATTCAAATTTATTTTAAATTTTATTCATGACAATCACTAAACCTTAAAAAAAATAATTTAATTATTTTTTTAGTAAAACATGTTTAAGTTTATTGCTCATGGTATATCCAACGTGCATTGGATTTTTTTTTCTTAATTTAGTCAAACAAAATTAGGGACAGACTTTTTTTTAAATTATATACTTTTTTAACCTGATGAAATGTTTACGACTTTATTGATCAGGAAAAAGTTGATGTAGGAAAAATTTTAATTTCATTTTGTATACGTTGTATATGTAAAGATATGTTTATGCAATTTCTGATGCGGCAAGGAATAGAGTAAAATTTGTTTTTTTTCCCCAATTAAGCATTGTTACGTCCAAAACGCTTTATCGTTTTTAAGTTTGTAAATAATTTGTAAATAAAAAAAATAATGCTGTGATCTACCAGTACAATGCTAACTTTATTTCTCAGCGCTCAATTAAAAATATTTTAAGTATAGCGTAATTCTACAGGATGACAAATTTATTTTTATCAATTGAATCCAAAAAAGAGAATTTTCAGTTTGAAAACTGTGTAAATAATTTATAATGTCTTTGATATTGTTATAAAAGCGTTGCGCAAAACTAGGATTAAGTTTTTCTTGTACTGATGTAAATATTAACGAATGTAAAAATATGTATTATAAGAGTTATTGAATATGTTTTTCTCATTTATTTTTAACAGTGTATGTTTCGTGCAACTATATTTACATTGATGCCGGCATTTGCAATAAACTTGAAAATGTTAAATTTAGATTGTTATGTTCTTCCATCAAAGACGTTCATGGAAAACTACAATTTCAAATTACAATAAACATATTATTTTTGTTTGAATTGATTTTGTTTCTTTTTCCTAAATCTTTACCCAAAGGAAATTTCCATACAAAAATTACCTAAAGAGAGTATGTAGATCCCACAATGTCATATTTTTTTGGAGATCAACCCACTAATGTTTATTAAAATATTTTATAAGGCCTTTTAGGGAGGCCTGGACATTCATTAATATCTCCGCTTCTGGTTCTCCTAGAATAAGGCTATTGCTACGGTTTTAAAGCTTTTTGAATGGACTATTTAATTATATGATAAACAGGATCAATCATTTTAGGGGAAACGTGTAAAAATTCTAGATTTGATATTTCGATGTTCGATAATTTATTATCTAACATTTTACCTATATACTACTAGAATGGGTACAATACAGTATTCTATGGAAAGACAGATACATAGGTATTAAATAAAGTTATACAAAGGAAAAAGTAACAAACCAAATAATTAAATTATTAAACAAAATGAATATAATAATTGATAATTACTTTTGTTAGTTAATTATCTAGGTATAATTGATACATCAAAATTATATTAAATGCAGGTGCCTATATAAAATTGTTTTATTTAAATAACGAAATAAAAATTTAAAAACTTGGCGATTTGTTGTAGGGACTATTGCACCTATGTGCACCATTTCACACATATGTCGTTCAAATACCACATACAAACTAAGTTTCATTGTTAATACTATTATGTTAGATAAGGATTCGGATAAATGAATGTAAAGAATCATTCGTAAACAAAAGAAAACTTGCGAAAAGTAGACGCCAATATCAACAGAAATTATTTTAAATTAATTCTCAAGGCCCAAACAAAATCATTTTCTCGGAAAATAGCACCTAGTAGCAGAATCCGACTAATGGAAAAAAAACTTCAAACATTCTAGTTATTTACTGTGAAGGTAGTTTTTTGGGCGATTTTGAGCGATTTTCGCAATTAATTATTTTAGTTTTATCCCCCAATTTTCACCGAAAAATCCCAGACGTTTGAAATAATCCCAAGTTTTATTTGCCTAAAATATCTTATTATGGATGAGTTTTTTTCCAGTAGGTGCACGATTAATTTAATGCGTTACCTCAAACAGTGGATTGCTTTAAAAATATGAGTTTTTAGAAAAATTTATATTTCAATTCAGAATTTTTCATCTAAGATTTAATTTCACAATTAATTTATCTATGGATTTTGTTGAGAAGAAGTATAAAGTATAATTTAAGATCAAAATAAAGGACAAATTTAGTTATTAGAGAATTGGCCCAATGTCCAACAAATGCGTGATTCGTTCCACTGTGCGGTAGTTTGAATCTTAACATACTGCCTCATTATTTACGTATTTATTGCAACTAGTGGCCATTTAAGAAAAGTGGGCTGTAATTTCATAAACCTAAAAATATATAGTTTTACACCTATCTAACAAATTTATTTTCGAGTTAAACGCTATATGAAATTTTCTAAACAGTTATTTATTTATTAAAAGGCATTAAATTAACCAGAAGGAGCTGTTTATGTTAAATTTTAAATTAAAATTTATTAGAACAATCTGTATTTCTATTATAAAAAAGTTGGGTTCAGTACATAGTAAAGACTGTACTGTTTCTAGGAAAATGTTTGAGCTGGGGAATGACGTTCGAGATCACGCTCAACCAACAGGTTTTTCTCCGATTTATAAAGGGTGAGTTTCAGCATGTCCCACAGTGTTATATTTTTTAGAGCTCAACCCTCTCTCTACTGTGCATTATTATCTTTTATTAATGCCATATTTTCTCTTTACCGGAAGTATCCTTATTACAACTTGTAGAACTGAAGATCACTAGGTCGTGTTTCTTGTAACATGTAACATTACGAAATCGAAACATTTTTAAATTAAAAAAATAATTTTTTATACATTTCCACCAGCGTGTTATTAAATTTTGAATCCCAGAACTGAAAAATTCAGAATTTTGAGATGACATAAAGTCTGAAAATGCGTTTTTGATTTGATGATCATTTAAGAAAATTGTAAAGGAGTTGTCCAAATTTCTGAGCTGATGGATATCTGTTAGAGATAAGTCTGGGTGTTGGAGGACTCCGTAACTCAGCCCGTAAACGTTTGGTTCCTTCAGTGTCTGCTGTGAGATTTGGCAATATAAGAGTATAGGTCCCCAGATAATTACACAATGTAAGTGGCTTTTTGATAAGTTTTTGTTGCATTACGTCAACATTCTTGCAGCACAATGTGGTTGTGTTAGTTTTACCTCTGAATGGGTAGGAGAAATGAATTTATTCCAGCCAACGAGCACTACACAGAAACCAATACATTTTTTGGTTAAAAAATTTCTCAAACCGATGGTGAATGGTCCGTTTTTACAACACCTCTGAACGCGGTGGTAATGTATCTTGTTTGGTAATGTATCTTGCTCGGTAATGTATCTTGCTGCTTGGGCTGCCGAGTGTCCTAGTATAAACTTATAAACAAAATCGCGTTTTCTCATATTTACGGAATACCATAATATCCAATATTTCATAGCATAGTAAACAATAATCATTCAATTGTTGTGAAAAAAGTATTAACAAAAAAAGAGAGGATTAGTAACAGCTCATTACCATCTGTAAATTTAAACAAAGTTATAATCAGGAGTCAAATAATTCCAATTTGAATTTTAGAAATACCTGTGGTCTAATGATTTGCATAACAACCTACTAAGCTCAAAATCGCGGGTTCTTAGTCTGGCAGGTGGTCTTAATAAATTTTAAAGGGAGTAAAAACTCATTTGTTATGTCGTCCTTCGGAAGAGACGTTAAACGGAGGTCCGGATTCTGTAAGATGTCAGGTATTCGTTAAAAATCCCTATTCTAATTAAACCTGGATAGGCAAAATTTAGAACTCTCACTGTAGCATCGTCCGATCAGCTATAGCATCATAAAGTGACGTTTAATAATAAACAAACAACAAAAAAACGGAAAGTTAATATGGAACGATCTAATAGTTAATAATATATGAGATAATATTGTAGTGGGGCAGGTGCCGCATCCAGTTGGCCGAGGTCCACCCTAACAGCTATTGACCCAGCAGATTTATCTCCACCTAAGGCCCGCTCTATTTCCTATTGTCTTAGCCTTGAGTCACCGCTTCTCCCCCCCCCTCGCAAACTCTCTCTCTCTCTCTCTCTCTCTCTCTCTCTCTCTCTCTCTCTCTCTCTCTCTCTCTCTCTCTCTCCCCCTCTCCATTATATATCTTCACGGTCCCAGCATTCCTGTAACCAATATTTAAATAGCCGAATTTATAATGGAAGCAAATTCCAAAACACTGGAAAAACCAACCTGTCAACGTTCCACCAATTCAGACATCATGAGGACACACACCGTAAGACAATCCATCAGAGAATACAAAGTGCAGCAAATCTCATACCAACATTCCAAAATGTTGAGACCTGGTTCTAAGACCCTCCACAAAAAGCTCAACGAATTTTGTGTCTCTCTTTGAGTTTTAATTAATTTATATTGATTTTATAGAATTTAGATAAATTCTATATTAACCTGGCTAACAATTGCTACTTTGGTCTACACAAATAATTCTCCTCACGCTTTCTACCACAGCAGACCAAGTCCCATCTGTAAAAAAACAAAAACATATACCACTACAAACCGTGAACGGGTCTGGGGTTCAGTACATGGTAGAGACTGTATTGTTTTATGGACAACGGTTCTGCAAGGAGGTGACTTGCCCTACGTCACGCTCAACCCCCAGATTTTTCCCCCTTATTTTGGATACCCTATTTTTATAATATCTTATAGAGGCTGGGTCCACTGTTTTATTATATGGATCGGAGACATGGACAATGTCCAAGCTGATTGAGCATGATCTCCTAGTCTTTAAAGAAAAATCCTCCGAAGAATCTGCGGTGGAGTTTTTATATTTGGAAACTGGAGATCAAACAACAAAGTCAACCCAATATGCAATGAAGGAGAGATTGATCGTTTATTCCTAATCGATTAGAAGGCTGCGATGGGCCGGTCATGTGTCTAGAATGGGAGTGAGGCCATTATGAAAAGGGTTTTGTACAGGAGTAGACCAAACCAGGTGGTGGGATGGTGTGGACCGAGATGTGAGGGATATCTTGGTAGTCAGGAGCTTGATGACGGATGCCCCAAACAGAGACGACTGGAAGAAGCTGGTGGAGGAGGCCAGGACTTCTCACCGAGTTGTAGCGGCGTAGAATAGCAGTAGTAGTACCATATTAACCAGTGTTGAAGCTATTCATGTAAAAAAAAGTATAGATATTTCATTCTCATCACATGACCGTACCATCTTGGGTGTGCTCAGATCATTCCATTTACAAATGTACCCAGATCCATCCTCTGTCGAATTTCATTATTTCTTATTTTAGGCAGCCTGGTGCCTCGGAGACACCATCTCCAGAATTCCATATCAGCCGCCTGCACCTTTGAGTACAGACGGGGGCACCTTTGAGAGCTCATAGTTCATTTTTCTGAAAAATATGTCAGGATAACATTTTATAGTACTGTTACTATTTTGTAGAAGCTTAGAGCTCCTTTTCAGCCCCATTTTATTTATTTTAAACCTTGGTAGACTAAGTATAATGTTATCTTGGGACCTGTATAAGTTAACATTATTGTACGGAAGTGATTTGTAAAAGGACAGCTCTTTCAGTTGTATGTTAATTTTTTATAAAATGAAAAAGTCAATATTTGAAATAACTTGGAGCTTAATCAATGTTCTGATTAATTATTTTTTAGATGTTATTGTTCGCAAATTCTGGATTGGCAGAAAATGGTGTAGGGAGAAGAAGAAAGAATGAGGAGCTGATGGAGCTATATGAGGAGCCGGACATGGTGGAGTTGATAAAGAAAGCCAGACTGAGAAGGATGGGACATTTGGAAAGAATGTCCATAGGATATCATAGGATACCGTAAAGGAAGCAGAGGACACCCTCGGATCAGATTGCTGGATGATGTCTAAGAGGACTAGAAACTGTTGGGTGTACAGAACTGGAGTAGGGCAGCGAAGGAGGACCGTAGAGCCAAAATAACAATAGTTCGCCATTTAAGTATATAGTAATTTAAGCTTCTTTTTTTTAATGTCCCCTCCGATCCGTTTGAAAAGAAGATGGTTTCGAGACTTTCTAAGTTGAATTTATTATCAACCAGAGTACCACCTCTGGCTTGCTCCTATACTTGTCTTTATCCATGCCTGTATATATCATTTTTGCATTTACTTGTTGTTATGTTATAATACAGTTGTTGTAAATTTCAATGAATAAATAAAAAAAAAAATTTAATGTCTTACATCTGGTTGAATACTGCCTAATTGAATATATAACCGGCAAAGGATGCTTGTTATTGTGTGACTCACACCTCAAATTATAAGATGTAAACAAATCCATCGACAAAGTAAGTGGGGACTGTAATTGAGTTTGCTTGCTGGCAGGAGGCCCACACCAAATGCCAACTAACTTGTTCCATATAATCAAGATATATTTATTGGCGAAGTTAAAATTGGGGCGGCGGTCCAAGGTGCTAACAGTGGAGCTACAAAGGCACGGGGTCCCACATTATGGAGCCCAAACCGACCCATATGGGTTATTATCTACTTGAATACCTTATTTAATAATATATCGATATTCCGATCTACATTTTGATCACATGATACACATAACCTGATGTATATTATTGTCAAAAAAGCTTTATTAACCTCTACACTTTGAATAAACGGGTACAATGGCGCCATCATCTTGTACTTCACCAAAGTATTTACTTCCACCTCGTTACTTACACAAATAACGCATGGACGATTCTCTTCCCACACAACTCCTCTTCTAGTTTATTGAGCGGATGTTACGATCGTGTAAGATGGTCCGAGTTTGTCACGCCCCTGTTCATTTTTTAGACAAGCATCTCGGCTGTCCATGTGGCGGTCTAAACCTAATAAAAACCAGAGTTTAAAATAATATTTCAAGAAATGAAGGTGGAGGTTTAGATTTAAGCTATATAAATACAGGGAAGTCTTTCGATTTCGACTATTTAATCTATAATAATATCGTCAGAATTAGTTTAGTAAAACCTTTAAAAATAAAATGTCAATGTAGGTAAAAGATTTTGACAAAACATTTGCTATATCATTTTGTGGCAAATTTACATATTAATTGTGTAATGTACAAGTTCTCGTTTTCGAGATAGCAGTGCAACATCCACCTTGACAATTGCAGATCGACTTTTTTTGAAGTTTGATAGTTTGAACTTAGGAACTGAAGACCTCAAAACACGTATTTATTACCTTCCAACTATTTTGGGCCACGAAATGAATCAGAAATGACCTTCCCACTGGATTTAGTATGCTATAGTAATAACCCGTCCTGATTGCTTTAAAAGCAGCAAGAAAAGGAGGATAAAAATAAATTTACAAAGATTTACGTAAGTGAAAGTCAAACAAATAGTAGCTATTATAAGAAAGAAAGAAATAATTGGTAATAATAATATAGGAAGTATTAACAATATAGTAAGAAGGTAGAATGGAAATCAGACGACTAACTAACGTTATAAATATTTAAAAAAGCTAAAATTTAAGAAAAGATGAAAATATGGCATAAGGAGCTGGAGATTACTCCAGCAGATACTATAGAAGCAAATTTTTACAAACCTATCGGTTTTCAGGAATTAAATTAAAAAATGACACGGTCGCTTGGACACAAAAGAGGAAATAAAATCATAGTGAATGAATATAGGAATACTACTAAAAGCCAAGGCAGCATAAAGTTACGTCAAAGGGAATAAACAACGACTAAATAAATCATCCTTTTACAAATTTAGTAAGGCCATTCGCATCCCATCGTTTTATTGTAATACTAACCAAACCTTTTTTTTTATTGTGAAGATTCAAACTATAAATTCCGCTTTATATTTATGAAGTAGCCACATGGAAAGGGGAACAAGGTGGGTACGACCCATATCTAAAAATAATGCTAACCTTTGTTAGCATTTCGACAATGCAGGTCACCATCTGAGCCTTTGTCTTAGTTATAAACGTATTTCCTTAATTAGAATCCATAAGTGATATATGGCCATCTCATTTAGAAGAGGAAAATGTATCAATTACTCCAACCGTTGCTGAAATAAGTGAGAAAGAAAACTGATGCAGTGCATCAAAGATTCCTCTCGAGACAAAGTTAAGAAGCGACCGAAAATCACCTAGAAAAGTCCTTACTTGAAATATTCAGATATGGCTGTATGGAATGTACCAATGGAATATACCCTATTGGGGAAAAAGGAAAATAAAAAATACTTGAAATACAATAGATAAATACCTGTAACACAACAACAGAGCTGCGGTATGTGCAGAACCCTCAGGGGGCTCACCAAGCCTCTTGTGAACGTAATCTTGGCCAAATAAACTTCCTGCACTACCGTTGACTTAAAAAAGTACTCTACTATGTACTGAACCCAACGCCTTTTGAGTTGTATATTCGAGTACAGGGATTTATTTTTTAAAATTAATACGTTATTTCTCAGTTTATCTATTATTAATTCTGATATAAAATTAAGTCTATTGTTAATATCTCTTCTTTAATAAACATTAAACTTATTTCTTTCAAAATGTAATTTCTTGTGAGAAATTATCTTTTATTATGTAAAAACATGAATGGTTTTAAATAGGTGCTATTGATGCAGAATAACAATGGGACCTAAACGTGCACCATTAAAAATTATGGAGGGTCTTGGGTGCAGTACAGAGACTGTACTGTATCTATGACGACAGATTGTCCAACCACTAGGTTTCCCCCCCATTTAAGTAAACCCACATTATGTAGCCAATAATAATTGTAATAAGCCCTAAAGGTAGACACGATTATTGACCAAAACTTCTGAAAAATAATATGTTACAATGTCAATCACATTATGAATGAATAACAATAGGTACAGTCCGAAGAACATGTAGAAAACAACAACAAAATCCGGACTACAACTATTTACATAGCAGCGTAGCAAAGACCGAGCACCGAGCCTGAAGCGGGTAGCAAATCCATCAGCCTAATGCAGGTAATGGTCCGCGAAGATATCCTTTATGCCAGGGGTTTATTGCGTTTCGGGTTTAGGCCCGGACTACAATAGTCATGTTTTGGTTTCTGGATATCTCAGGCGTTACATGGCCAGGCTATCTCGGTGTGTTATGGTCGTTGAATTTTATTATATGTTAGATTAAGCATAGTATTAATGGACTGAGAGAAGTATAATTCGTGAAAGTAGTATTAAAAGTTTTTTAATATAAAAATTATCCACTTCGAGATGCATATATGTATTTACGTACACCACCTAGAACTTACAAAATAGAACTATCATGCATTTGCGGACGACCTAACCAACTTTCAGATAGTAATGAAATCGCAACCTAACAAATAGTTGGTTCTTGAGGAATGCACAAGTAAAGTAGATTTACATATTTCATTACAAAGACAGAATTCAAATGTTCGAAAATCGAGATACAGAATCTAGTCAAATATGGAGAAATAAATAGAGTACGACATTAACGACCTAGGTGAGATTTTGGAAGACAGAAAATTAGACAACAGAATATGAAGAATTGATGAGACATGAGATATGTACAATATGAAATGCATTTCCACTTAAACAAAAACCAGGCACTTCTGCACCGTGGTTGTTTGTTCATTTAACGTCACTTCTTGCTGCTAAGGCTAATCGGACGATGTTACATTGGGAGCTCTAAATTTTGACTATCCAGGTTTAATTAGGATAGGGATTTTTAACGAGTACCTGGCATCGTACAGGCTCGGGCCCCTCTTTTAACGTCCCTTCCGAAGGACGGCGTAACTAAGGATTTTTTACTCCCTTCAAATCCTAGGGCCACCTGTCGGGCTACGAACCCGCGATCTTGGGCTTAGTAGTTTTTTACGCTAACCACTAGAAAACAGGTCGCCCCACTTCTGCACCGTAATAAATCCAACAGCACTATATAAAAGTGAGGCTCTAACAATCCGCACAAAATTTGACATAAAAAAAGAAGAAATATACTAAAAGAAGAACGGAAAATTATGAGAACGAGTTTAGGTCCAAAATTAACTTGAGAGTGCTACCGATTACAGTAAGGAAACCCCAAGAAAATATTTGCTCAAGAAAACGAAGATTGCAATTTGATGGAATAACACTTTTCCAACACTTGACTTCTCCAAACAAGGCATACCAATAGAATGGTTACTTACTAAGAGTCAAGTCAACCACACCAAATATTAATGAAGTAAAAATAAATTTAAAAAAGGATAAAATAGAACGAAATGATATTGAAAATTTGTCTTTCGAATAAGCGGATTGATAGTAATGTCAGAGTTATACAAGATTGCAGGGATACATAAAAGAATGCTTCATTTCATTTTTTTCATACCTGGCGTTATTTCTTAAATTATTATGTAGAATTTAAGTTAAGAATATTTAGAGGGACTCAGTGTTCTCTTACTAAAGCTCGCCCAAAAGTTTTATTGATATTAATATTTTATCACCACTCCATTGACGGTGCCATAAAATTTATGGCTTACTGCGCTATTCCATTAACCCTTGGTAGTCGGTCGTCAGATCTTGCTAAGGGAATATTAAGATTATTCTTCCAAGATATATTCAATGTAAATTTTTTTTTACAAAAATAAGATAAAAAACTGTACCACTACAACCAATGGGTCCAGTACGTGGTGGAGGCTGAACCAATATCACACTCAGCTGCCAGGTTTTACACCAATTAAGGGGGTATTAATTATAGGCGCTGGGTGAGCCCTAGGGGTCTCCATTTCACTCAAGGCCAATCCCCGGCTGGTAATGGATTAAATAAATTATCTGCCATAGCCGGATTTGAACCCGGGATCTGCCACTATATCACTGAGCTACCTCGCTTCCAGATTTTTAATAAATACAAGCAACACTCCAGTCTAGTGTGAAGGTTCTAAGTTAAACGTTCATCAAGATGTAGTCCTATGCTTTGGATATTGTCTACTGAAATCAGTGGGATATTGTTGAAGGAAGCCATTTGTTTCCGAAGAAGGACAAAGGTGATTCGATGAGATTTGTGGGAATTCAGTTTTGACAAAATTCTTTAAGCTCAGTTATTTGATAAGTAAAACTAAAACCTATACCTACGAAGGGTATTGGATTCAGTTCGAGGTAGAGGCTATGCTGTTTCCCACTAAGTTAGAAGGATTCACTTTATAGAGCCTGGGTGTGCCCCAGGAGAGTTCTAAATAAGACCTTCGGCACGGAAACTCAGCGCTCTACCACTGAGCCACTCCTCTCTCTTCCCAGGAAAGAAATAATGACATGTTGTTGCTTTTATCTAGTAAATTTCATTGAGATATGTATATTTTTCTTCTTTTTTTAAACGTGTTGTAACCTTACTTTCCGGACGCTTCTCTTATTGGTATAAAATATGTTATATTATAATTATATATTATATTGTTATATTATCAGATTGATGGGAATGACACTGCAGAATAGTAGTAGCAGTGTGGTTAAGATCCAGGGGAAATTTTCCAGAGACTTCCCTATTAAAAAAGGAGTTAAACAAGGAGACTGGAGATATATCCAGTGTTGTTTAATTTGGTGCTGCAGAAGATAATAATGACAACGAAAGCAAGGAGAGAGGGATGTATTTATAAAAACATGACCCAACACCTCGCATATGCTCTGATGATGAGGACATCACAGCAAGAAATGAAAACGTGCTCTTGGAAGCATTGTGGGAATGTGAAGAGGCAGCTAGGAAGGCAGGGCTCATTATAAATAAAGATAAAACAAAATACATCTTCTCATCCAGGAAACTGTCATCCAGTTGATGTCTCCAAGTAAGAGGGTGCAGTTTTGAAAATATTAAGACATTTAAATATCTTGGCACCATTTTTACAGAAGATAACAGGCTGGAACATGAAATAAAGGCGAGGATTGAAAACGGTAACAGATGCTATTGGTCCCTCAGAAACGTGTTCCGAAATAGAGCTATACCCCGTAGCCACAAAATAAGGGTTTATAAGATGATACTTCGTCCTGTCGTCATGTATGGTGGGGAGGCGTGGACTCTATCCAAACAGCATGAGAAATTATTGAATACATGGGAGAGAAAGATTCTTAGAAGAGTGAATAGCCCAACCAAGGAAGGAAATTGTTTCCGCATGAAAAGTAACCAAGAACTTAAGGACCTATATGGAGAACCAGATATAGTTTCTTGTATTAAAAGGCAAGATTGAGATGGTTAGGGCACGTTCAGAGAATGGACAAAAAAATGGCCCCAAAGCTGATTCTGGAAGGACGCCCAGATGGAGAAAGAGGAAGAGGAAGCCAGAACCATCGCCTAGAACCCATTCTGGCTGGACGATGTAGAAGCAGACCTTAAGCTCCAGGGGGTAAGAACATGGGGAAGAGCAACGGAAGGGGAGGAAAATTGTCGAGGAGGCCAAGGTCCTCCATGGTCCATAGCGCCACATGATGATGATGATGCTATATTACAGGGTCACAAATTTATATATTTACATTTTATTTGGAAAGTATTATTGTCGTTGATTGTAGGATCAGGAGTCTTAACTATATTTTTTCTGTTAATATTCATTGTAGTTTTTCTTTCTCCTGATGCATTTAATGACTCCACTCCAATTTTTCCCGATCAAATTATGAGCACCCACTTTATAGAGGCTGGGTGAGCCCCAGGATTTCCAGGTCCCACTGTATCCACCCCCGGCCTTTACATATATTTATATAAGCTTCCACAATTATTTAATAAGTAGACTTAAATGGTGTAATAACCATGTTATGCGTACACCGAACCGCACCGAAGGTCGTATAACAGAGGAGATAATGAAGGCGCTGATATATAGAAGGGAATACACAAATAGAGAAGAGAGAGCAGGTGGTGGGCCGAACACCTGTCCTAGCGTCCGCTTTAATTTACAGCAGTTTTTTACCTGCGCCAATTATACCTGATGTCGGCGGCTCTTCTGTATCTTCTGTATCAAGCAGCGCTCCTCACTATATCCAGTCCTTGCTGTATTTTACCCATCAAAGATAATTCTTTCTAAATATCTTCGGTTTTTTTTTGTTAGCTAACAAAAAACAGCCAATTAAACAACAAGATATCAAAGGATTTCCCTCATAAAATATACAAAATAATAACTGTATATACTCGCAATGATCTAAATAAATTAAATTATTTGACAATTGACAAATAAATTAAAAAAAAAAACTGTATCACTACGACCCATGAAGCGTTTTGGGCTAAGAAGGCGGTAATGACAACTGTTTCTAGGACGACGTTTGTCCAGTGAAGTGATTTGTCTGAGGTCACGCTCAACCACCACGTTATTTCCTGAATTTTGGGTACTCATTTTATATAGGGTAGGTGAGCCTCAAGAGAGTCTCCAGATCCCCGACTATTAGCATATTAAATAAATTGTCTGCCACTGCCAAATTTGAACCCGAGAATTTCAGGGAGGTAACTCAACTCTCTACTACTGAGACACACCGCCCACGACTAAACTGAAAATAACAAAATTAATTAAAATCTTCGACAATCATAAAATTGCTAATTAATCATAAATCATATTTTTTCTAAAGACTAAGCAATGAGAATAAAACTTCTGATATTTTTAATTGATTTCAGAAATTTTTGTTAGGATGATTTGACGTTAAGTAATATTCCCCTATTATATAATTTTAATAAATCCAAGTAATTTTTTCAGACTTTTATTTGAATTCCTGAATTTTCAGGTATAAAATGTATAAATACAAAACAAGGTGTCAATCTGAACAATTACTTTGTCACTCTTAACGAAGGCCATTTCTCCATCTTTCATCCTAGAATTTAAAATATTTTAACATGCCATTCCTAACTTCGTCTGTATATTTAACTCATTAAATTATTGTATTTTTTTCGGTCCTTGTGAAATGTGTAAAGTTTCAATCTATTACTTGGTTTGTTTTGAATTAAAGAGGTTTTAACTTTTTTTTCTCTTTATATTTGCATTCACACCTGTCAAATACAAGCAATTAGCAGGTTGGCTAAGTGGAAAGTAAAATATAACAAAATAACATGAGAGACATGTAGAAGAACAGTACCCAGCGCACCTCACCCGCGGCTTGATTCGATATTCTTATGATATCCGATCCACTTTCTTTTTAGTCTCCTTCTAGTGTTTCCGGCATGTGAGTTGTGTTATCAGTGGGTTTGTATTTCCGTGTAATTCTTCTTAAATACGTTTATAGTATGTTCGTATGTGTCCTCGACCGTTTTTATTTTTAAATCAGTTTGCAAAGTATTTTTATTAACATGCCATAGTGCTTTACGTAACTTTGATTGAAAAGTTTGCTTTTAAATTTTTTAACTATTATTTATTAGCGAACAAACGTCACTTTTAAGCTGCTATTTCTAATCGGACGATGTCATTTTGGTGGGAGCTCTAAATTTTTCCTATCCAGGTTTAATTTTTTACGAGTACCTGACTTAGTACAGGCTCGGGACCCCCGGTTAACGTCCCTTCCAAAGGACGGCTAAGGATTTTTTACTCTCTTTAAGAAATCCTAGGGCCACCTGATGGGATAGGTACCCGTGATCTTGAGATAAGTAGGTTGTTATGCTAACCACTGGACCACAGGACTTTCCCTTTTTTGCTTAGTAAAATATATTACTATTACATAAGCATTAGCCCTTCTTACTTGAACTGCAGATACTTGGACAAAAGCGGTTTACTTTACTATACGACCATCACCCCGAACTGCGACAGTCGATACAGCGCTAACAATAGATCCGTAGACCAGATGCCTGTAGGAGCCCGCTAGTCGCGGCACAAATATCTCACTCCCCAATACGGATTTAGCCTCACAACAGGTGTGTGCCCAGCGCTCTATAGGTCCTCTAGATTCCTACACCACCTCCCCACAAAAAAATAGGAACGGATTAAAACAACTGCATATGAATGCAGTTGGAATGCTCCGAAAACCAATATCCAAAGTCTATTAAATACCGAAAAAAAAAGCAAAAAACAGGTATATACAATGAATGATACATAATAGCACCGATAAAGGCAAGTAGAGAAATTACCCAGTGGTAGTACTCAAATAACAAATTCGACTTAGAAGGTCAGGAGGCCATCTTTTCAGACGCCTCGGAGGGTTATTGGGACTTTATGAATGACTTTATTCCTAACAACGTAAGGAGCAATGAGGATTTTCCGAAAGTCTTTGGATTGTAAGGATTGGATACGAGAGGAGTCCAATAGCTTTTTGGAGCCCAAAGCTCTACTCCGTTAGTTAAAGTATGTCTTGAAATAGTCATGTGTACGATTCTTTTGTTATTGTCTAGTTAAGTGTTGAAGTAGCCCGAAACCGTGAACAGTTTCTTGTCTTTTCGGTCTAGAATTAGGATTCCAAATTAAACGTTTGTCAAGTGTCAAAATGTAGTCTTATGTATCGGAGTCGTTCATGTTATTAAACGATACAAGAGGACAGGAAGTCTTTGGTTTCCGAAGAAAGGTAAGTGATGTGATGGAATTCAAGCGTCATCAGAGTTTACATTAAAAAAAAATTCTCATCAAGGAAGATCAAATGCATCTCACACCAATACTCAAAACAGAGTCATTAATCATAACAGCAACATCCCTCCAACACTCCATCACTCCATCACCATCAATAAAATAAAATAAGCGAAACGTCGATTGGTTAGGTTTTTCCCCATTGTTTTAGAAGACTTTTTTTGCAAGTTATCCAATTACATTATAATATTTATTTTGTCTTAGGTATCCTAAGCACTCCCACTCCCACCTTATTCGCAACGCTTATCTCCAATGGAGTTCCATCTGTTCAGAAATTAGGAGAACTTCCTTAAGGCTAATATTTTTGAAAATGATTCTCAAAAACGCATTTAAAGAAGTTATCACATCACTGAATATTTCAGTTCTGGGATTGAAAATTTGATAATAAGTTGGGATAAATGTATAAAAAAGGTATAAATATTTTTTTAAAAATGGTTTTATTTTATTAAGTTGTTTTACTAAATAGCCTTTACTTGGAAAACGGGCGTTTCGTATGAAAGGTGCCTCAGATTCTGGCTGAAAATTAACTTTTTTAAATTATTTACTATTAAATTAAATTATATTACCAATGACTTTTCAATCACGTAAGTGATAGGACACATACCTACAGATCTACTAAAGGCCACTTACCAATATATTTAGTAAAAAAATGATGAAATAATACATTCTGACTACTTTGGAGAGAAATATTTGTATACCGATGTCGATAACGATTATTTCATATAAATCTTCAAGGATTATAGCTCCAACAAATTAATTTCGAGAAATGATAATAGATCTGTGCAATCAGGAGATAACTAAAAAATTGAAACAGTTACTTTTCAAACTTGTGAAAGAATCTGGAGCACATAAAACAAAAAAGACCCATTGGTTTTTATTTACAGTTTTGGCACATTCGCACTGGATACTCACTTCATAGAAACTGAGTCGGCCCCATGAGGTTATCCGAGGTATATCAAGGTTATCCGAGGTATATCAAGGTCACTCGGATCCACAATCCAGAAATTCATTCTTGAAGGGCTAAAGGTAAAATGAACCAAGTCACAACCTCAATAGTTCGGCGATTTGGATACTTACGTTACTTTGTTATCAATCTCTACTTCAAAGTACTTGGCTTTATCAGAAATAAATTATTATTAATGCTCAAATGTATTTTGGAAATTACTTTGACACCTACAACGCCTTGAATTATAAATTATTATAATTAATTAATTAATTTGAATTAATTAATTTGTACTAGTAGTTAGTTTTTATACGTTTAGAAGTTAACGATGGAAATTTAGAAATTGATTTCTGATTATTATTATTGATAGTAACTGTTTCCTTTTTCTTTCAACTTTGAATATATTTCCATCTAAAAATCTGGTTATGTGGAATAAATAAAAAGAATAAAAAATACAAAACCATATATTTACTAAGTACAATTATTAAAAATTATATTACATTTACTATTAATTTTTTTTTATCTAACTAGAATATATTTATGTAAACCTTTAGAATATAATGGGTATAAAACGTATATATTAGCTAAAATAATGTTACAGAATGCTTCTGGTACTTTCGGAACCAGTTCGTAATAAATATAGTAATAAATACTATAAAAATAAAAGAAAAGTCGAGTATGGTGGTCAATCTTCCGTCGACACAGATTCATCGGTGTAGCCAGCCGACAAGCCAGGGGACGTATCCGATGACAGATCAAGTGCATCCAAATCAACTTCTTCTTCTTTGTCTTTTCTTCCCTTCTTGGGCGTCCCATTGTAAACCGCGGGTGTAGTCCTTGAAGAGCCTTCTAGTTCATTGACGATGGGTGGTGATATTTTCTTCTTACTGTACTTCTGGATGAGGGATATGAACACCATTCGAAGGTTCAGTTTGCTCTTTGGCGATAGCATCCTGACGTAGGGAATCATCGACCGGAAAAATTGTAGGTCAGAGTCGTTCACTGTCGGACCATTTACTTCTTCCGCTGAATTAGGGCTAGAAGAGTCATGTAAGACATGGCTAAACGATCTCTTCCTCTTGTTCGGGACGGCTTGGTCCGATACTCCTTGTTCTTGCTCTCCCGAAGGACTTCCAGGTGTGTCGCGCATCTTGGCCTCGAGGATCGGCCTGAGGAAAGAGAGCTGCTCGAAGTAGGGGCAGGTCTTCGACTCCGAGTCCGCCGTATTTTTAACATCCAATCGCCTGGCTTTAAGCTCGCGATTGAATGAGTCCCTCAGGGTCTTCCACCTTCTCTGGAGACCTATGACTGAAAAAACAAAAATATATATAATAAAGTTTATATTAAAGTTCGATCGGAAAATATTAGTAAGGAGTATGAAAAAGAGAATGTGAGTAGATAATGGATAATGATTAGATTTTGGTAATCACCTCATCAAGAAATAAAAGTTTCAACTAACATTTATAAGTGTAGATGATATATGTTAGTTGAAACGTTCTAAAAAAAATTCTAGAAATGATTACCGAAATATACGAATGACCCTTAATTACATTCTCTTTTTCATACTAAAAGCTCATAATAACTTGTATTTTTCGAAAATATTAAAAGGGAAACGAATAAAAAGTTAAAACTAGAAGCAAACCTAGAAGCAACCTGCGGAATAATTAATTTTTATTTTTATTTAAAAAAATAAACTTTGTATTCAAAACAAAAACTTAATAATTTATTATTTGAAGGAAGTGTTATAAGATCATAATCAGATCTTAATTATTATTCAGAATTTAAAAAAAAATGATAAAACTATTTTACTATGGTATAAGTATAATATCAACAACGATTATAATAATGTAATAGTTACGTTGTAAATAAAACAAACAAAACATTAATCATATATTTATATTTAAATCTGAATCCGAAGTAGAATTACTGACACAAATAATGAAACTTATAATGCTCAGTTACGGCAATTATTTATATCAGTATGTTGTGTGATTGTATTTTGGTAGGCTCTTAGGACTTAAAGGAAGCAAAATAAGCCCTTTAGTTGAAAATAATCATTGAATTATTATGTATAGGCGAAATAGTACAAAAAAAAAACCAAGTATTACCCGATTTGAATGGGTCTCAACCTGGAGACATCATATTTTTAAAAATATTTGAAATTGCCATTTATTTTAGAGTTAATTTAGGAGGAGATCCAGTATATATACGATACTTGAAACATTTGTAGCATTGTCTCAAGTAGGAGAGGCATTGTCTCAAACGAGGGACTTCTGTAACTGTTATTAATATTGTAACTATATCTATGGATAAATGTAAACCTTCTACAATTAATAATTTAATAATAATAATTTTTAAAACATAAATAAAATCATAATAATGACAAATAGATAATATTACATGAGGCATTGTTATAAGTACTCATGTGACCTGTCTTATATTCTATGCTTTAAAAGGGATTGACTATATGCATTCGATTTTAAAGTTCATATACATCTCATTCTAGCATTTGCCGATTAAATAAAATAATGAAAGTTTCTATAATCAACGGAGTTTTATGAGATATTTTTGTTCAAAAGTTATACAATTGAAATAGTGTCAGTCCAAAGTCTAAATGCAGATAGGAATTTACCAATTTTGGGGTTATGCATAATATTACAACTCAGATTTCAATTCCCTTCGCAACACAAACAAAACATCAAAGTTAATATGTTATCTCACTAATTATGGATAAAAATAAGGCTTATTTACTATAAGAGAAAGAAAATGGTCCGGGTAGAGGTCAAGAAAATGCTCTTATATAGGGAGAACTTTTTATTGGTAAGCCAAATTGCAGTTTCGACCCACATTGCAGGTCTTCTTTAGTGCTTGTTGATGAGCAGACCATACGACGATACATAATGCAAGTGCATAGTAAACATTTAATTCATATGTATCAATTTTAATTTATTTTATTAATAATTGAAGAGTTTAAGTGAATTATTACAATTTTTATCTGGAATGTTGTAATTTAACCTAAATTTAAATCATTCACTGATTTTTAAAGAAACCTGTTTTTTATTTCGATAACTGTCACAGTCCAAATCTAAGAATATTGTGCCTTGTACTACTATAAGGCAATCAAAACCTGAAATCATCTCTATACACTAATACTTTTCTGCAAAACAAATTTTTCAGATCTTTTTTTAAGGTCAATCAAGTTATTTACATTGCTCGTTTGCAACTTTATTTAAATAAAATATATGAATAAGTTAATTTTTCATTGAGATAGTTTGTAATTTTAATATCGAATAATCATTTACTGTTAATTTTCTATAAGCACTTCGTTAATTTTCATCGTTAATTGTAACGAACCTCCATTGGCTGAACCTCAAGATCCTTGAACACCCCCCCTCTCTTTCTCTCTCTCTCTTTCTTTCTCACTCTCTCTCTCTCTCTCTCTCTCTCTCTCTCTCTCTCTATATATATATATATATATATATATATATATATATATATATATATATATACATCTGCAGCCCGCTTAATAAGTGAGTAAGTCGAATTTTGTCCAGAGTGCAATAATTGTATTGACGGAGGAGTAATCCTGTCTTTATCGTAGGTTTTGGCTTGAAATGGACTTGTATTATAAGCAATAACTCCATTTCAAGCAAATGCCTGACTTAGCTCCTTATTTACTACAAAATATCACAATTCCACTTCCATAAGTACCTACAAGAAACTCGTTAGGAGGAAATTTGCCCGAACCTCTTATTCATATAAAATTTATTTTCTCTCAGTTATTAATTTTTAACAACTACTTAATAATTAAGATATGCATACCCTCTTTGTTCTTAGCCGCAGAGTCCAATGCAAGGAAGTTAGGAATGAAGATGTCGCACAATTCCTTCCATGTTCTGTACTTCAAGTTCTTGTTCTCGAATTCAGGACATTGGTTATTCCAAAGGCAAGGGCGCGCCTGAACTTCTTTTATGAACTTCTCAGTGTCGAAAGACATGGCTTATCGCAAACAGCAATATAACTAATAAAATTTCGTAATGACACTAAAATATGTCAGTGGACTCTATACTCGGAAGCGCACACTGGAATGACACGACAATAAGTGACGACATTTCTGGAAGTATTATAGCGCTCTATGGTGGCAAATTTATGAGTTAAGTATCAATTTAAATATGGAGGAGAGAGAAACACATAAAGAAACGCTGAAAATCTAATGATAAAAAAAAATATATAGCCTAAATAAGTAATTAATAAATAAAGGTAAATTTTCATATTAGATATTTAACATAAAATAAGCCAAAAATAAACTACATTAATTCGTATTAAACTATTAATAAATAAATACGTTTTTTGTGTTAATTTTTTATTATGATACTTTTTATGGGCGCAATCTACCTCGTTAAGCCAGAAATGATTTATTTACTTTTTATATTATATTGAACAAAGGTATTATTATATCACGTAAAAATGCATAGTGAACATTTAATTTATATATATATCAATTATAATTTATGTTATTAATAATATGAATTATACAAAAATTTAATTAAGAAGATGAAAAATAATCATTTAGTTTATATGTATCAATTATAATTACTTATAATCAATTATAATGTCCAATCAATTACGTTGAATCTACATTATCATTCTAATGCATTCTTGATGTTTTATATTTATAATTTATTTTAATGAATTTTTCAATACCAATAAAATCAATGAATATTTAAATATATAATTCGTTAGTATCCAGATTGGTCGATTCGTTAGTAAAAGTGTAGGGCAGAAAACATTACATAAAAATTTAAATTTCGGTGGTTATATTGGTATAACTACTCATCAATAAGGTGTTGTAGTGAAATATTAAAACTGTAAAATAATTTTAAAAACTTTCGTTAATGTTCTTATGCCCTAGAAAGCGAATAAAAATGAAATTAATATAATTATAAACATTCAGAGTGTCGCATCTCATTAAAGGACAACTATTAAGAGTTTAACAATTTATATTTTGTATGCATAGAATTTTTGCAATGTTTGAAAATTAAATAAAAAATGACTCATTGCTTTTTGGAGGATTATATTATGTGTATTATTATTGAGAGAAATAACATATTAATATAGCAAATATAAGATTTTTGGTTGATTTGAATTGTCAAAGTTGATGGGTCAAAGTCAAGTTATAAGAGGATATAGTCATATATCAGAACCCTCGAAGGCTGGCAAAAGAAAATAAGGAACGACTGAAAAATGTAAAAGGATTTTTTAAAAAACTATTTCCCTTATATTAATTTTGAAAATTCATACGAAAGGAATTTTGAATTCTTTATTTATTTGTTTAATGTATTCCCTGCAGTATGTATTATTAATTGACATAAACATACTCTCTGAACTTGAATATTTTAATTCAAATAAACATATGCTCAGTACATGATTTGTTCCTAACGGAATAAGAACACCTTTGTACCCATTTAAGATTTATTGTGCAAACATCTCTGATTCCGTAGGGACGTATTTTCCTGTGGACTTATCATCTCTCTATCTATATTATTATATTATATCTCTTTGCGTATCTTGTTTTTACAAATATAAATCTTAATACCTTGTATGTAATAGGAATTCGTGCAGTTAGGAATTCTTATATAATATAATAATTTTATTAATATTTTTTTTAGCAGTGGTAACATTCTCAGCGTGGCCATGTATGAACATAAAAAATGTTGGTTGAAACATAACGTAACATATTTTAATAAAGATAAACATAACTTAACATATTTTAATAAAGATAAACATAACACATAATATTTTTTATTAATTTGTTTTTTTTTGTCATTATTGAATATAATTTTTGTAAAATGTCTTGTTTTTATAAGACTGTACTATACTAAATCAGAGATACAGTATTGTATACTAAGCATAAAGAATGAAGATTGCTTTGGTACAACACAACATAAGTTACATACATATTTTTTTATAAATAATAATATTTTTATTTTTTAGTTAGGAGTCGCAAAAGTATTGACGCCATAAATTAATTAAAATAAAAAATGACTCACAAAAAAATCATGTGTATTTTTTTTTTACTAGTTTAGCTTATTAAAAATAAAGACTTCACTAATAAAAATAAAAATATATGAATAATTTTATTAGAGAAAAATGAAAAACAGATCGATTATTATAAATCAATTAGTAGTAATATAACACTTCTTCTAGAAAAGAACAAATCGAATATAAAAAAATAATATGAATATAATTATAGAAGGCTCTAGGTAGATACAATAAAAATATGCTCTTAATATTTACTATTTTTTTCATTAATATAACAGATGATAAAAATGATTTTTCAAATGATTTTACAGCCATAAGCACCAATAAGTTTGATAAACAAGCTATTTTTGTGGATATAAAATTATTGTGTACTATATAAATTTCAAATTTAAATAAATAATAGTATTAATAATTATATATAATATTATTCATCTAGGTAACAAGTAGCGCATGAATTAAGTCCGACGAACTAAGTCCACGTTTCTATGAACCGCGGCTTTAAACACAAAGTCACAAAAGCAAAAGAGCGGAGAACGCTCCCAATTAAATAATATAAATAAAATATAAAACTCATAAAGGTGGATTTTTTTAATTTAAAAGATACCTGCGTTAATTGGACCTAAAACTCATCCCCCCCCCCTAATAATTATAGCAGACATGAATAATTTTTATTTGATTGTAAATAAAAGATTTTTAATTTTATTTTAAGAGAAGTGAGGCATAATTATGAGCTGTGGAGGAGCCTCACTTAATCAAGAATAAACCCATTTTTTCTTTTCACTGTAAAAACTCTTCATTTTCAATAAAACGATGAAAAGGTATGGAATTACTGAAAATATTATACAATCATATAATTTATAATTCATTGAATAAAATTGCCAATATAAGTGGAATCAACGTCTCAAGCGATAGCGCTCATATTTTTATTTATATTTATCAGTAATTAACATATTTATTAGTTATATTTCAAAGTCTCATTGTATATATTACAATTGTCCTTTTATTATGACTAATACTTATTTGATTGTTGTAATTATTTTACTTAATAATTATTTTTGCTTACTCTTACTTACATATTGTTTTAGACATAATTGGCATTAACTTATATCCATTTGTTTAAATTAAAAATTTAAAGTAATAATTTTATTTTATAATTTATATTATTTCTATATTTTATATCAGGTGCACAATAGTTTCATTGGTGTTAATTATTTTATTCTATTATATTTTCTCTATTCCAATTATTGCATTTTTAGATCTGCTTGTAACTTGTCTATCCAGTCCTGAAGGAATTTATTCTTTGACCTCCACCAAGTCCATTTTATTCCCTATTTATATTTCTTTTTATATATACTTTATATTTTGATTTATATTCTCCTTAATAAGTATATCTTAAAAAGACATTCATAGAGAAAAACAGTTTAAAATCAATCTAAACAGCTGTGTATATACATAGATTTCTGTAAGTACTCGTTGCTTTTTATAAAATGCTTTCTTAATATATTTTAAAATATTTAAAATGTATTAACAAATAATATCAAACAATATAGTGAATAGAGGAATATAAAAATGTATACACGTGTCATGGGGTCTAGTGATTTTAAATAAAATGTTTATCTAAATGCCGTTTAACAATGTATAACAATGTACTAGTTAATAAATAGTAAATGATAAAGTGTGGGATGTATATATGTTGTTAGAGTAATATATTTATTATAAAAATAATCTAAAAGATTCCTTCCAAGTATCAAATTATTAACAAGTCTCTGGAACTTTTTTGGTTTTGAATTAAGAAATAGAGCTACAACAAATTCATGTTCAGAAATTATTATACATTTTTATACACAGATGAATATTATATAAAACCAGTTACTTTTTAACCTGTTAATTTTCAATCAGCAGATGTAACTGCCTTGCCTAAAGCAAGAAAACCCCCAGATGATTTGTCATTTAACAGAGTTTTTTAAGAATTTAAAACAGTTATTTTTTAACCAATAAAAGTAACTAGCCTGCCTAAAGCAAAAAAGACCCTATTTTTGTTATTATTTCTTTCTTATTAAATGAGTTATTTCTGAAGAATTTACTAGTTTTGCTTTCAAAAATGCATCAAATAATAATTGATTGAAAGTTTCTTTTTTATCTTTAAATTAACAATTAATTATCAATTACAATGTTGATATACAATCTAATTTTCGTTTCCGTTCCAGAGGCTAGGAGCTGTCCTGCAACAGGTGTTTCGATGGACACTCCGGAAGTCATCAGATTAGCTGGCAGGTGTCTCCCAACGTCCGAACAGATCCTTCACTTCAAGAAGCCACCGTGAAGAGAGGATGGTATACAAACCTCCACATTTCGGAGGACTGTATTTGGATGTCTTTGGGTTCCAAAGAGTATGCAGGATTTATTTGATTGAAAGAATATTTATTAAAATTATGTTTTATTTTTAGTTATAGATAAGCAAGCATCTTGGGTCTCCTTCCAGATTGAAAAGTATAAATTGCATATAAAAATTATTCCAATATTCTTAATTGGCTATTCTTGAACATTTTAACATTATGTTACAACGTTTACAACTTTACATTAGAAATAAAATGTAATTCATTAATTATTAAGTGTCGAGCAAATAACATTTATTCTCTAAAACAAGATAGCAGGTGAATTATAGATATTGCCAAAGGGAATATAATATAAGAAATACAAAGATCTAATTGAAATTCAATAGCAAGAACAATGTTTAAAATTATATTATTTTATTTACCTTTTGATTTTATAATTATTATTTAGTTGATTCCGAATTTTTATCGAACTAAAATATTTTTATGAGTTCTAAAGATCTCCAAAATCGCATTTAACTCAACATTTCCTTAAAAAACACTTTTACCCCTTGGCATTTCGCTCTCACATTTATAAAATTACTCTTCCGTACTTTTTTTGTTTTAATTTGAAAAAAATATATTTTAAACATTTTTACATAAAAGTACTGTACGAAAAAAATTTGTGTTGTGTGGGCCTTTTTCGCCTTTTTCAAGACTTACCATGGAGATTAAATGGAAAGTTTCTTAAATAAAAAAAAATAAAAATATATATATAATAACGAACTTGAAATAAAAAATAAAAATATCAGCACTGAATTATAAATTGATACATAATTAAATATTGATTTACTTGTCTATTTACATAAATTAATATTTTTTTTTTCTTTCATTTCTTTGTTTCTTTATATATCATTGTCTCGTATGTAGAATTAAGGTAAGAAATTAATAAATTCATAGATTTCATTTAAAGTGTGGAAATAAAAATAATTTTTGTAGTTAAACATAAAACGATAAATGAAAGAAGTAAAAAGAAAAAATGGAGAATGTTTTTTAATTAAAACACATATACCTATATATATAAACATATATAAAAGAAGAAAAAATATAATTAATTGGTCTCGGTTAAATTAATTAAAAACGAAATATAATACATTTAAATAAATTATATATGTATAATACATACTTAAAAGCCTAAATCATTAATGATATTTCCAATTTTTAAATTTACAGCAGAGCTGTCATTAAGTTCTTAGAATTAAATATTTTTATGGCAATTAACAAGAAATATTTCTTGGTTTACCTAAAATAAATAAAAAAAGATAAAAAGTAAAGTAAGTCAATTGATGGAATTAAATTGGATGGAAATAATTTTAAAAACTCTTGCTGTTGAAAACGTTATAGAGAGGATTTGAAATTACATTAAGAAATTTTCCATATTATTGTTATTATTTAAACTCTTTTATCAATGAATATTTAAACGAATTGAGTACTTTCACTTTTCAACCTGTTCATAATATTTGTTGAGGAGTCTTATTTTATTTCAATATTATATATAATTTCAAAAAATATCGGCTATTTTTTGTTATTGTATATTTATCGTTTTTCGTTTAAAATTAAATTAATTAGTTATGAAAAGGTGCTGGCTTCTGGTTCGACAGACAAGTCGTGCCATCTGGTGGGCTATGTAGAAACTTCCAGTACCTTTTTCCTCGTTCGTTTACGTAACACGATTCCCCTTCTTTACCATTTACGCAGTTTTGCCACTTCACTGGCTTTAATTTGTAAAAAACACCAATTTTTTTTTTGTTTGATGTCAATATTTTATTTGGGATTATCGATATCTGTCATACAGAATAACAGAAAAAAACCTAGGTATGTCGCTAAATCAGATGGATTAGGAGATTAGTTGTGGATAAGGTTTGAAAAAAAATACTTCTTTATTAATTTTAAAACAAAAATAATAATTTTTGAAGGGAAAAAAATAATACGTTTTTTACAAAACCCCTGAAAAATGATCTAAGTAAGTAAAATTTGTGTAATCGAAGTTCTATGATAGTGTTGAACAGATATTTAATCATTACCATTAATTTAAATGTATAATATATGTATTTTTACGAGGTAATGATCAAAGTCTTCCTAGCATGTTTAAGAAAATATATGAGTTGTTTTATTTGAAAGTGATATAATCCCATTTCTTCATATTCGAGATATCTAAAGGTTTCCATTTGAATGGAAAAAAATATGAGAAAACGGGAAAATGTTTTTATGACATAGCACTTAACAAAGAGTTTTAATGTTTTAAATCCTAACTACTTTTTAAAGTTTATTATGTAATAATAATCACTAAAATCATTTAAAAGAATAAAAGATTTTTTTAGATCCAAATGGACTTAAACATAAAAATAACAGCTCATATATACCTCTTTTTATTATTAATTAATTCGCATCATCATCATTATATAAAAACAATTGCCTGTATCGTTATTTAGATCAAATTTAATTAATGAATATAATCTAAAATAAATTGTATTTAGTTTTTTTCATACTCTCTGAGAGAAGATAACAAAATGATGCTTAAATAATCGAAATCAGTGCTGCTAAACATGTAAAATGAATGATAAGGTACTTCTGTAATCTCGATTTTGTCGAAATAGAGACGGTAACTTTTATGGTGTATACCTAATTTTTTTTATTTATAATTTACTTATTGAAATTTACAACTCTATTACAACAATAAAACAAGGAATGGCAGGAATGGTACATATTGGGATGTATAAAGACAAATAAATAAACAACCCATTGGTAGTACTCAAAAAACAAGTTCCACTATCTTCTTTTCAGACGTTTAGAAGGATTATCACAAATTGAAGAGGTTGCTAGGTTTGAAACTAGTGGGTTTGAGTGGAAATATAGTTCGTCGTGAAAAGATTGATATCGGATTCGGGCCAAATAAGCAGCAAATAGGACGTTAATACATAATTATAGATGCCCATATATTTTAGTTTTTGGACGTATAATTATCACATACAAGCATTCCTTTGAATTACCTAATCTCGTAAAGCGGTCTCTCCCTGCTTTGTTTATGTAAAATCAGCGGCCATGTCCCTGTTTAGAAAACCCGCCTTCAGCGGACTCATGTATTGTAAACACTTTAAATACCTACGGGTAGAAAATGATTGTTGTTAATTGTTGTATATATGTATTATATTATTATTAGTATTATATATATATATATATATATATATATATATATATATATATATATATATATATATATATATATATATTGTAATCTAATATTATTTTTGAATAAACGGAGATTTCGAAACAAAAAAACCTTTGAATTACATACAATTAAATATCTTTATCAAAGAATTACGTCAACGGAAAAATATTTTTATTTTGTTTAAATGTTCGTTCCTTTAAAACATAAAACATTGTGCTTTCTTCAAAGCTTCGAGGAACTCACACGTTTTCCTTTTTTCTCCTCGGAAATCGTTATACCCTATTTTTATTCCCTGTTTAATTATAAAAAAATAATTATGCCTTCCTTTTAATTGGTATCATCATCATTATATTTATTTAGATAAAAATAATATGGCACACAATTTTATTATTGATCGTTGCCTTGATCAGTTAATCCGGAGAAGGAAAAAAGTCAAATCCTAATGAGTCTTAAAATTTAGTTGATTTAATATTGCATAATATGTTCCAAACGGCTGTTGTATAATGTTAACAAATGAATATTTATTGTTATTAGGATTTAAAAATTTTGTTGTATTTTATTTCTAAAAAATTAAAGAATTGAAAGTAAAGGACATCCTATCCTCACTTGCATTGTTGTTACATAAGTCGCATAACATCACGAGAATGGAGCTTGTTTTTTCGGGAATGGAAGGCAAGTAAGTGGAAAACAATAATTGAAACATTCTTTTGTTAAACTTGTAAACTGAATCCTTTGATCCGTTCATTTAGAATAAAACTTTGGAGGGAACAAATCCAGCATAAGAGCTTGATGCTGAGAGCAGTTGATGTTTTCAAAATTGAAACTCTTCTAGACACTGTACTTACCAAGTGTTGATCCCTTATCTGAAAAAATATACAATATTTTGTTTTTAAATTATTTTAATATATAAACGACCTAGGTTAAATAATTCATTGAAATTATGTTGAACTCGTTTATTTCTTTTATTACATATTATATTTTTTATATTATATTTACAGACGTTTCGGAACTATTACGTCTCATTTTCATACTATTATTAATATAACAAAAAGTCAAATATATAAAAACATCAAACAAGAAAGAGTAGTTTATTATGAAGGAGAACGTCATTATTCGTTTTCATTTTTTTTATTCGTTATTTTTGTAGCCTATATTATGAATATCATACATTTTTATTTAACAATTTCAGGACTTGTAAAAAAAGTAAATAAATAAAAATTAACCGATGCGACGAAAACGAAGAAAAGATAAAGAAAGAAGGGAAAAGGAAAGACAGACAAGATATGATCCACAATCTTAGGGAATGGAAAAACCCACAAGAGAAAATCCTGTTTCAAATTTCAATAACATACACTTCCTGGCAGAGTATAATCTATTCTTTTTTGTCCATGGCAGTGCTAAAAAATGCGTTTTCACTTCACAAATAACCTTTTAAATAATAAAAAATAAAAGAATCCATGAATAAAACTTGAAGGTATCTTTCCTTCTGTATTAAACTAAGAAAGAAACGACTTCAGAATGCTTTGCATGTCCTGGGTTAATTCGCAATAAATAAATAATTAATATAGGTTTCCATAAAAAAAAAACTTCATTACATGGAATAGACTGCACTAGGACAACAGATTTCCCCCAAATAAGAGGCTGGGTGAGCCCCTAGAGGGTCTGTTCACCCCAAAGAGTCCATCCACGGCTGTACATTTAACAGATTAAATAGTTTATCTATCCACTCAGCACTCTACCACACTCCCTGTATATAAATACTATTAAAAACCTTTGTATAATCATGATATAGGTAATTTAGATTAAATATTATAGAATTTGTTGAAAGGCACTTAAAAAAAAAAGTAAACAAAGAATCACACTTGTGTAATTCTTCCCATAAAACCTTGAAATTTTTTCCGTTTTTCGTAATTTTGTAAAAGCTAAAACTGTAATTATTATATAATTAAGACAATGGCCGGGTTCGAACTTTAATTTAAAAAAATAATTCACTTAATGCACGGGCTCCAATTCTAGTGAAATTGGACTGTTGCGTGCGGGCTATCAATTTAGTAAGTTGGAATTGAACTCTCTATAGTTCACTATTTTGCGGCTCGGTGAAGCTATTCTAGACCTGAAACTAGATTATTATTCTTCTTTTATTAATTAAATAGTTATAATACTTCATTATTATTTGATTTTAGTATATTTTCATTGACATATTCAAATAATCGAAGCTTCGCAAAGAGAAGTCTGCAATGGAATAGAAGGAGAGAAATGGTAGAAGATCGTACGGTGTGGTGCGGGCTATACAGAAAGAAACCTCACACTGCAGAGCGGTAGAGAGGAACGACTATGATGATGATATTCAAATAATCACGAAAAAAAATCTTGATTTAAGTATTTTTTTCTTCCTCCAAAATGCACTGTTGGTTATTTAAATATTTTGTAATAAGCTTATGATTTATACTTTAGTATAGGTACATATTAGTAGTATGTAAGGGTTTCGTCAATGTAAAAAATATTGTTCAATTCTGGTAATATTATTTAAAAAACAAATCTAAACCATAATCAAACAGAAAAAAATGGGTATTTGACAATATAATTCTAAGAATAGTGTAAAATGGTCACGGAGTGCCGTCAAAGATTACATAAAATAAAACCGACTTATTTTATTGTGCCTACGTTTCGGCCTAAGATTTAAGCCATTTTCAGGGCAGAAGAGATGAAGTGCCCAACTGCCAAAAGTAAAAAAATAAATAAGTAATTGCATCATTACCAACGTTATTAATGTTTAATACTATATTTAAGCACATCGATATTTTTCCAAACCCCAAGAAAGTACTCTTGTCTGTTTCATGTTCAGAATGTGACCCTAAAAAGATTTCCACTGAACGAAGACCCGTCAGAAAATTTCCCCTTTCAATACTTTCTTGCTGCTTGCAAGCTTCGAGCAACTGAAGTAAGAAAAACAAATCTTAAAAAATGTTAAATGAAATAAAACTTAAAATGTTTAATTCTCAACGTAGGTAGGCAATAACAAAAGCTATAATTCAAGTAACATAACCAGTACCTGTTATATTTCCAATCTATATAATAATATGTTATAAGGTTTTTTTAATTGTTTTTTCAAAATATTTTTGTAGTGACAAAAATCAAGCTGATGTGTTATGTGCTAGTACGTAACATTTTTGTTTAGAAAGATTAAAAGTGTTAAAAAGATCTTAAATGTAAAAAAAAAAATAACGCTCCAAGCTCCCTATTAATTACAAAAGACTCATTTACATGACAGTTATCAGACCTATTAGGACATACGGAGTTGAGCTTTGGGGCTCTACCAAACCATCCAATTCATCTCGTATCCGATCCTTACAATCCAAAATCCTTCGTAAAATCCTCAATGCTCCTTATTATGTCACAAACAAACTCATCCATCATGATCTTAATATCCCATATGTTACTGATTTGGCCAAAACTAGATACCTATCCTTCCATGACAAGCTCCATACACACTTGAATCCGCTAGTCTCTCAACTTGCTTCCCATACTATTCCTGATAACCCTCCGAGGCGTCTGAAAAGAAGATGGCCTCGAGACCATCTACTTTTGAACTTTATTGGAGTGCTACCGACGGGTAGTTTCTCCACAAGTGTTTTTCATGTCATAATGTACATATCAGCAGATTTACTTGTTATAATAATATTATAGTTGTAAATGTCAATAAATTAAATTAAAAAACAAATATAAAAAGAATCGTTAGAATAAAACTGGAATATTATAATAAACATATTCTCATCCGTGGCCTAAGCCTTATGTTTCTAATTCGTCTTGATATTATTTTCTAGCTAAACATTCACATAGTTGTTGTTGTTTGTTTTGTTATATTTTATCATCATA
Source organism: Troilus luridus (assembly GCA_964056705.1). Classification (NCBI taxonomy): domain Eukaryota; kingdom Metazoa; phylum Arthropoda; class Insecta; order Hemiptera; family Pentatomidae; genus Troilus; species Troilus luridus. The sequence continues at coordinate 74,579,350 of OZ057416.1, read as the reverse complement.
TCTTTTTTTTGCTTTCTAAGTAACTCTTATTTATTAGAACATTCCGTACTACATTATATTATGTGCCTTTAATTACATTTGTGTTACATGAACTGTGGTATGCCAAAGTATAACTTTTCGGCTATATATCTATATATATATATTTTTTTTTTTTTTTATTTTAAATTCATGGTTCCATATGCATTGAGCGAACAAAGGTAACTGCATTCAGCGATGTTATTTACTTATATATGAAGTTATGTTCATTCAAGTTGGGAACAAAAAAACTTAAATTTTGATTTTTAAAAACTATATTTTACGAATTACAGGCGAAGAAAGTAGATATTCGATCCTATCTTAAGTTAGCCTATTCAAAATAATCCCTACTGAGCTGATAAGGCACTGTAGATCTCGAAACAATATAAAAATACGGTTTCGATTAGCAGTTAATTTTATTTATTTTTTATATACAGCCTTGAACTGTATTGGTTTTTATCTTAGATAATTGCCAGCTAGCCCCAATAATTTGTTTTGCATCATTTGTAATTTTCTGTAATTAGTCACGCATGAGTTGCAGCAATAAGGGGAAACATGCATTTATGTAAATAAAAAACCAATAATGTTTTTATTCCTGAACTAGATACTGGAATACTTTGTTTACATAGGAAGTAATTTTTGCACGAACCGCTCTATTTATTAATTATGTAAACATCGATGTGGCTAGTAAAAGGCTGAGAACGCCTGTACAACAGTAGACTACCGGCTCACTACAAGATAGATTCAAGTCAACGGTTGTGAGGGGGAGTACAATCTTTCAATCCAGCGAATAGAGAATCCTGCTTAACCTTGAGGAGGGAAAAAGCACTGCCACAAGAAAAGGGGGTTTAACCTTAGAGAAATTGAGTTCCTTCGATAATATTTTTGCTATGAGAAAAAAGTTTGTCCAATTCGGGTGAGTACGATTTCTTAAAACTTCAGTCGGTTATAAAAGAAAATTTAACTATGAACAAAAATGTGTTTTGATTTAGTAGTTTATTTCGTTATGGATTGTTACGAAAAAATAAAAGATGTAGAACCTACAATAACCGTCGTAGCCTTAAATTAATACACCACTTTCAATGAAGGGTCTTGAGTTCAGTAAGTGGTAGAGACTGTACTATATAAAGTTTACTTTCTAGGAAAAAGATTGTGCAGGGAGTTGTTTAGTCTGAGATCACGCTCAACCGCCAGGTTTTCCCCAATTAAGGTGTCCAATTTATAGAAGCTGGGTGAGGCTCAAGAGAGTTTGTAGGTCCCACAGAGTTCATTTACGGCTTTATACAGATTAAATGGGCTTATAACAAAAGGAAAAACCTACATAAATTTTTTTATTTAAATGCTCTACTCCAATTTTTATTTGCTATGAAACTACTGTTTTTTTTCTTTCTATTCCTATTTATTCTATGCCTCTCTTCTACTAGGTTCATAGACAAAACGACCAGCCCGACTCAACCTACAACACGGATGAAGAAGTATCGACTCTACTGGCAGCTCACACAGGTGCAGAGGGCCTCACCAGGTGTTGCCCCTTACACCTGCGACTCCAAGCCGATAACTGCTCCAATTCCCCTCCCCCCTCAAGTTATTAACATATATATCTATCTTCCGGTTTGGCGGCCAGTCGCGTGTTATTGTTTAGTAATTTATCGCCCTCTAATAATGAACATCCTTCAGGAAGCCACTCATTGTAGTCATTCTTCATAATTGCTCCTATTAAATGCATCTAATCTTTCTCTTGTTTAAGAGTTCTGTTCCTTATCTTAAGTAGTAAATTATATTTTATGGTCCATATTAAGTATTGGGCAATATATTTTTTATTTATTTTGTAATGAGATGTTTTTATTAGATCGAAAATGTATTCTTGATGTAATTTAGAAACTTTAAGCAATATCATAGTGTTTTGATAAAAATAAGACATAGCTAGCATTAAAGAGTGTTTTTTGTACCTTGAAATAATGAGTATAAATAATAAAAATTATAAGAATCTTTTTTCGAAAAAATTTTTTAAAACATTTTTAATAATGTTTAATGAATAATTAATTATTCGTTCACTAAGACTTCGGTAAAAAGTTGCCGTAACATATCAAGCTAATACTATTGTTTACTATAAATATGTTTTGAAGTTTTGACTTTCATTTCTTGAGATTAAGTTGTATTTGATTCACTCGTTAAACTATATTTAAATGACGTTTCGAGACTATATTTTCTCATAATCATTCCTTAACAGTTAAAAAACTGTTCGGGGGAATTCGGTCTATTTCAGATGGTCTTAATAAGTATCAAGAGGTATTTTTTTGTTTTGTCATTATTAGTACATTGTAGTATTAGTATATTGTCAATAAGCGGTTATTAAATTTGAATAGCAAGAATTTAGACTTTTGTACATCCGATTTTTCGTTTACAGCCTATATTTTTCTTTAGGAATCAATTATTTTATATTGTATTTGAAACTATTATTTACTTGGTGTATTATTTTAGGTGAATCGATTTGAATGTATTCTTGTTTTCCAAAATGTGAGAGCTGTTTGATCGAGTTCCTGTTGGTTTTCTATTATCGAATTGCAACAATATTTGTGCTGGTACACTCAAAGCTTTAGGTGTTATTCCGAAATTCCAAATGCGGTAAACTTACTTTTTGATCTAATATAATTCATTAACAGCCTGTTTTTTCACTGTTATGATCATGAGAACAATATTGCCTTGAATCGTCACCAGAAGATAGTTTAATGAGTATATGACTGAATCTCAAGAACTGATAATTGAACTTGAATATTAAATATATATTAATGTTTATTTTAATAAAACTTAAATAAAATATTTATAAATACTCTTTACATAAATTCATGTATATATATAGGTAGCATAATCTTGAGGCTGGATGTGCAATGCTTTTTCCCAGAGCACCCAGTTGGAATCCTCAATAGACTGATGGATCAGCTTTATTGATTCTAATTTTTAAATAATTTTCTAAACCAATATGTTCGTGATATGTAAATCTTTATATTTAAATGTAACCAAATAATTAGAGTTGAGAAAAATGGGGAATTATACACGCTCACTCTTATGATATGGAGTGCTATGAACCCAGAAAGAGTAGAGTAAGATTACAAAAATATCTATTTTGTAATATCATACTGAAATTGCGTCGAGATGTTTTCGTCTATCTTGTCTTCCACTTCCTTTGATAAAAAAAAACCTTGACATAAAGGAAACCAAACTTTTGTTGAGAAAAATGTACGAACAAAAGCTTCACTAAACAATCCTTCGTTCACACATAAACTGTATTTCAGGATTCATTAAGTCTCACATGATTGAATGTTAATTATTGTTTTAATTAACAAGGAAGGTAATTACAAACTACCATTGCCAAATGATTTTAAAATCTTTTATTTCTGATAAAACCCCTGTAATTCACATAAATACATACATTAGTAAAAAATAAAATTGAAAATAAAATAAGTAGTCATGACTTGTTAAATAAAACATTTATTTGATAAAAATTCGGCTGAGTAGTAAAAAAAAAGGATTGCACGTTGATTTCTGTGGGCCTAAAACTCATAATCTTATATAATACAATAGTTTCATAATACTTCTGTGGAAATTTGAGATCCATTTTGAACAGAGAAATCTATTGCATTTCTTGTTAGGATATGCTTTCTGTATTATTCAATATTCCATACCATTTCCAATCTCAAATCGGATTGGTAACTTCGACTAAAGACTAAGATGGAGCCAAAATACTAAACTGGAGCTCAAATTAGTTAGTCATTCATATACTGAACAGAACATATAGACTTCCAATTGATAATAAACTAATCGTTTGCAAAGCGTTCTGAAGCTTGCTTAGAGTTGAATATAGGGGATATCTAAACTTTTGAACATACTGCGTATCTAAATCTTTCAGTATATAGTACTCCGTGCAACATTTATGGGCCTACCTATAAGCGCGATTTATATTTGTATAGGTAGATGCATATGGGATCTTAATAGAAATTCCATCCACTCATTCTGAAGACAGTTGCTCGAACTTTTGAAGAATTATCGAAAAGGTTTTCCTCAATGTTTTTCCTCTGACTCTCGCCATAAATTAGGAAGGAGAGGAGAAGAAAATTTAATAATGGCGGTGGAGCAGCAGGTGCCAGTAGCGCGTCGCACCAGGTGTTCGCCACGCCTCGCCTAATTGCCATGCATCTCATATCGATTAGTGGGCGAGTTCGATGTTCATACGCGCTAGATATCGATAATGCCCATATCGAACAGGTAAGGGGTCCACAGGTGTAGAGGTCGCCTTTATTTGTGGCTAATGTGTCAGCGGTACTGTCATCATCGCTTCACCATATGTCACATCATCAATGCCTATGAGCGTCGAAGGATGCAATTCAAATTCATTATGAAATTCAATTGTGATTATTGTAAAAGACAATTAATTATTGGTTGAACATAAAATCTAGGTGAGTTGAAAAATCACACAATTGGAATTAGGAATCACAAAACCAGAATTCAAACGTTAAAATTCTTCATACTCATATACTGAATGCATTATGCTCGTGAATTCGCATGTTTATAGCGATAGCTATGTTAAATGATTACAAATATTTCATGCCCCGGTGGTCAATCACGTTTGAAAAGGTGTCATACTGAAAAATAATTAATTTGATCTCCTCTTTGTTCGATCCATATTTATTTCGACGATGTTCCGAAAAATAAATACTGAGTACCTGATGATCACTGCAATCCAATTAGTCCATTCCAGGGGAAAAGTAAAAAAAATGTGAGTGTGAAATCCAATGTGGAGTATTTGGAATATTGAGATTAACAAGATTTACATCGGTACAGAACTGTCGAATAATCTACTTACTTCAATATACCATGATAGTAGACTACTGAAGAAGTGGAGCAAAGAACTGCACGGATGCTTGATAATGCTTATAATGTGCTATGTAATCCAGCTAACAAGCTCCAGAGTTTCATGATCCTTATGGAGAGATCTTCCGCGCAGACGACATCTTCTACTTTGCCTCCTGTTGCAATGCCAAAAGGCAGACACTGGATCCAGTTTCAAGTAGCAGGCAGCATCAGCATCCATAGTAACCACTTTCAACCGAAAGGCATTGGGGTTCATTGGTTGGTGAACTGAAGAGGAGTGCCGTCATGATGCCTCGTTCCAACGAGAAAGAAGCCTTAGGCTAAGACCTTCAATGTAGAGAATGACGGTCGTCAAAGCTCAAACTCTATCCTCTACCTTGGCGTCACATTAGATAGGCACCTCACTTTCCCCAGTCACCTTAGGGAGAGAATCCAGTCGACTAACCAGAAGTCACTTATACCACCTATTATCATGTATGCTGCTCTCCCAATGACTGAAGGTGCAGATCTACAAGGCTAGTATGAGACAGACGATGTTCTGTGTTGTACCGCTGCTTCGACATATGTTTGAGTCGACACTTAAGGGATTGCAGATTCTTCATAACACTCCTGTCTTCGATGGAATACGTGGCAATACGCCTTGGATTACCCAAGAAACACCACCATCCTCGAAAAGCTACACAAGCTATCACAATTCAGGATACATGGCCCAGAGGCTCGCCATTCTTTGATGGGCTGATGTCCTGAGCCAATACTCTCATCAATGATATCGCCCCATGATAGTGGTGGCAAGACCACTTATGTCAAATGCCATAAGGAGGATCTAAAGCGACCTTGGTCGACGTTTTCACGAAGGGGGAGTTTTTAACCCTGAACCCACACCAATAGAATGATTCCTCCATGCTTGGTTCAAATAATAAAGGCGTAAGCCTCAACTTGTTAACCCAGCATTTAAATACTTATATAAATATAATATAATGCAAATAAGCAGTACACAAACATTGCACCTGACCTTAAAATGACAAACATAGAAAGGAAATAAGTTAGTATCAATTTACACCCTATATTGTAAGTAATATCTAATCATACTGTATACAGTTTGTAAAATAAATTACGGATATAAAAGTAAAAAATAATAAAAAACCTCAATGGCTCTTAATGTTTTATTTGGTACCAAAATATGTTAAGTAATATTTTAATTATTTTACGTTGTAGCCAACTCTACTGATGTTTGTCGTTTTCCGAACTTTTCATTCATACAGAGTTACTCAAATACCATTGAAGTTACTAAGTAATGATTTTTATTTAGTTAAACAACTGATAAAGTAACATTAACTAAGCACTGAATTATTCCCATTATATCATGCCACTCTATGCCAACTGTAATAAATAAAAAAATTACATAATTTCTTCAAATTACTCTAAATTTGGAAATTCTATTCTATTCTATATTTATATAATATTATATGGAAGTGATTTTATTATTGTTTAGTGCAAGTGTATCTATAGTACATAAAGAATTCTATATTTTTACTTAGCAATAACACACCTTATAAGTATAAGGTTTATTTACGTAATTTTAAATAGTGCTTAATGTTTTCGAGGATATATAAATATTCTTGCTGAATTCAATGAAGGAATACTTCATTCTTTATAAAACATTTGAATATATTACAATCCTTGAAAGCAAGTAGATGATTATTGCCTAACATAGGGACTCGAACTCGTGTATATAAATGTATTGTGTGTGTGTATGTATTTATTTAAATAAGGTTCAGTAAAAATTCCAACTACATTTGAAAAAATTAAATGTTTATATTTATGTTGATTAATAAAGGTTTTCTGGCTAAAGCTTTGATGCCGCCTTACTCAAACCCAGAAAAAAATATTTCTTGAGTTCATTAAGGAACGTTGACAGCGCAATTCCATGAGGAAAAGGTGCTCGTATACTCAACCAATTAGAGCTTATTTCTCAAATAATTAGATAAATATTGAGTCATTGATAACAGACCTTTGTGCAACCACTATGGGTATCATCATACCTCAAGGTAAGGCGATGGATCTACTCGTGATTTCCATGACAACAGGAACAAATGGTAATTTAACATGCTTTTTGTTTCTAGATAATCATACTTAATGTATTGGACATACATTTACTATTTATCCATCAAAGACTTTGTCGAAATCTAATAATATAAAAGGTGCTCTTCTTACACTTTTATCGCATGATTTTCTCACCCTACGACCATATTTTTTCACTCCCTACGACGACAAGCTAACTATGAATTTCCTTTTCACCGGACAATTTTTTTCCGAAACTAAGAATTATAATCCATATAGTGTTTTTTTTTATTAAAAAAAACAGGAGTTTCCCACTTATAGTGTGTTTCCTTAACCTATTGATTGGATGGCTTCCTTCCATAATGTCCTGTCTAAGGTGCATTCTTCAGGTAGACTCATGACCCATCATGGATTCCTCCACTTCGTTCTCCCAAGTCTTCCTTGGTCTTCCTCGTCTTCTTGTTTCCCCAATTTTCAATAGGTGGACTACTTTGGGTAGTCTTCCTTCCGGCATTCTTTTCAAACTGCCTTACCATTTCAGGTGTTTTTTGTCAATATCTTCTTCCATAATGGTTCTTTCAGCCTCCATCTTTTCTCTGATGGTCGCATTTCTTACTTTGTCTATTCTGGATATTCCTGCCGCTCGTCTCCAGTAATCCATTTATGTGGTTAGGAGTTTCTTCCTGAGGTTGCTCTTCAACGTCCAAGTTTCTGATCCTTATGTCATAATGCTTAGTAATATACTATGGTATAGCTACCATCTTTATGTTGACGACTTCCAAATCAATTTATCCTTCCCTTCTTCTGAGCTATTATTCGTGTTCGCCAGTATTCAGCAAGACCTAGATAAGATCAGTGCCTGGGCAAAGCTGAACAAACTGGAATTGAACGCAATGAAAACCCAGGGCATTGTTCTAGGGTCCAATGCTCTCATATAGGGCCCAATTTACATTTTCTCAGCATTAATAACTTGCTCCCATTGCTGGTATTCCTCATTTAATTTCCTTAACATATATCCAGCAGCTTCTGTGTCTTGTGCAATAATAACCTGGTTATCCGCGAATGAAAAGTTATATAGAAACAGATTTTCTTTCAACTGAATCCCCATGAGTTCGCATTTACTTCTCCATGCTTTGAGACAAATATCAAGATAAACCTTGAACATATAAGGAGAGGCCCTATCTGATCAATTCTATAATTAACATCCCTGGAGCAAACCTTTGCTGTTTGGGAAAGGCTCAGATAGATATGGCCCAATTTTCCATTGTACATTTACTTTAGTAGTAAAGGAAACATAGGTCTATCAGGCCTCTTTTATTGTTTGCATTTTGAAGTGCTTGCCGTAATAGACTTCAAGGGACAGTATCATACGCTTTCTCCAGGTCTATAAATATTAGTTCGATGTCTCTGGAAACGGCTTGATGTTTCTCTAATTGCCTTAGGGTGAATATATTGTTACGGTCAGAGAGGGAAGAAGGACCGGCTGAGGGGATTAGACCAGCTGTGGGATTAAGCGGAAGGGATCAAAGAACGTGTAGAGCTTTCTGGATCGGCCTGGATGGTTCTCGATCTTGTTCCGAGAAATGCCCCACCCCGACCTACCTTGCCTATATAAAAAGGCCAGCTGTTTCGGCCGGGTTAGTTCCAGTCAGTAATAAGTAGTAGTTAACTAGTGACAGTGCGTGTGAGTTACTGTGAGTAGTATCAGTCAGTAATAAGCAGTAGTTAACTAGTGACAGTGCGTGTGAGTTACTGTGAGTAGTATCAGTCTGTAGTAAGTGAGTAATGCTGTGACAGTACTGTTTTGATAGTCCGTGGAGGAACAGTGACAGTGATAATTAGTGGCCGTGTAATAAGTGTAATAAACTGTGTGTCAGTTTGTCATATTTGGAGAGTCTTACGGTCGGTGGACTTTAATTAGCGAACTGTAAGTGTTAATTTGTAGTTGTTAACTATAGTGTAGTATTATTGTATTTGTACAAATTTATATAAATAATTTAGTTATTTAGTATTAGCAACAGCTTATATTATTTGTATATTATTTTAGTAATTAGATAACAGTTAGGCCTAGGTTACAATCTGTAGAATATTGTTATTGTAAAATGATGTTAGTTTAATAAGTTAATTGTTTTAAACAATCTCATTGTATTCTTTTTAATATTCCAACTGATGCTATCCAATCAACCTCAGTATCCATAACAACTCGTCCTTTTCATATCATATTTTCAGCTGTATACTGTCCTCCCGGAATTTCCGTTTCTTATAACCTTCTTGAATCCTTATTCCAATCTCTTGGTCCGCGCTTCATTGCTGGAGGGGACTACAACGCTAAACACCAACGATGGGGTAGTCGAACATCCAACTCCCGAGGAAATATCCTGTCTACTGTAACATCCAAAAAGAGTTATTCCATCCTGGCACCAAACAACCCTACCTATTGGCCTACATCCATCAAAAAACGTCCCGACATCCTTGACATATTTATCACATCCCAGATTTCCTCCAACCAAACCGAAATAAAATCCTTGGACGACCTTTCACCAGATCATAGCCCAGTTCTCCTTTTATTACATTCAAGTTTCGTTCCCAAGCCTCCCCTTCCTAGATTGATTACAGGACGTGTAAACTGGGACAACTTCTGTTATGATTTGGAGAACAAACTGGACTTAAAAATTTCACTCAAGACAAAACAAGACATTGATACAGCGATAGAAAAACTTACATCAATAAAAACAACTTTAAGCGATAATACCTCAAATCATAAAATTAACAATTCTCAGAAGACTGACCTCCCAGAGCATATTCGTACCTTATTAAGAGAGAAACGCAAAGCAAGAACGAAGTGGCATAGAACTCGGTACCCAGCAGATAAATCTATCTATACTAAATTGACTAACCAACTAAAAGCAGAAATTAGAAAATTCAAAATACATAAGTTAACGAATCTAACTGAAAATCTAACGTCTTCTGGCAAATCATTATGGATGACCACCAAAAAGATCCTTCATTTCAAAGACTTTAACCATCCACTCCTTACTGGATCCAATGACTGGACAAGATCTGATGAAGAGAAAGCACAGCTGTTCGGTCAATTCCTTTCTAAAACTTTTCAGCCTCATCCTGATATCATGAATCCGTCTCACCATGAATATATACAAAGAGAGTTAAATATTCCCCTTCAAATGACCCTTCCTCCCAAAGCATTCCATCCTTCAGAAATACCGAATATTATTCACAGACTACCTTCTCGCAAAGCTCCTGGACACGACCTCATCACGATTCACATCCTAAAACATCTTCCTAGAAAAGCCATTCTATTCCTTACCTACATGTATAATGCTATACTCCGCACTACATATTTTCCTAACCTCTGGAAATTATCCGTCGTGAAAATGATACCTAAACCTAAAAAGAAACCGGAATACCCTTCCTCTTACCGCCCTATCTCACTTTTACCATCAATGGGTAAAATCCTGGAAAAGCTCATCCTGAAACGACTGTATCCCATCCTAAATGCAAATCACATTATCCCAGATCACCAGTTTGGATTCAGAACATCCCACTCCACTATGCAGCAATGCCATCGTGTGGTGGATGTTGTTTCCTCAGCTTTGGAACGTGGATTGTATTGTCCAGCAGTCTTCCTTGATGTCAAACAGGCTTTCGACCGAGTCTGGCACCCCGGGTTGCTTTACAAACTCCGTAAATTCCTACCTCCTACATACTTTCTTATTATCCAATCCTATCTTTCCTACAGGTCATTCACAGTAAATCATAATAATGTCTACTCACCCCTCTTTCCTCAATCTGCCGGCGTTCCTCAAGGCAGTATCCTCGGCCCAATTCTCTACACAGTTTATACAGCTGACATCCCAACTCATCCTAATACTATCCTTACCACGTATGCGGATGACACATGTCTATTATCTGTCAACACTGATCCTGTTATAGCATCCCGTACTCTTCAAACCCACATCACTGACCTAGAAAATTGGTGTCAAAACTGGAGGATTAAGATAAATTCCCACAAATCTCATCAAATCACCTTTACCCTCCGTCGTAAACCAGCGACTTCCTGCCCCCCGGTATCGTTTAATAACATCCCTCTTAGTCCTGTAGAACAGATCCGGTACTTAGGACTACACCTTGACAAACGCTTAACTTGGAATCCTCATACTAGACTGAAACGACAAGAAACAGCTCGCCGTTTCAGGCTACTTCAACATTTACTGGATAAACGCTCTAAGCTCCCAATCCATTACAAGAGACTCATATACACGACAATCATTAGACCCATCTGGACTTACGGAATAGAGCTTTGGGGCTCCACTAAGCCATCGAATTCCTCCCGCATCCAATCTTTACAATCCAAAATCCTTCGGAAAATCCTCAACGCTCCTTACTTTGTTACGAACAAAGTAATCCACAATGACCTAAACGTCCCGTTTATTGCTGATTTGGCCCGAATCCGATATCAATCTTTTCATGACAAACTTCATTTCCACCCAAACCCATTAGTTTCAAACCTCGCAACCTCTTCAATTCCTGATAATCCTCCGAGGCGTCTGAAAAGAAGATGGCCTCGTGACCTTCTAAGCTAAACTTTTTATTTGAGTACTACCACTATTAGTTTCTCTACTTGTCTTTTCATGTCAATTTATTCAATCATAATATTTACTGGATGTATTCTTTATACAGTTGTAAATTTCAATAAATATATATTAAAAAAAAAAAAAAAAGTTTTTATCAATTCTTGAAGGTTATTAATCATCCATTAGTTAATTTGTCTATGTCTATCTCTTTTGGATCCTAATACTTCTGTACCGATCTTCCGCCATATTCCTTTCAGGTATTCATAGATCTGAATAGAATTCCCATCAAATGTTTCATCAAAGTTTTGATCTAATCTTCTTTGGTACAATCCTCTAATACTGTCATCTTGCAGTAACTGCATTTCCATTGGCAGGATGCTGACATCTGCCTTCGCTCTTTTCTCCTTATCTGTACCACTCCAAATATGTGTGAAATTTCCGATATTCTCATCCCTAGTTCCTTTTTTTTCGAATCGATCGAAACGGCAACGCCCACTTTACATTTTCTAATTCGTCCATTATTATATCCTCCTTACTGTTCATCCCCTGAACGTTCCAACATCAAAAATTCAAAATCCATTTCCGATTCTGTAGTCTTTGCCATTTAATCAGTCTAGTTATCCGAAGCTGTTCATTAGGTTTTTTAACAAGTTATTTCACTGACTGGGGTGCTGGCCCAGCACAGTTATCCCCAACTTGGGGAGTGGTACCTCTCTTAGTCTGATCATTCTCCTTTCCGACATAGGTGGCCCTATCGGCTTAGCTCTCTGGGTCCTCATGATATTCAAGCCTCCCAACCATGTCAAGGTGGAGGTATCCCTGGGGAGGTATAGTGAATATATAGTGTTTTGATTGTTGAAAAAATAAAAATATTAAAAGCTTTAAATTTAATAATATTTTTATTTATTTTATTTTTTTTACGAAACGGTGTTTTAAGACCAGGCGAATATCACTACTTCTTTTTTCTCATTTTCGTCTTTCTTTCCTCACAGTATTTTCTCAACATTTCTGCGTGCCTTGACTTCCTTTCTTCTGACCACGCAGTACCCATCCGTTTTTCATTTTTTCCACAAGAACATTGATTTCTGATTTTTAATTGCTTTCCATATTGTCTTTCTCTTTAATTTCAATTTTTCTGCTTGCTCTCTCATTTGTTTTACATACCCTTCTACGCTGTTGTATTCCCGTATTTTGCCAAATACTTTCTTGTTAAGTCCCTTTGGTCCATTCTTATCATCTGCCCGTAGAATCTTAGTCTTCTGAATCTTATTTCGGCTTCCAGGTCTTCCATCTTCTTGTATATATCCTGGTTCCCGTGTTTTTTTGGGCCCATAGATTCTCCTCAGGATCGTTCTCTCTATTTTAAGTAATTTTTCTAATTTAGGGAGACAAGCTGCTTCCATCACAAATTACTGGTTTTATCACCGTGTTATAGTGTATTATTTTTGCATTAGAGGATAGATTATTTTTGTTATGAATATTTCCTGTTACGAAGCTATATTTTTATTTTATTTTATCTTCAATGCAACCATTTGAAAGAACCGTTGAATTGTCAGAACATTCCATACAAGTGTATTGTATATAATTTATAATTAATTATTTACAGCATAAAATCATAACGAAATTAATAATCGAAATGTGAGAAAGAAATAGTTGACTGTGGGTACTATAATAGGATGTTGATAGTTGGGGGTGCAGTCAAGAAAACACGCAAAAATAGGTGAAACTATTTTATTTTAAGTGCCGACGTTTCGACCTACTATGTAGGTCATCTTCAGGGCTATGAGAAAACAGACAAAAAACAGAATAGACTGTAAAAATACATAAAAAGAGGTACAGAAAAATTAGACAAAATGTAGAGATATAAAAAAGAATGATATATAATGAAAGGATATATGAAGGTATATGAATATATATATATACATAATATATATATATAATAATGTATATAGGTATATGAATAAAGATGATTACATGGTAGATGGATAGAAGGGTGATAATGCAAAACAAAGTACAAAGAGAGCAATGAAGTTAAACAGAAAAAAAATAAAATGAAAAAGATATGAATATAATGAGTATGGACAATTTAGTATAATAAAGATAGAAATGTATTGCAAAGAAAACAATAGTATGAAAATAGACTCATGGGGAGTATCATAAGTGCAATGAGAGAACATGAATTAAAAATATGATACCTAATAATACATCGAGAAGAATATATTATAGAACGTAAAGAAAAGGAATCTAATGTATGACGGGCCGGGAAGTGAAATATAAATAAAATTTTAAAAATATAAGTATCTTTTAAAATTTTATTTATATTTCACTTCCCGGCCCGTCATACATTAGATTCCTTTTCTTTACGTTCTATAATATATTCTTCTAGATGTATTATTAGGTATCATATTTTTAATTCATGTTCTCTCATTGCACTTATGATACTCCCCATGAGTCTATTTTCATACTATTGTTTTCTTTGCAATACATTTCTATCTTTATTATACTAAATTGTCCATACTCATTATATTCATATCTTTTTCATTTTATTTTTTTTCTGTTTAACTTCATTGCTCTCTTTGTACTTTGTTTTGCATTATCACCCTTCTATCCATCTACCATGTAATCATCTTTATTCATATACCTATATACATTATTATATATATATATTATGTATATATATATATATTCATATACCTTCATATATCCTTTCATTATATATCATTCTTTTTTATATCTCTACATTTTGTCTAATTTTTCTGTACCTCTTTTTATGTATTTTTACAGTCTATTCTGTTTTTTGTCTGTTTTCTCATAGCCCTGAAGATGACCTACATAGTAGGTCGAAACGTCGGCACTTAAAATAAAATAGTTTCACCTATTTTTGCGTGTTTTCTTGACTGCACCCCCAACTATCAACATCCTATTAATAATCGAAATGTTTAAAAAGTAATCTAAATTATTAAATATCTTATTACTAAATGACATGGGGCTTATGTAAATTACATGTAGCTTATATAAATATGCTAAATTAGATAAGTACACATAGGTGTCGTACAAAAGTCAAAGATTAGGCCATTTTTCGGCATTTCTTTTTACTATTATTCACTTTATTATTTATTTTTTTGCGAACAGAGGACAACGTAGATATGTTTTAAATGCTTCCTTCTATACCTTTTTAATTAATATCCAAAGATTCAAGCTTTAAAATTCCTTGTTTATAATATTTGCATTTAAGTTGGGCTAGAATTTATTATAATCATTACATAATGAATATATTTTGTCTTTGAGCATCAAAGAATCAAACATCTTTGGATTTTTTTTCAGGAAGGTTGACTATTTTTTGTCAAAATATAAATAAACAGTAATTAAATTCGAAAATGAATGACAAATCAAAATGAATAATAAATAACTATGATATTTTATGGCTATATAGACTTGAAATGTTTACTTAAAATTCACATGCAGATTTTTTAAGTTAAAAAAAAAAACATGACAGCCAAACGTTGCCAGATGTTCAATATATAGGGATGATTTGTATTCCGAGGAAGGTTGGACCAAATTCGAAAGTAGTAAAAGGAAAGCAATATATCTTAGAAATATTTTAATATAGTGTATATTATTCTAATAGAGTATATAAGTATTCTATTATACTATACATCAGAAGTATCTAAGGACTGCTGCCACTTTTTATGTTAATGGTGAACTATCTGCCTTTCATTGTAAGAGAACTTTTTTTTCAATGGTTTTAATTCCATGAAGTAATTATTAATACTCATCTTTCTTAGATGTAAATTTAGATATGAGTATGAGACGTAACAAGAATCTTCGTTAATGTTACATGCTTACGTAAAAATTATAATAAACGAGTATGAGAGAAAGAAAAACATGGAAATACAAAGCCAAAGGTTCTTAATAAAGTGAAAAGCATCTCACACGGGCTGAGCATTACAAAACTTTGACCTTCAGATATGATCAGTATTGAAATTATTAGATTTATAAATTACTTTATTAATATATTGGCATCGTTTCAAAGCGCCAGTTAGGAATAGTTATTTATTTGACAATTGAGGAAAGTGCCACTTTATTACACCCCAGTGAATTTTACCACACGAGCCGAAGGCGAGTGTGGTAATTAAACCATGATGTTATAAGCACTTTTCTCACTTGTTAAATATTACATTTTTCCTCCAACCATTTAAAAATTAAGAAATTAAAGGTGAAACTTTAGATTTGTTAAAACTATACTAGCGCTAGCGGGTATTGCTAATGCTAAATCTCCAAATTTCTGATGTGTGAAGGTTCTAATACATTTAAGGTTATGTTAGATATTTCTATAAAATCGCTTCAAAATAAATAAAATCTATCTTGAATTAAATATAAATAGTTCTAAAATTATCTATTTTAACATTTTAGAAATATAAAATGAATAATATCATAATACCACCATTTAGCATTTAAAATAACAAAGTGCTGATTGTCAAATTCGATCTAGGTGGCTGTTACTTTCCCCCACTAGTGAGGGAAAGTGGGACTTTCCACACCAGTTTTAGTTGAGTAATGGACACCAATACTCAATGGTTGCAGGAAAAAGTATTTTAATATTATAATTCCTTTTATGAATAAATTCGAGTAAGTTAATTTAATTAATGATTACAGCAAATTCTCAGAGAAAGTTATAAATTATATCTAGTGGAAATCGATAAATTAAAGCATAAGTTACAAATATCTGCATCCCAGATGTAATTGACACCATGTCCACAAAGTAGATAATATTTTAGGTAAATTGTCATAAATAAATACTGTTATCAATATTTCAAATTACTTTTAATGAAAATTTGTTGACAGTTCTAACAACCAATCAAATTATGTCATTTTGTGTCATATGAAACAATTTCACCCTACAAGTCAACATTACACTGATAATTGCATTCAGTGCAATTATCAATTAAACTATGACAACACTTGATGAGTTTGACATCATTCCAAATAAATTTCAATTCTATTATTGTCTGTAGATCGCATTTCTGGGATTTTTTTTCTTTGATTAGTGCATTTGGTGCTCACTAGTTCTTTCTGATTGAAGTTTGTTAGTAGTTTACTCAGTCCATTGGGATTGGGTGAAATCGTTTCATATGACACAAAATGACAAAATTTAATTGGCTGTTAGAACTTTCAAAAAATTTTCATAAAATTATCTCGTCTATTATCTCCTAGGGATATTACTACTGCTAATAATACTATGAACAATTTTCTTTAAGCTATTTCTAAAAGTAACAAATAGACAATTGTTATTAGTTCAAATTAATGGAAAATTGCCTTTCCTAAACAAATACAAAACGTTAAAAAAAAATTGAGATGGTATCCTTTATCTCCGGGGTACAGATATAATGGGAAAAGTAATTAAATATTTTAAAAAGCATTTAATTATTGAAATTTACAACTGTGTAATATATTAACAATATAATAAATAAGTAGAAGATTGTTGAGTTACAACCCACTGTCAGTTCTCAGTTCACGAGGATATCTTCAACTTTGAATGTGTTTTTACAAACAATATAACAGCTCAGTTCTTTAAGTAGCAAAGAGTAAAAACTAGGAAAAAGAAAAAAGAAGAATTCATGATCTTAAGCTAAGAATATACTTGGAAGTGTTGAACTAGTGATTTAAATGGACAGAAGGTGTAATCAATTCAAGATCACGAAGAACTGTCAGGTTTTTCTTCGAACTCATTAAAGGTTCGGATGACCAATAGTGATTAGGTTGTGTTGGTTAACTGCGCAAGAGAACTCTGGATTCAACAAAAATATAGGTTCTTATACAACTTGATCTGGCAAACTTGTTTGTTAGTGTCTTGGAAATAACTTTTAAAAAACTCAATTAGCAGGAAGAAATTGAAGTACAAGCCCACTAGTAAAGCGAATCCATCCAGTAGCGAACCCACGAGATAAATTTTGATCTCCTAAACTTGCTAGAAACTGTTCAACATAACATCCTGTGGGATAAATTTCCATTCATGATAGTTTTATATCCACAAATTAACAATTAAAGTTAGATGAAAATCTATAGTCACACCAGAACCTTTATTCGAATCGATATCACATCATATTTCGGTTACAGCTGGGATTGAATCTGTGTCTGAGCAAGCTAGTCCCACACATAACAGAACACTTTGATTATTACTTTTATTTATTTTGTAGTTGATCAATATTATTTGTCCTCAGGTATATCATCTTCTGTAAGACTTTTATCACATTCCTGGAACTATCCCAGTATGTTTGCCTTAGATTTTAAGTATCTAAACATATATTTCTTTTCTCGATAGTTGATAATATATATTTTTTAGTTTTTGTTCAATGAATAACAAATTCAATCAATATTATTGGGTGATTTTTGGAGAATTTATCTTTGTGAAATTAATGCGAAATTGATAGCGAAATCTATTGCAATACTTTAACTACAATACGTGACTAAATTACTCAACAGAACAATATTATAAAGAACTAAATCAAGTCTCTAGCTGAATCATAATAATATTTTTTTATAAAGAAAAATATTATTATGATTATAATACGATTATTGTTTCTTCCAAATATCTTTTGACGTCACTCAGCTTTGATTTTAATTGTTACAGTTATTTAAATTATAAGTGGATAATTTATACTCCATAACCAAAACACGAAACGTCTAAATATGGGGTTATGCATTTGCATAGAATGTATGTTATTGAATATGAACTCAGTAAAATAACCCCTCTTTCAGAAGCAGGTATCGATCCAGTAAGGTACGCTGGCAGCGAAAAATATAGCAAACAACATTGGACTTACGATCAGCCCCTGCGAAATCTCAGTCCCCCTTCAACGCTTCAGCGGCTGCTGTGTGCAAACAGGATCGGCGCCACACATCTCTAGTCAGGTGGCGTCCCTGCACAAGGTCGCCATCTATTAGTCAGCCAGGGAATTTATAGAATCCCTATTCGGATTATTTTTATTCTCGTTTCTTTTAGATCCATTTATATATTTCTATGTCAATATTCCACAAACAAAATACTTTACACTTTACAAAACCTCAAGGATTTTAGTAACTTCAATTAACATTATTTTATTTTTATACTTTAAGAGTCAGTATTATAACTTGAAAACGGATTTTTGTGTAGAGACCAACATTCTGATTATATGCATCAAAAATGTGGGGTACACCACATAGTGCAGTGGTTATTATTACAAACTTCTATACGCAATATAAGATCGCGGGGGTTCGTAGGTGCTCCTAGAATTTTTTGAATGGGAGTAAACAATTCTTTGTCCATCGGAAAGAGCGTAAAATGAGCCTATATATTGCCCCATTATATTTTATTATCCCTAACCTAATTAAACCTGGATAGCTAAATCTAGGGCTGTAGCATTGTCTGTTTAGCCATTGCAGCATAAGGTGAGGTTGAATGAATTAGCAAACATTAAAAATACTAAACAACAGCGTGCATTATTCAGTATGTACTTTTTGAAACGATACTTTATTTGTACTTTATATAAGTGAAATGATTAAATCTGATGAAAGATTTACAAAATAAATAGATACAAATATTTTTTATTTGTTTTTTTATTTGATTTTCTTTAACGTCGCTTCGACTGCTGAGGCCATTATCGACGACTGCTATCTTATATTTCTTGGATTAACTTAGTGAGTTTTAAGTAAATCAGAGTCCTCTGTAGTTGATTATTATTAAATTTAAAACTGAATTAATTAATATTTAATAATTATTTTTTTAATTAAAAAAATAATATATATATATATATATATATAAAAATATATATTTAAAAATATATATATATAAAAAAATATATATATATATATATATATATATAATGCGTAGTATGCTGCTGTAATGGCTTTTCCTTTTTGAAGATAATCGATTATAATAACTACATACTATCCAAGACGAGACAGTGATTGCTTTTTTTGGAGCCGGTTCCCCCTTTGCAGTCCACTGTTAGGACTGTATTTTTGTTTCGGGCTATATTCGGTTATAATGGTGTACTTCATCTACAGTAATTAATCGGCGCCAAAACTCCGATTAATTGCGCCAACAAAGCGTTAGAAATGTTCATGCGGCAATCAACGTACGGACAACTTTTTCATATCTAAATGTTGATTTAATTTGTAACAAACACGCTCTTTTGACATGTTCATAACCTCTGCTATCTCTCTCACTTAAATTTGGCGGTCGTCTAGCACCATTGCTGAACTTTGCCGATGTTCGGCAGAAACTTTTCAGACCACCCTCATATATATATATATGAAGATCAATTTATAAATATAAGACTATTATTGGCTGACTTTTCGAGATTTTATCTATTACACTACACAACTCTACTCAACAGATCTATATAGTACGAATAAGTTCTTACCTGATACCCTAGATTTGCTCATTCTGGATTTTTTTTTAAAACACGATCTTAAATTGTTTGACAATTTATAACACATGCACTAAAAATATAATAAAATAATATTAGAGAAATATTAAAAACTATAAAAATCTTTACTAAAAGTGTCCCGTCTAATCCAGTGTGAAATGCAGAGATGGCAGTAAGAATTAGAATAATACGTGCGTCCTGGCTGAGAAATTAGGGGGTTAATTGGAGAGGGTACTAAACAGGAAATGCCTAATTGACAATTATTTTTCTAGCTCTCCTTCGCAGAATCTCTTCCTGAGGGAAAACTTACACTATTTTCCCCATTTTCTGTCAGTTAATAAAATTTCGGGTACGATACTGAAATTGACTTCAGTTATTATTAAAAATATACTTAATTGTTCACTATTATTCGTGTCAACTTATGTATTCTTCTTTAAACATGAATACATCGTCCAGCTTAATGATATGCGTAAACTGATTTCTTTTCATAGAAACCTTGAAAACGCATGACGCCCAACTAAATGAATAAGATTAACATTCATTATTACATCTTTATAAGAAAAGAGGCCAAATTTTTTTAATTAGTTTTAATTAATATAGAATTCTATACATGTCCACGACAATGTAGGGGAAAACTACCAACAACCATAGGTAAATTTCTCACTTTTTCCCCTCTTGTCTAAAGGTACATTCCCATTTGACACATCGATTAATCAATGATAAATGATGATAAAATAAAATAAAATTCTTCTGAAATACTAACACATCTTAATTAATTTATTATTATTATAAAAGTTTAAAACAATGGTTAAATGTTATGATATTTTTATTAAAAAAACTATATAATGTTTCCTTATTTATAATATTAGCTTTATAATTTGTTTAAATTCCGACAGTGAGGTACATAATGTCTTCTCGGAATAACATGTGAATAACAAGGGATTAAAAATAACAGGTGAGTTAACTTTAGAATGATTCAATATTTTTATCTATTTTCCAACAAACATCAAACACTAGAAAGTTCTGTGTTTTTTGTTGCACTCTTCATGTCAACAACAAATTATTCATATAAATTATTAAAAATTGTCTTAAATTATTTAATATTTTAAATTTATACTTAGTATCAAATCTAAATTTATCTATTCAAAAGTATATATGATAATGATTTAAATTTGAACATTTCAGTTCTGCGTTGATATTTATTATTACGGAAGATAAAATGGATTTAAAAAATAAATTAAATTATCCGTCATAAATATGATACCTAAACCTAAAAAAAAGCTGGAATACTCTTCCTCTTACCGTCTCCACTATCTCACTTTTGCCATCTATGGGTAAAATCCTGGAAAAGCTCATCCTGAAACGATTATTCCCCATCCTTGATGAAAACCACATAATACCAGATCACCAGTTCGGATTCCGAACATCCCACTCCACTATCCAGCAATGTCATCGTGTGGTGGACGTTGTTTCCTCTGCATTGGAACGTAGGTCATATTTTTTTGCGCTATTTCTTAACGTGGGACAGGCTTTTGACCTAGTCTGACACCCAGGATTACTTTACAAACTCCGCCAATTCCTACCTTCTACATATTTTCTCATTATTCAATCCTATCTCACTAGCAGGCCCTTCAAAGTAAATCACAATTACGCATTTTCATCCCGCTTTTCTCAATCTGCTCGTGTCCCTCAAGGCAGTATCCTCGGCCCAATTCTCTACACAGTTTATACAGCTGACATCCCAACTCATCCTAATACCATTCTTACCACATATGCGGATGACACATGTCTAGTATCAGTCAACATTGATCCACTTATAGCATCACATACTCTTCAATCCCGTATCACTGACCTTGAAAAATGGAGTAAAAACTAGAGGATTAAAATAAATTCCCACCAATCCCGTCAAATCACTATTACCCCCGACGTAAACCAATGACTTCCTGCCCTCCTGTATCCTTTAACATCCTACTGATTCCTGTAGAACAGGTCCTGTAATAAGGACAACACTTCTACAAATGCCTAACTTGGAATCCTCATACTAGACTGAACTTGCTATTTGAGTATTACCATTGGGTAGTTTCTCTTCTTGCCTTTGTCTCGTTTCATAATTCATCATTCATTATATTTACTCACTAGATGTATTCTATTATACAGTTGTCAATTTCAAGAAATAGCTTTAAAAAAAAATCTTAAATAAAAGGCAATCAATTAGGAACCAACGATTACAGATCTCACAGCTGTGACTATTACATAAATGATGTTATGTTTCATATTTTCTTCGTAATATTTATATAACATCTAGAACCCATGAAAGGTCTCGGGTTCAATATGAGGTAGAGTGTATTCTTTTGTGGACAACGATTTTGTATGGTGGTGATTTGTCCAAGATCACGCTCAACATCCAGATTTTCCTCCCATTAAGGGTACCCACTTTAAAGGGGGCTTAATGAATCCCTAGGATGATCTGCAAATCCCCACAACTAACCAGTCTCGTGTCCTTTTTTCCAATGTTTGAGAGTCTTAAGACTTTGTTTTTTAGGAAAATAAAATGTACTCACTACAACCCAGGAAGGGTCATGGATTCAGTCCATGGTAGAGACATTATGGTTTCTAGATTGTGCTCCCCCCTCCCATGATATTCATATATTTAACTAGTAATTATTAGTATCATTTGTTACTTATTATTTTTTTAAATTCCTAGGAATATCTATTTATGTATACCCGCAAAACGTATTACAATTATAAATAACGTAACATTGCAGCATATAAAAAACCCATTAAGAACATTTAAATAACATGGATTTAATAATAGACATAATTACCTGATTATGTTGATAGATACAATGCTCAATTAGTCATTCAAATCAACTAGACCGAAATATCTTACCACGAACAACACGTTCCAAATTACAGAATTAGGGAAGCAGTAAACATACCACTTAGCATCCTGTACTCAGTTGAAACGAAAAAAAGGGTACTGAAACATGTACCATCGGAAAAGGGGAAGAGAGGTCGGCCAGAAAAGCGGTTGATGGAAGGGATCCCGGATGCAATAGGACTTAGAGTGGAAGACCGTTACGATAAAAAGAAATGGCGCCGGGGCTTGTCTGAATTAGGCTACGAAATATGACGCACTGTAGTAATAAATTCGTTTATATAAATATTATAAGTAAGTATGCTTAAAAATGTTTGTACTTTTTTGTAAGGAATGCATCCAATGTTGGGTAATTTCTGTATCTTTGTGTTACATCCGATGGATTATTTATGACTTCCAAGAAGTTCTGGTTGATTTTTGAAGTTGGTTTATTACATTTTTGTTCTCGTTTCAGTAAATCATTCGTTTAATTAAAGAATTCCGAGGGACAACTTGTTGAGTTTTAGCTGAGGTATAAATTACTGCGGGAATGTGGTCTGAATTCATTTCGGCCATTGTCCGAGATGAAAAGGGTAAGCTTATATTTTTTCTTATAAGGTTAATTAAAATAACAGGTGCATTAAAACGTATTGTGAAAAACATAGGTTGCTGTGGTATGAGCCTTACGCCAAAACAGTTGTTCAAATAAGTATTTTACAGTTCTTATCACTTAATAATAAATTTGTTCATTCGGTAATAATAGCGTTGTGCATTTTTTCTTTTAGCCTCTTGCATGTTGGTTTATAGGGTATCTCATTTATCCTAGTACATCTGCGATAAACGTTCAGGGATAGTAATTTTAATTATTATCATTATTGGAATCTCGATCTTAAGAATTGTATCGTTTAGATGAGGAAGAACGGCGAGAATCAAGGCCAATTTCACTTAGTACTTGGCAACTGATGTTTATCATTATCGATGATACTTCACTCTAATATTTACCTTATTGTTAACGAGCGAGTGCTTCTGTGGATAGTCTTAGTTATTAAAAAAAAAACCTGTACCACTACGACTCATGAAGAGTCTTGGGTTCAGTGCTTGGTGTAGAGTTTACTGTTTCTTGGACAACGGTTGTGCAAGAAGGTGATTTGTCCTATATCACGCTCAACCACCAGATTTTCCTCTTATTTCGGGTACCCACTTCATAGAGGCAGGGTAAACCCCTGGAGTATCCCAGATCCCAGATGTAAAAACTAATTGCATAAAATCTGTCACAGCCGGATTTGGACAAAAACCTTCAGCACTGCAACTCAACGCTCTACCACTGAGTCACTTCGCTCCCATGTTCTATTAATTTTGTAGTTTTTCAATTCGATGAATGAAACTTCCCCGAGTTTATCATAAGGAAGTTGGGTTTATTGGGAATCAAGAAGCAGCAAGCTCATAGCTAGTGCTCATTAATGAAACAAAGAAAAGAAGAAGTAATACAAAAAAAATGAAACATGGAGCCAGTTGTAGAGTTTTCTTCGCGATGTAGTCCAAGCGCATACCATGAAGGTTGCGTTTTAGCTTTATTTTTCATTTATCATTGCCGGATATTTGGGTTTGCCTGTAGGGAGAGCAAAACTTGTCAGTAAATATAAAGGGGTGGAAAATGTTTAACAAAATGGCGAAATTCTGTTTGAAACTAAATAGGAGGAGCAGTAGCTCCTATTTTCTCGGAAATATGAAGTAATGGGGTTCTTTTTTTCACCTAAATAAAATCATGGGTGGCATGATATTTCCTCCCCTCCTTATTTAACTCCCTATCCCTCCTCCCCCTCCCAAGCATTTAATACGAAATTATTTAGGAAAGGTACTGAATCCTGTGGGAGCGTCTGATGCACATGATACTGAATTTTCTCTACCTTATAATTTAATTTATCAGATATACATGTTTAACTCTTTATTAAGGATCATAGATTATGAATATAATTTGTATGTAATTCTTTTGTTTATTTAAGTCACTTTATACTACTATCGCTAATCGGACGATGCTAGAGGTGGAGTCTTAAATTACATTTATTCGGGTTTAATTAGGACAGTGAACTTTAACGAGTAACAGACACCGCACAAGCTCGGGACCGCCATTGTACGTCTCCTCCGAATAATGACATAAACAAGGATTTACAACAATGGAAAAGAAAAAAAGTTCACTTCTCTTTTACCCCTCTCTTTTTTCCTTTCATTCATTATTTCATTTGTGTGTATGATTATGTACTTGTCAGCTGATATAATTGCGTTTGACGATAAGAATGACTTTAGTGAAATACAGTTAAATAATCCTAGTTTGAGCAATCTTCCCTTCGAACTTCTCTTACCGGACAAGATGTTATCTGTCGGTGATTGTATAAGTACACACAAATATTTTTATATGTTAAGGGAACATATTACGTTTTTCTAATTTCATGAATATAGACATACACTGCAGTATATAATATTTCGGTTTTACCTTGCAGTATATTTAAGAGCTATTGGATGGTAGTAAATCTCTGGGATATCGGAGATGTTAATATTCGGTGCCGCCGTTCCGTGGAGATCCGCATTGAGCTGTTATTCTGTTCCGCAGTGGAGTTTGAGTTGACCTGTTTGATCTCGTCGTAGCAGGAATCAGGGAAGAAATATATAAAAAAATATTTTTTGCTCTATCAAACGTTCATTAAATTTTTCTAGTTAACGTATCTGGAAACATAAAAAAACAAAACAATAAATTTGAGGGAAGAAAGCAATTTCATTCATACTCGATTACAGATAACCATAAAAGAATTGCTATAGTTAATAACCAACTCAAAATTGTCAAATTTATAACAATAAATAAATATAAAACCTGTACCCCTACAACCCATGAAGGGTCTTGGGCACAGTTGAATAAAAAAATAATTTTACTCTGGGACCAGTTCCCTTAAGAATAACATATGTGTACAAAATTAATTAATATATCTGGTCAGCGGGCTACATTATGAGACTGATACCGTATTTCCACAAGTACTTGAAAATAAATATAAACATACAGGTAAATACATACAAATCTAAAATAACAAGAATTTAGCTGAGAGGGAAAAACAATAAAATAATATAACATTATAAAAAATAAAATCGTTAAACGTAAGGAAAATTGACAATAATTCATCCATTACTTCTGATATGATTGATTCTAACTGATTAGAGAACATCTGGGAATTTAGGTGACGTAGGAAAAGCATGGATTTGAATGTGGAAGAAGGAAAACGCATGACGGACACCAGGTGGAAGTGAGCTCCACAACGTTGTGAAACGGGCGAGAAATGAAATGTTTTGGTTCTGTGGGAACGATTATGACGTTCGTATTTTGTGTCCTGGGATTGGATGGAGGATTTGAATTGTTGGAAACTATAGATATAAGAGGGGATGTTGTGAGTTAATGGTTTGGTATAAGAATGAACATAAGTTATATAGTTTACGGATGGAGGGGCCACTTTAATTCGCCATTTAGGTGGGACACATGTGGCCTTCTCGGCCTTCGAAGACAAACCTTATGATAGTGAGTAATGATATCATTATCGTAAAAGTGCAGTACATGGAATAGCCTGTACTGAAATAAATTATCTGCCACAGCCGGACTTCAAATCCACAATATTCAGCATAGCAACACAGTGCTCAACCCGTTGGGCTACCCCGCTCCTTGGGCTACTTGCGAAAGTGTAGTTGGAAGAATAAGATAGACAGGGTCTTCCAAGAGCTTACTTTTATTATTATTGTTTTGTTTTCAATAATAGCGTAATTCTTTGGTAGCGAAGTAAACCTTAAATCCATTAAAATAACTGAAAAATGTAATGAATACTTGGCACCATAAATTATATAACCGCAAACGTTAAAACAAATTAATATAACATTGTTACCTTAACAAACTATACCCATTATAGTCCGTTCGTACCCCGCCAGGCGGTCATAGGTTTTTTTAAAGGTAAAAATTGTTAGTTTTACCATCTTTTGAAGGGGACGTAAATTGGTGGTATCGACCCTATGATGTTTCAGGCACTAACACATTGCACTGATCTGAAGGCCTCGGTGGGCAGGAGACTAAGAACAATGAGGAACGATCGTATGCTGATTAGTGGCGATAGAGATACACCTGTAGTAAAGAGGATTATAGGAAGCTTGTAATCCCGCTGGATCGACGTGGCAGGGGTAGATAAGGGGAACTTGTGGAAGGCCAACGTTTACGAAATGCTGTAGCGCCAAGAGTGCATATACTCGTATGTTGGCTACATCCTGAAACTCAATTATGATTTGCACATCAAAAGGTATAATTAGAGCCGCAGGAATCTGTTGACTGATATCGGTAAAAGTAGAGCCAATATGAAAATATCTTAAAAAGGAAGATGTCTACTAGTAGTTAACTGTTAATCATTTTCTTTTTTTTTTTTTGTTCTTAAGTTGTTTTTTTAAACAAATATTCATTTTCTACTTTTTAGTTATACTAGCTACAAGAGTTTTTTTTAACTACTATTTTTTGTTGCAAAATATAAGAAATTCCTCAGTTGATCCTGGCAGTAAACAGATGCGTGTCACGAAGATTAAGAATAAGATCGTTAGTTAATACATTCTGGTCAGGGTAATGAGGAAACCTTATTAAATTATTTGTCATCGGTCCTTGGGAAGTATTCAAAGTTTCTTTCCATTGCCGTTAATCAGTTTAATTATTCAGTTGCCGAATATAGAATTCCAAGATTCTAGTACATGCATACATACAGAAGCTGATAAAAGTATGTTAAAAATATATCTGTTACGTAATTGCTCTGGTTGTTTTTACTATAGAAGGTAACTTACATGCCGGGGGGAGCAGCAACTATTGTCTGCCTAGATCCAGGAAACTTGTTTTAAAAGGACAAAACCTTTTTAGTCTCCTCCTTGTATAGCTAAGAAGGTCAAATTAAATTGTTATTTACTTGATTAAGCTGGCTGATATGCGCGAGTAGGAAATTGTGAAATCGTTGATTATGAGTACTTAAGGACTTTTCGACTGAAGGGAGTTGTAAGTTAGAATGTATGTAGTTGGTTTTTGTTTGTAATGTACCAAAATACTTTGATAAAAAAATCCTAATTACCCATACTTTGAGATCGATTACAAAAATGTACGAAAAAGAACAGAGGGCATGGAATCAGCAATGAGAAAATACGACTAAGTTTCAATGAACCATGGTCTGGATGGATCCCAAAAGGTTGAATAAGTATATATTTGATAAGATATAGAACTTGAAAAACCAGAGTGGTTATGCTAAGCAGAAGAAGGAAGAACTTAAAAAGGATTATTAAACAACATTCGGAGAGAATGAAGGATTATTGAAGGAGCATGTAAAAAAAAAAAATATCTGCGTGTTCCTTCGGTGACCGGTTAGCAAGAAAACAACTTTATAAAATAGATAAAAAAACCAAAACTCTTATTCTTGTTGATGCTAACCAAATACTCATCCCTTATGATATATATCGTTTATATACAATAAAAAAATAAACAGTTTTAATGAATGCCGCTGTGAGAACATTAAACAAATTTGGTAAACCAGAGCTTGGGGGAATAGAATAGAATATTTAAAGGGAGAAACAAATATATACACATCCTCGTCATTTTAATCTTAATAATTTTCGTTCAGCAAAAGCATACTTCGCAGCCAACAAAAGTAGAATTAAAAATTCCGCAGCCTTAATGTTTTACAACACATGATTCGGAAATATCACTTGACCTATGAAGCTGATGGAATCGACCAGGAATTGTTGACTCTGCCAACAGCAACAATTGGCAAAGTCGCAACTCCTCGTTGTTCTCTTCGGAAAGGATGTCACTCCACTAGTGATTTAATCCCGGAGGTACAAGGGAATGCCTCGGTGGCTACAGAACTTTTAACAAGAACGACACGAAACCTGCGGATACATGTGCGAAGCTTCTATCGTCTAAAATATTGCAGTTTGTTTGTTAAGGTTCAAGTGTGTAAAAATTACAATGTCGTTTATTATCCAACGCCGTTTAATTAATCGATAATTTCTTCTCGAATTATAATATTTTTCTTACTTACCTTTTTTAAGAATACTATTTTTGAGTTCGAGCTGTCTACTATATTATTATAATACTATAATGCAATCCTTATAATACAATCATTCCATCTAAGTTTCAGTCTGCTCATAGATGTTTTCTTGTAAGTATAATGCTAAATATCCTTATAGTAAAGTAGAATAACGGTTCCTCTGTAAAAGGAAATTATAATAATAAAAAAAAAGAGTTCTACTATGATTTAGTCACCTCCTTGTAGAACCGTTGTCCATGAAACAGTACTGAACCCCAAACCGATTCACGGGTTGTAGTGGTACAGTTTTTTTCTACTATGATTTAATAATAATAATTCTACAAAATAAATAAATAAATACGTTCAGGTAGAAACTTTTTTATTTTATTTCTATTCCTTCGGGAATTCCCATTTAAAATGACAAATTGTGGGACTGAGTTATTATGTAACGCTGATTAATTTTGCATAGTAAACAAATCAAAAACTAACAGGATACCTAATAATGAAGAGGATGTGTAAAGAAGAACAAAATAGTGAAGTTGAAAACGACTACTGACCATTAGCAAAAAACAATAACAAAATTTATAATTTATGTTGATTTTTTTTCCAAAACACAAACTTATAACAAGACGCGAAATAGAAGCAATGATTATCTTAATAACAATCTTAAGATATTCAATAATATAAAATTACATTTTAATATTATTTTTTCAATTATATATTAATTCTTGCAAACCTCTAAATCTCATGATAACTAGTATTTTTGTAAAATATTAAAAGTAAAATGAATAAATAGTTGAAATATATTGTAACTCAACTGGAAACGACAACCTACTGAACAGATACCACGATTTCTTTTCTATTAAATAAATATATGTATGTATATACTATATCTACAAATCTACAATTTTTGCTAGCATTTACGAACTGCTTATTTTCCACTGCTTCTATTTTTTTTCTCTTTATATTTGCATCCATATCAGTCAAATACAAAAAAATGACAATCACTAGATTGGCTGTCAATAAAATAGAACAAAATGACACGATATGCTAGAAGAAGAACAATAGCCAGTGGTACCTCTCACCTGGCATGATTTAATTTCTATGTTAAAAGATCCCTCATCCAGTTTCTACTACTTCTATAATATTCTAAGTTAGCTCAAACAGGGGGGAAACAATTCCCCGCCTGGAATATTTTTCAAACTTCCCCGATTGGCAGGTACTAATGGAAGCTATTACGGAAGCTATACTTATCCCCAGCAGATTATTTAGGCTAATTGGAAATTTCAGGGTCGGAAACTTGACCTAGTTTCCTTTCGAGAGCAAACAAGAGCAGAATGATCAGAAGAAAGTGAGAGCTCAATTACTTAAAAGCCGCTTTCGGCAAGTAACTGGATCTCGGTAAACATCAACCCCTGAGGTATGCCACTTCCCAGATAGGTTCCTGTCTCGATAAATCGATTCGGGTCTCGATATTTGGGACGATACATCACGGGGAGGATTACATCTGTCATGAGGAAATGGCGTCTCAATGATTTTTGAGAGCAAATACAAACATGCCTTCCCTACATACATATGCAAAAAAATCCTATATCCACTTATTTATTTACTTCCATTTTCCATGCTGGTAACTTAATACTTACAACCATAACTACTAATAATACTTATTGATTTCTTAAAGTGCCTGAATAAAGAGAGTTGTAAACATTAATCTGTTTAAAAAAAATTGATTTATTCATTGAAATTTACAACTTAATTATAACAATACAAGTAAATGGAATGATACATAGTAGCATGGATAGTGACAAGAAGCGAAACTACCCAGAGGTAGTACTCAAATATAAATTTGAGCAAGGAAGGTCACGAGGGCATCCTCTTTTCAAATGCCTCGGAGGATGACTAGGAATTGAAAAGGTAGCAAGTTTTGAGAAGAGTGGGAATAAAGTTTGTCATGAAAAGATTGATATCGGATTCGGGCCAGATCAGCAACAATTGGGACGTTAAGGTCATTATGGATAACTTTGTTCGTAGAAAATTAAGGAGGATTGAGGATTTTGGATCGTAGGATTCAATACGAGAGGAATTCGATGGGTTAGTGGAGCCCCAAAACTCTATTCCGTAAGTCCTGATGGGTCAAATGATTGTCATGTATATGAGTCTTTTGTAATTAATTGAGAGCTTAGAACCTTTGTCTAGTAAATGTTGAAGTAGCCTGAAACGGCGAAAAATTCCGTATCGTAATTTTGTCGTTTCAGTCTCGTATGAGGATTCCAAGTTGTAGAGTAGTTGTCAAGGTGTAATCCTGAGAACCGGACCTGTTCTACAGGCGTCAGTGGGATAGATGTACTTTTAAACTGAAATATTTAATTTTCTTATGTGTAAATTTATAAAGTACAAAGACTTTTAAAGATTTTTTTTTTTTAATTTATTTATTGATGTTTACAATTGTATAATAAAAATACATCTAGTAAATGTGCTAAGCGATACATAATGACATGTGAAAATGACAAGTAGAGAAACAACCCACTGGTAGTACTCAAATCATAAGTTCAACTAAGAAGTCACGGGGCCATCTTCTTTTCAGACGCCTCGGAGGATTATCGGGAATTGAAGAGGAAGCTAGGTTTAAAACCAGAGGGTTTGAGTGGAAATGAAGTTTGTTATGAAAGGATAGATAGCGGGTTCGGGCCAAATCAGCAACAAATGGGACATTAAGGTCGTTATGGATGATTTTATTCTTAACAAAATAAGGAGCATTAAGGATTTTACGAAGGATTTTGGATTGTAGGGATTGGATACGAGAGGAATTCGATGGCTTAGTGGAGCCCCAAAGCTCTACTCCGTAGGTCCAAATAGGTCGTATGATGGTCATGTAGATGAATCTTTTGTAATTAATTGGGAGCTTAGAGCGTTTGTCTAGTAAGTGTTGAAGTAGCCTGAAACGTCGAGCGGTTTCTTGTCTTTTCAGTCTCGTATGAGGATTCCAGGTTAATCGTTTGTCAAGATGCAACCCTAAGTATCGGATCTGTTCTACAGGCACCAGTGGGATATTATTAAAGGATACTGAAGGGCAGGAAGTCATTGGTTTACGACGTAAGGTAAAAGTGATTTGATGCGATTTTTGAGAGTTTATTTTAATTCTCCAGTTTTGACACCATTCTTCAAGATCAGTGATATGGGATTGGAGGCTGTGGGATGCAATAATTGGATTGGTGTTGACAGATAATACACATGTATCATCAGCATACGTGGTAAGGATAGTATTAGGATGAGTTGGGATGTCAGCTGTATAAACTGTATAAAGGATTGAGCCAAGGATACTACCTTGAGGAACTTTTAAAGATAAATGGAAAAATAATTTTTTAAGCTGGAATTACTTGACAATGAAAAAGTTGCGGTATCTGTTGCGTAGGTTGTCACTTCGAGTTGAGTTGCATGTTTTAACTGGTTTTTTTTCGTTTCATTTTTAATATTTTCCACAAATACAAGTTATCGTGAGCTTTAGTATGGAAAAGAGAATGTAATTATCAGTAATGTGTATATTTTGTTTTTTTTACGATGAGGTTTTGAGATTCAGTAGTCTACACGATTGGTTTTCGGGAGCGAGATTAGATAAAATTAGGACATGTTATCGTCTGTGATTACGTCTCTATAATCGCCTAATATGATCTAATGATATTTTTTATTAAATTTTTTTTTTTGTATTGATGGGTATTACCGTTTTATTTTTTTATCACATAAGAATCATTTTAAATACAAACCTAACATGCAGATGGGTATGGAAATCTAAATGTTTTCTACTAATGTTGTGAACGGAAAAGGATATTATTCGTTTATTTACCTCTTCGCGAGCGTCACTGTTGAAAAAGTAAGGGCACCAAACAGAAAAAAAAGAGGTATGAAGAAAGGGAATTGACGTACAAGGAAATGATGAGGGAACACTGATCACGAACGGAATAGAATTTATTAAGGAAGTATAAAGTATAGTTGTTGATCCGTAATATGCGTCATGGAAGAGAATAAGAAAACAAAATATAATATAATTTTAAATACATATTTCAAAATATGAAACAAATATTTACGAAAACCGGACTATTCATTCTGGAC
This sequence comes from Troilus luridus, assembly GCA_964056705.1. Lineage (NCBI taxonomy): Eukaryota > Metazoa > Arthropoda > Insecta > Hemiptera > Pentatomidae > Troilus > Troilus luridus. The sequence continues at coordinate 74,546,361 of OZ057416.1, read as the reverse complement.
ATAGATACAAAATGTATTCATGGATAAGATTAAAGTATGTAAATTGCGTTTTAAATAATAAAAAATTAAGGATCTAAGCACCTTAAAAATGCGCCTAAACTTTCTTAATATACTTTCTTGAGAACAATCATGACAATCTCCAATCTTAAACAACAGATCACACCATAAAAAGAAAAATTTATTCCAAAGTATGGATTTATCTAAAAGTTATCGATTTGTTATTTTTCTTGCAATTAATCTCAGTTTTTTAATAAAACAGCGGGTTAGTTTTCTGAGTGGCTATGCTGAAAGCTCCGGGTTCTAATCCTGCTGTGTGGCACATGAATTATTTAATCTGGTAACAGCTCTGGTTGGACCATGTGGGATCTGAGGACCTTCTGGGGCTCACCAGGCCTTTATAATTGAGAACTATGTCTTCAGAAACTTGGTTTCAGTACATGGTAGAGACTATACTGGACAAAGGTTACATTCAAGGACAAAGATGGTGCAGACAGGCGATTTATCCGAGATCACGCTAACTGCGAAGTTTTTCCCCAGTTTGAGGGAACCCCATTATAGAGGCTCGATGAATCCCTGGAGGGGCCTCAGATCCCTCAAGGTCCTGTTATGCACCATAAGTATTAGTTGGCCGTATGAATATCATGAAGGCGAAAATGGTCCCGGTGCATGTAAAAAAAAAATTCTTTGATGGTCAACAACAATTTATTAGGTAGCAACGGTTTGACCCACACTCCAGGTTTTCAGAAAGGCTTAATAGTCACAAGTGCTGGATCTTCCCAATATGTGAATGTTAGTTTATAATAATAAAAACGAATCCATTACTACAACCCATAAGGGTCTTGGTTTCAGTATGTGGCAGAGACAGAAATGCTTCTAGAACAACGCCTGTGCAAGGTAGTGATTTGTCCTAGATAACGCTCAAACCAAGTTTAGCCTCTCCTCCTACCCTGTTTATAAAGGCTCGTTGAGCCGCAGAAGGGTCTCTAGATCGTACAGTGTCTATCCCCAGCAGTTAGGGGATTAAATAAATTAACTACTATAGGCGGATTTGAACCTGGGAACTAGGGCACGGTTGTACAAAACTATATAAGTTAATTAATAATGGCAAGTTAGGAACATCAATCACATTAATATGACGAGGTCGCGGAGATCTCCTAAGGGTCAGTATTTATGTCGTGCATTAAATATAACAGATGTAAGTACAGCTAACCGCGATGTGGTGAGACGTAATCGCATTTAGTATTCGCTTGGTGGCGTACTGATTCTAAAATCCCCGTGTGGATTGTAAGGGACTTACGAAGCCTATGTAATGCGAGTAACTGACCACAGGATTAGTGGTCTCTTTACTGCGGTAGTTCTTTGTTCTAGCTTAGGCTGCCTCTAACAGCAACTAATGGTCTCGTTTTCAAATGGATATTAATAATTGGAAAAAATAGAATCAACATAGTCCCATCATCAAATTATTTATAAAAAATGTAAAATTGTTTAAAAATAAAGTTGGAGATCATCGCCACGTTTATTCGCCGAAATTAAATATAGCTTCTTTTGAGGCGATCAAAAAAACACTAGATGTTTTACTTTTAATTTTCCAGCCGCCAATATTTTTATTTAAGTTTATTAACTTCCCGAGCATTAAACTTGTGTTTGTAAGCTGTTTTATTTTCCATTCATGCTTCATGTGAATTGATGAAATTAAAGAATTAGAAATATTCGATATTTCTCGTTCGTATATTCAACTCATACATTGAATATACGTGATATCATAAAATGGCACAATTCATTTCATAGAGTTGGAGAAAGCATGAATTCCAAAGTCAACCGAATTAATTTCATTTTTTTTAAATTATTTATTGGTTGATATTTCAGTCCATTTTAAACTTTCATGTGTTGGGGTATTTAAATTAATTTAAATACCAAGAATTAATTTTAAAATATGGGCAATCGTTATATTTTTAACACTTAGCACTAAGCAGTTTTTTGTATTATAATTTATTGATTGAAATTTTCCGCTTTATTATAATAATACAACGAGTAAATGGCAGGAATGGTACATATTGGCATGAATAAAGTAAACTACCCAGTGATAGTACTCATGCACCATTTAAATTTTTTTATAATACCATAATCATTAAAATGATGTAATAGAATAAACATTTTTTTTAGGTCCACATAGATTGTACAACTTTAAAAAATAACAACTCTATTATAATAATACAACAAGTAACTTTTATAAATGATATGTATATAATGACATGAGATAAAGGGAAGTGGAGAAACTACCCACAGGTAAAACCTGTACAACTACAGAGCATACAGGGTCAAGACTCTGAATTGTGTTCAAGACCAAGGGTTGTGTAAATGGTAGAGAACAGTCTGTTTCTAGGACAACAGTTGTTTAACAGTCTAGGACAGTGCAGGAAGGTTACATCTCCTATACCACGCTCAACCGCAAGGCTTTCCTAGAATTAGGTGTACACACTAAGAGGCTAGGTGAGCCCCAGGGGGGTAGGTCCTCAGATCCCACTGGATTCATCCGCGGTTGTTAACAGATTTAATAAATTATCTGCTACAGCCGGATTTAAACCCGTGACCTTCGGCACGGCAACTCAGCGCTCTACCAACCAGCTACCCTGCTCTACTCGATAAATCTAATTAATATTTAATTAAATATATATTCGAAATTACCCCTCCCCGATTTGATTTTGAAGGCACTATACCTGAGACACTTACTTTTCATACCTTTTTTTTTTTAATAATAAGGGCTTGTAAGAACTGCTTACAAACTGTTATGCCTTGTATAGTAGATAAATCCGCAACTTTGTTGATTTTGCAAAAATCAGTTACAACATTCCTGGAAAAGGTGGAAGATTAAAGAATCAGTTTTAAAATGGATACATTTATTTATATATGATTGAAATAAAATATCTACTTTTCAACGCAGCTGCACCATCTCTCTTGATGGGATACTTATATCGAAAAATGAAATTTAACCAACAAGGTTGTTTGTTAACTATGCATCATAAAACCCGGATATTGCGAACACAAGCCCATTTATGTCAAATGTTCAAGTGACCTTCAATTGGATTAGATAATAATGCAATTAGCGGAAAATGGAATATCAACTTATTATTGAAAGACTCGTAAATAATATGAAATAATTTGGATAGTCTTGATGCACTCAAAAAGGGGAGGGTGAAAGATGTCCTGTTGTTTCTAATAAGGCTAAAAAAATCTTCTAAATAAATTTTAATTAATGACTCTTCAATTTATAACAGATAGGGAGGAATTGCTCATTTACTAATGCTGAAATGTATGTATTAAAAAAAATATTTATTGGCATTTACAACTGTATTATAATAATACAAGTAAATATTATAAAAGATTCGTAATGGTGTGAGAAAACAGAAGTAGTGAAACTACCCAGAGGTAGTACTGAAATAACAAATCCAACTTAGTAGGTCATAAGGCCATCTTCTTTACAGAAACCTCGGAAGATTATCGAGAACTGAGAAGATTTTAGTACGTATGATAGGTACGTGTCTTCTTACAACAAACAGTTCTGAGTAAAAAATCCTTAATTTTGCCATTCTTCGACCCTGACTAACGGGACATCGTTAAAAATTCCTATACTAATTAATCCTCGAAAGGAAAAATTTAGGAATCCTACTTTAGCATCGACAGACTGGCGGGGCAGCAGAAAGAGTCAAGAAATGAATAAACAAACAGAAAAGAGAAATAATTCTGTTGTTTTTCCTTTGTTTTGTTTGTAATAGTCCTGATACTATTCCGACACGGGGAGATAAAGGTTCTGTCGTTTCTATTCTCTTTCTAAAAATACTCATACTCTATTTAATTAATCAAGCTTCAGTTAAGATATAAATACTGACTTAAAAATACCAACGGACGACGATTACATACGAATCTCATATATGACATTAAGACTAGGAAATAATGAAAAAAAAAGTAGATGAGGGATCTGTTAATATAAGAATAATTAATCAGTCCACGGGAAAGGTACCGCTGATCACTCTTCATGCCTCTCATCTCATCATGTTATTTTACTGCCAGTAAATCCACTGATTGTCAATTTGTTGTACTTGACAGGGGTGGATGTAAATAGAAAAAAGATTAGAAAGAAAATGGATATTACTTCATTATTGTGGAATAAGTTCTTAAACAATTGTTTCTAAATGAATTTTTAAAAAAAATTATGGGGATCGAAAGCGTTGGGTAGACCTGATCAAAATTGTTGATGTTTTTTTTTTTTTTTTTTTCAAAGAATACCTAATTATTGCCCTAACAATGCCATTGCTATTCTAAAGCCCTCATATATTGAAAGAAAACACTGGCTATATATTTCTGTGCAGTTACACAAACCCGGGTATTTGTTGGGTATTTGTTTTGCACAGGTGGTTCTGCTTTCCTGTTTGCTTAGGACCTCTGAATTAGCTAGCCTGCTGGTTCTGCAGCGTCATAAATACAATCATTTTATTCCCGAGGGTATTTTCAACTGTTCAGTATAAACACAGTTTCTACTTAGGGCCGGAGAAAACTAGAGAGTATTTATTTTAGCGAGGTATCAGTCGACTCGGACCAGAAAAGAATTCCCAGCAGCTAGAATTTTAAAAGTGATTGGTATATTGGATAAGATGTAAAATAGTTTAGAAATATTTATAAAAATGTGAAATATACACTACAGAACATTCAGTGTGATTTTGTTACTTTTAATAAAAATGTACCCTTTAAGCATCAACTTAATATACTTTGTCTATCTTGGCTATCAAGAAATAATGATGAAAATACATTATATAACTGAAGACCCGGTGAATAAAAAAAAACAAAAAAAACCCGTACCACTACAACCCATGAAGGGTCCGGGGTTTAGTATATGGTAGAGACTGTACTGTTTCATGTACAACGGTTCTGCAAGGAGGTGACTTGTCCTAGGTCACGCTCAACCGCCAGATTTTTCCCCCTTATTTTGGGTACCCTATTTTTATAATATTTTATAGAGGCTGGGTGTGCCCCAGGAGGGTCCTAGATCCTATATGATCCATCTCCAGCTGCAAACAGACTAAATAAAAATCATGGCCTGCAGCGGGATTTGAACCAGGATTTCCGGCATGGCAGCTCAGTACTCTACCACTGAGCCACTCCTCTCCCTGAAGACCCGGTGAATAAATATGGTTAATTCGAATATAGCCCGGAGAGAGATAAGGATATGTATTGGATTGGATAAGGAATGTGTATTGGGGGAAGCGGAATCATGCCATTCTCGTAGTTTTCGTCCTAAAATGGAGGTATAATGTAATAAATGAGTCCTTTTCAAGCCAGTGCCGAACTTAGCCACTTAATCACTACTAGAATAACATAATTCCGATTCCCTAACTACAAAAAAATCCTCCTGAATAAAATTCGACTAAACCACTTATTCACCGAAGCTGCAGAAATATCGATAGCAAATCACAGACATAAAAAATACGAGCATATCAGGAAGTTAGATACGTCAAATACTTCCAGGAATTAAATATAAGGAAGAATAAACATGAAGGAATAAAATAAAAATATTTAGAATGGCTATATATCTGTTTTACTATCACCAAAAACCTTGATTTTAATCGCCTTTCAATGGATTTGTTAGATATTTAGTTAGTAGCTCTCTATATGGCTGTTTTTCTAATATATAAATTATATTGTGGTTACATATTATCTAAATAAATCTCGATTTTTAAAATTTATTTTTATTTAGAATAAACAAAAAAACTTTATTTATTTAATTGTATTTACAAAACAGAGGCCAACTTGTTTTGTTTACACGTGGATCTTTCAGAGCCACAGGGAAATTAGACCAAGCAGATTAGAAGTGTCAGAGATGACTCAAGAGGAAAACCAGCGACAGACAAGGAATCCCAAGAGTGGGGGTGGACCGCGTGCCGAGTTGTTGATGAGTGAATGTGAATCAAAGGCAAGGTGTAAGGAACTTAAGTCATAAACATTAGATCGAAGTGGTTCATTTACGGGGTTTTCAAAATACTAAAGAAGTTAAAAGCCCTTCAGGTCGTAGCTGGTCTGTTTTGAAAGAAGATTGTCCTAATAATATATCGTATTTTATAGTTATCAGCTGTTTGTAAATGAAGAAAATGCACTTATGAAGTACTTTTTAAGCTTGCAGTTGAATCCGGAAACACTGATGACAAGCTTGCATGCGTTTGAGGTGTTGATTTAATGGCGCATTCTCAAAATTTCGTAGACTCATCACCAACCCGGAAGTACTAAAGGAAAAGGAAATAGTATTCACCATTATAAAGAGGAAGATTGAATTATCTCGGTCATCTAATGAGACACTACAGGGGAAGATGGAGGGCAAACGTACTACCGGAAGAAAATGTTCTACAGAATTACGCTACTAATTCAGTAGTGTGGATTGGCATCATTACAGATATTTAGAAACTAGTAGAATGTAGAAGCTAGGTGAGCTCCAGGAAGGTCCTAGATCCCATGCTATCCTTCTCCAGGCGAAGAATCCTTCTCCATACTATCGTTCTACTACTGAGCCAATCAGCGACCTAAGTTACGTGGGATACAGAATCAAATCGTTGTGCTTACAGCGAACGTCTGTAACGACAGGGAACATGAAAGTAAGGTGTTAAAGCTCTAACTTAAAACCCAATATACAGAGCGCGCTTTTTACAGAAACCTCTTAATTCCACAATATGGCATTATTTAAAAAAAAAAATGAATCTAAAAATAAATCTTAGAAGTTTTGTTAAAATTAAAACTATTTTTTAAATTCTTCAAAGATCCGAAAACCCGATTACTTCCAAAATGTATTCCAGTAATTTTCTTAGGAAATTGAATACCAAATAATAATAACATAATGATTTTATTTTTCCATGGGGAAAGCAATTTAAATATTTCCGTTCTTCAGTGACAACATGTATGTTTGGCTGTATATCTACCTAAGTAAAATATTGAAATTTTATAGAAACAGAGAATCGGACTTTTATGGTAACAGCTGAAGCCTCCTTTATATAAATAAAATTAATACAATAAAGTTCTTTGTACAAAGTATAATACGATACGGTTTATGTAAAAAACAGCGCATGTGTCACGTAAAAATGTCATTCCTTTTCTGATACTCTATGAGGCGTCTGAAGTATCTGGGGACAAGACTTTCGGATTGAGTAGCTTCAAAACATCGTCCGTTCCACTAGGCACTCTTTAAGCTTGTAGAAAGGTGTATTTGATATTTCATACTAACTTTTGAAAAATACTATTAGTATTCATAAGTTACTAGTACGAGTATAATACTACTGCTTTAATAAACGTGTTTATTGGATAGTAAACAAATATAATCTAACACACTTAAGATCAAGAACGAATAGAGATCTAGGTTTCATACAGGAAAAGATAAAATGAATATTATATTAAACATGGAATTTTCAAATTCATGTGATTCACATTTTAAATAAAAATGCTGAAATTTACCACACCCTGAGAACATTCTGAGGTAATAAAAAGTCTGAACAATTAAAGTGTAAGTATACTTGGAATATAATTTGAAAGTTAATGAGAAAAATCAGGTAAGTTGCATTATATAACTAATAATATGCAATAATAGTGAATGATATTGTTGAATATTATATTGGCAGTATTTTTAACCATTATGTGTGCTTATGCTTTCTTACCCCAAAATAAAAATATGTTTGAAACTGAAATCCAGTATTAGGAGAGTGCAAGCATTGTATAACTTCAACTATTTATTGAAATATATTTTTCAGAACCAAGATATTTTTCAATAACTGATTTTAAACATGTTTACAATGGGTCCCCTGTGATGTAGTGGCTAGGATAAAAACCTGCTATGCACAAGGTGAGGTGAAAAAATCCTTGGTTATCCCATCCTTGGGATGGGAAGGAATGACAATCCAGAACCTGTGGGAGGTACTCGTTAAAGATCCCTATTCTGATTATCCTTTGATAGGCAAAATTATGGACTTCCAATATACCTAATTCCGACTAGCCGTACCAACATAAAGAGATTAAAGTTGATAAAAAAACATTTAAAATTACTCAGAAACTAGGATTAAATGATATGCGATACGTTGGATTATATACGCCTGTTTTCATTATATTATCTGACACCCTCAATGCAGGTATTATTTCTTATGAAAGTGCACCATTCACTATTAATGTTCCGCATGGAGAAGTACTTTAGCCGATACTGTTCACTATTTACACCACAGATATAATTGAAGTCTGTTATCGAAGCTCAATTGTCAGGTCCCACGTTCACATTATTGTTTACAGTAAGTGCATTAACCCCAATAAGGAAATAAAACTGTTAATAGAGATAGAAATACTTCACTGCTTTCAGTGGATACTGGAATCATAAGCGGTATCGGTTTGAGTTCCGATTTGAAATCCATACAGTCGAAGTCCTAAGCTAAATCTAGAAAATTCCTCTGTTGAGGTCATTCTCCATCAAAATCTTTGTCGATCCACATACAGGACCCATTTCGTATACCGTACATTTAAGCGATTTATTTTTGGGACCTCTAGATACTACGCTGATCTTATGCATCTCTGTAAAGACCAGGATAACATGTATTAGTATAAAATCCGGTCGGAGATGGGCAGGGGATATTGCATTTATAAGTGATAACGAAATCCCCAAAGGGCCCCAGAATGAAAAGATTTTTGGACGTAGAAAAGTGTGTGGACCTTGGTTGATTGTGTAGCTGCTGACACAGAAAATGCTGAGGATCAGAAATCGGAGAGCATATAATGAATCTTTGTTTTAGGATCCTTAAATACTTAAATCTTATAAAGTTTAAAATTAAATTTAAACATTTGATATTTATAGTTATTCAATTTTTTTTTCCTCTTTATATTTTTATCCACACCTGTCAAATACAAATAATTGACCATCAGCAGATTGGCTGACGGTAATGTACAGAATGTCATGAAAGGCATGAATTAGAACAATACCCAGCTATACCTCTCCTGTGGCTTGATGAGAAATTTGATAAATGAAAAAAAAAAGATAAGGTGTTGTTTACTTTAGTTTACGAAAATATTTTTTCAGAAGTAGTGCCTCTAGGCATTGAACATAATCTGCATTTCATGGTCTCACATTCCTTATTGCCATAATTACCTTTGTGTTTTATCAATCCAATAATTATGTGCATTGCTTATCTAAAACTTAAACAACGGGTCCTAAACAATTTTTTTTTTATTTAGTATCCTGTTTATCTCAAATAATAAAAGTGCAACGGAATAAACATTATCTAACAAAGACGGTATCTAGTGATGTTTACAACTATGTGTTTTTTAATTTTCCGGTATTACTACGACAATGCCATGAGGAAGCTTTTAAACCTATCATAATATTAATATTATTACTATAATTATTCAATGATAGTTATACTAAATTCCTTAAAAACCCAATTTCTTTTTAAGAATAGTTTTATTTGTTGTGCAGTATTGAAATATTCTGTCTTAAAATATTTTCGATTGCGGAGTAATAACAATTGTGCCTACAACATGATCGAACCAATCAGCTTATAACTATTAAAAGAAATAATTACTTAGTCTGTCATAAATTATTTCTTCCCTACGCCCACCTTCGGGATTGACTTCAACTAATAATCGATACAACAGAACTCTTCAGTACGTTCTAGCGTAGCCGTTGTTAAGATTCACTAAAATACCGTTCTGTATTTTGGTTTTGTTCTGTATGCACGTCTATTAACGAAAATAGAAAATATCTGTAGACAGCTTCACTGTGTTTTATAAGTAAATAAGCAAGTCTAAGTAAACAACAGATGGTTCAACAAATTTAGGAAATACAAATATTGTGCAGTACTTATTATACACTCTGCGTTGCCATGCCGAAAATCCTGATATGGATCTTAGGGGATCTAGAGCCCTCCTGGGGCTCACCCAGCCTCTATAAAGTGGGTACCTACAATGAGGGAGAAAATCAGCCGGTTGAGCGTGATCAAGGACAAATCTCCTCCCTGTACACCTTTGTCCTTGAAACAGCACAGTCTCTACCATGTACTGAACCCCAGACCGTAGTGGTACAGTTTGAAAAAAAAATGTATTATACATTCATAAATATTAACTAATAACAGTTATACAATATTTTTTTTAATTTACTTATTGATTGATAGTGCAGTTGATTATGGCAGTACAACAAGTAAACATAATGACAACTGAATGGCATAAAGGAAAGTAAAGAAACTACCCAGGTGTAGTTTCTCAAATAACAAATTCAATTAACAACTGCAGGAATCCAAGAAGTGGCTAAAAATAGTGGGCTTGAGTGGGAATAAAGTTTGTCATGAAGGAATTGATATCGGGTTCGGGACAAATCAGCAACAAATAGGACATTAAGATCATTATGGTTGACTGATCGTAACAGAGTTAGGCTACACCTACATTGGATCCGGTGCCATACGATGAGACGTCGCTAGCAAACCAAATGACTGAAATATATCGAGAGTTATAACATTTGGTTCTTTAAATTTATAAAATTAAGATTATTTATTAATTATTTTTAATACATTTATATTGTACTATAATGTATAGTAAAATATGTATAATGTATACAACCCAGCATCGTATGTGATAGAATCACGTCGCACCGAATCGGATCCACTGTAGGTGTAGCCTAAGGAGTATTAAGGATTTTACGAATTGTATACGAGAGGAATTGGATGACTTAGAGATGCTCCTTAAGCACAAATAGATCTTATAATTGTCATGTATATGAGTTTTTTGTAATTAATTGGAATAATACAAAAAACAACACGCTTTAATAGAAAATAACACTCAAAAGTAGAAAATAATTTTCAATAAATTTATAATAAGAATAGGGCTATGAACATAAAAAATCATTTTATCGTAAAAAAGGCTGGGGTGATTTATAAGATATTTTCATATTGGCTCTACTTTTAACGATATCGCTCAATAAAATAAACTTGATATATTTTAAGAAGTCGAGTACCATTTTAAAAAACAATGGAAAATAAAATGTGTTAGTTAGCAAAGTTTATTTCAATTACCGTTACTCCATTGGTTCACCTCTGAAACCATTGGGCTTGAAGCCAAATGTGAGAAACATGCTTTTCCCTCATTCTCTCAACTGGAATGCCTTCTCTACCTCTACAACCGTTCAAGGAATTAAATCTAACGACTTTGAAGAAATTAATTTATTAAATAGTTTCGAAACTTAAACGTTATTGTAACCACTTCTTTCTCAAACCGTGTTTAGTCTATATTTAACTATTTTAACTTATATATGTGATATCATAAATCTTTTTCATTTGCTTAACCTATGTGTCAAGGGCTACCACAGTATAATCTTCAGTTATATTACGTATGAAGAAGATAAAGAAAAACTATGAAGAGGGTAGAACATACAAAGTCAGAGCCTATAAAAATATTTGTTTGAATAATAACGAAAATGTTTATGATGAGTTAAGAAAAGTCTAATTCGATAGTAGTTATTATGCAATGAAATTATTATCACGCAGGGAATTTCCGTGGGGATCCACAGGACCAACCGCCTACTTTACTAAGAGAGGGCAAAAACTCTTAGACCGAAACTTTAAATAAAAATTCAAAAACTCAATATACCCTCCATGCTTCCTAGGGATGAATCGTTCTAAGATAGCATTAATAATTCCTTGGTTTACTAAATAAAAATTAGAAAAAAGTTTTGTATCTTAAAAAAAAAGGTTATTGTCTATTCAGGTTACTTTTCCTGATACAAGTAACCCCTTTTAGGAAAAACGTTTGCTTTGATTTAAGCAATTTTTATTGCATTACAAAAAAAGGTAAAGCTTTGAGAATGCAGGTGTAGCAACAGCCAACAAGGCGGCTGTATGGGGGAAGATATACAATAATCAAACATCATCAGAGCGAATTACATTTATGAATGGCATTTTTTCATTTATTAAAAAAATTAGCTATAGAAGCAAGCATTCAATTCTTTCAGATTCCAAGTTAAATAAATCTTCCTAGCTGATACTGGTATTCAGTTCTTTTTATTGTTTCAATTTCATTCATTTTTAATGATTGAAAAAAAAACTCTGGTACTCTAATTTATTATTTTTTTTTAGTCTAGGAATAAAAGCTATAGTTCTCTACTTTATTTTTCCGTTAGTGCCTTCTGGGGACCACGAGGAAATTTCGATGTTTCAATGGGCTTCCCTCTTGTTTTTTTGTCTTTCCTCCAGTACTCCTTCTTTATCTTCACACTTTTGTATCTTCTTCCTATCTTTGGGCTATTTTGAGCCTGTTTTCTTTTCCTAATCTGGAAGCCTTCTATTCTCCCCAAAATATCTCTCTCTGTTGCATCTTCATCTCTTATATTGTTTCTTTACAAATATATCAATTTTCAGTAATTTTTTTATAATTTGCCCGAAATAAGACAGTGATTACAAATAAATTACTAAGAAGAAACCTAAATAGAAAAAAAAACGATACTGCGTTTGTGGAAATGCTATTGTTGTTCGTGTAACGTGCCATCGAGGTATAAGTACTAGGAATTAAGCAGGCAGAAGGCCTAATAGCCACTTGTGCACTCGTAGCGTAGTAGCGTAATCGTCGTTAGAATTTACCTGTCCTTAATTTTTGGCAAATGTTTCCAGAGAAGTAATCTTCAAAGCAGATGAAAATGACCATTCAAGTTTCTGTTTCCAAGAAATGACTGTCTGCAAGCGGATTTGGAAAGTGGAAATCACTTTTGAAAGGTATCCATTAGATAATTCTAGAAATTAATTTAAAATGACTCTAGGCATAAGGAACTGGTGGGAAGCCCCTCAAAATAGAGAAGAATGGAAGGAGATCCTTGAGTTAGCCCATCCCTCAAGAGAGATGGATTTTGGCGCTTAGGATGAACCATCCGAAAGAATTAATAAAAATTCTTTAACTAACAAATCTTCTTAAATAACAAATTCTTTTAAATAACAATTTCATTTTGTCAGTACTATCCTCCCAAACCACAATTATAATGTATGTGATTAAATTTATTCAGGATTATATTTCAGAGTGTTGTCCTCATTACAAGCCAGGATGAGCTGATTGTCATAATATGGAGAGGTATGGTTCAGCGAGTTGCATCTACCTGAATCCTTGGAACGTCAGCTAGCAATTAGAACTGGAAGGAATGGCCTTGTTAACATCCGTATATCTATTAGTGTTGGTTCAGCCTCTAAATGAATCCTCGATCACATCGTTTTCCCGTCAATTTCACCTGTTTTCACAACATAACCTGTAGGAATAACGAATCGGCTGAAAGAGATATGTTGCTCTTATGCGAAGGCCCGGGTAAAAAAAATGTAATTGCCGGAAGAATTGTTTTATAGCAATTGGTCAAATTCCTGTCGGACCATACCTTGGGAAAATTGCAGCCACAGGTTTTTCACCTATAACTCCTTCACGGTGTGATTCATCTAAATATGTAAAAATATTCGTATGTTCTTACGAGACACTTCTTGTGTGAAAGCCCGTGAAAAATTGTAATTGTCTAAAGAAAACTTTCATAGCAATGTATCAAATCTTCGACATAAAAAAAATTCGCACCAGTCGGATTCCTAAAAAAAAGTAGTTGCCAAAATGCCTCTAAATTATAGGATTATTATTTTTTTTCTTCTATAACTCCTAAGCACAATGTTCTATCTAAAAATTATACATATTAATACACAACACATAAACATATATACATCATATATGCAACATATATTTTGCATCATATATTGTATGTAACATGAAGAGAGGGCTTACGTTTTAAAAATTATTTTCCACTCTTTTCCCGATTTGGATAGAGTATAAGACGATATTTCATATAACCAGATAAGTTTCAGATAAATATAAAACATTTGTGGAAAAATTTACTATAAATGAAAAGAAAACAGTGTACACATGTGAAAAAAAAAACCTGATTTTAAAGGTCAAAAATAATTTTTATATGCCAGAAAAATATTACTAAGTTGTTTTTTTGTACACGTTTATTTGTAGTCCATTTGCCTTTGCAACCAGTTTTTTCCTTTAACGGCTGTTTTCTTAATAACATATTTTCACATATAAGCTCCCATATCATAAACAAGGTCACATATATACATTATACCTTAATACATAATAAAAATATTGTGGTTGAAAACCTCGACAGAATACGACAATGAGGTAAAAAAAGGCAGTGTACTACATTTGAGTCAGTGCAGTAAAAACGAGATAACAAATTCATAATTATGTAACCAACCGAAAATGTTTTTAGTGATATGTGAACATATACTGAGCTCAAATAAAATTGAAGGTTTTTGCAGGGAATTGCCTCGTAGAGTTAATAAATAATTCAATGGACTTCGTTGCATAATAATGAAATGGCCCATTCCATTAAAATTCATCGCTAATAAAATTCATTTATTGAAATTATATTCTTATAACTAGGGAGGTGAATCAATAAAAATGAGCAAAAACTCATGAAGGGACATAAAATAATTATCTAATATTTCATTCACACAATAAAAACCTATTAAACAAAAGGACCATGGAGGATAATTGACCTCTAAGTAAAACATTTTAAACAGAAACAATGACAATAAATAAAAAAAAAGATATTTATGACTTGTAACTTTTTCAAGTTGTTGACAAAGAAGAAAGGATACAAAAAAATTGTTTATATGTATAATTGAAAATGACATGTAATTATCGAAACGTTTTATTAAAAATATAAATGACTGGATAAAGGTTTTTATTGCGTGAATGAAATATTAGATAAATTTCAGTGCAGTTTACATCCTTTTAAAATAAAATAATTATTAAAATCTTATTGGAAAAAACGACACCTTAAAACTATATACTACTGGAAAAACTAAGAAGTCATGTCAGTTTGTTTGTTGATAGTTTTCTTAAGGTTTTGGATACTTAGGGCTATGTTTTTTTCTTAACTATTCGAACTGTATCCTAGGTTGGAGATTTTATTGATGTAAGTTCATAAATATTTTGTTTTTTAATATTTATTCATTCAATGTCATCATGTGGTTGTTTTCTTTACATTTGAACGTAGATTATATTGTTTGGCGGTATTTCTTGACGTGGAACAGGCTTTTGACCGAGTCTAAGACCCAGGATTGCTTTACAAACTCCGCCAATTCCTACCTCCTACATATTTTCTCATTATAAAATCCTATCTCACTAACAGGTCGTTCAGTAAATCACAATAATATATTTTCATCCCGCTTTTCTCAATCTGCTGGTGTTCCTCAAGGCACTATCCTAGGCCCAATCCTCTACACAGTTTTTACAGCTGATATCCCAACTCATCCTAATACAATCCTTACCACGTATGCGGATGACACATGTCTATTATCAGTCAACACGGATCCAGTTATAGCACCCTATACTCTTTAATCCCATATCACTGACCGTGAAAAATGGTGTCAATTTTAATCCTCCAGTTTTGACTCAAATCCTGTCAAATCACTTTTGTCGTAACCAAATGACTTCCTACCATCCTGTATCGGTTAATAACATCCCACTGATTCCTGTAGAACAGGTCCGGTACTTAGGACTACACCTTGACAAAAGATTAACTTGGAATTCTCATACTACACTGAAACGACAAGAAACAGCACGCTGTTTCAGGCTACTTCAACATTTACTAGACAAATGCTCTAAGCTCTCAATTAATTGCAAATGACTCATCTGGACTTACGGAATAGAACTTTGGAGCTCCACTAAACCATCGAATTCCTCTCGTATTCAATCCTTACAATCCAAAATACTTCGTAAAGCCCTCAATGCGAACAAAGTAATCCATAATGACTTTAATGTCCCATTTGTTGCTGTTTTGGCCCGAAGCCGATATCAATCTTTTCATGACGAACTTCATTCCCACTCAAACCCACTAGTTTCAAACCTAGCAACTTGTTCAATTCCTGATAATCCTCCGAGGCGTCTGAAAAGAGGATGGCCTCATGTTCTTCAAGTTGAACTTGCTATTTGAGTACTACCACTGGGTAGTTTCTCTACTTGTCATTTCTTGTCACTGTATACATTCATTCTATTTACTTGTTGTAATTATATAATGCAGTTGTAAATTACATTGAATAAATTATTTTAAAAAATATATATTTATTTATTGGAATTTACAACTGTATTATAATAACAGCGAACACATCGAATGAATGATACAAAAAGGGATGAGACAAAGGCAAGTACAGAAACTACCCACTGGAAGTACTCCAATAACAAATACAACTTATAATGTCACAATGCCTGCTTCTTTACAGACGCTTTGAGGGATTGTCAAGAATTGAAAAGGTTTGAAACTAGTGTGTTTGAGTGGCAATATAGTTTCAAAGTAAGTTATAATAAAGTTTATGGATGTCTTTATTCCTAATAAACCAAGGAACGTTAAGTATTTTGGATTGTAAGGATTGGATACGAGAGGAATTCGTTGGCTTAGTGTAGCCATAGGTAGTAGCACCAAAGCTCTATTCCGTGAGTCCCAATAGGTCTTATAATAGCCATGTATATGAGTATTTAATAATTAATTGGGAGCTTAGGGCCTTTGTCTAGTAAGAGTTGCGATAGGGTGAAACGGCGATAAATTTCTTGTTTTTTCAATCTAGCATAAGGATTCCAAGTTAAACGTTTGTCAATATGTAATCCTAAGTATCAGGTTTGTTCTACAGGAGTCAGTCTATCCTGCAGGAGATGAAGACATTGGTTTCCGACGAAGGGTAAAGGACATAATTTGCGAAAATCCAATTTTGACACCATTCTTCAAGGTCACTGATATGTGTTTGAAGAGTATGGGATGCTATAACTGGATCAGTGCTGACTGATAATGCACATATTTCAACAACATACGTAATAAATAAACTTGAGTATTGATTTTTTTAAGGCCTGAAGAGTCCTGAGTGTCATTAATTGGCTATTATACCATTAATAAAAGAAATACAAATATAAAGGTAGATAAGATGATTGCGGACTCACCGCCTCAAATGATTCCTCTTGTTAACTAATAGAGCCTAATAAACGGATCAATTAACATAATAACCAATCTAGGAGAGCGGTTACTTTCTGTTTCGAAGCCACTGGCTCAACAAGCAATCACTGTTCGCTATTATACCATTGCATCAGATTCCCAAGGCAGTACTCTTGTCTACGATCTAAACCATCTGCGTATTCTTCTCTCAGCTCTGGATACTAAGTTGAAATCACTATCACATATGTCTCATAAACTTACTGCAAGTTGGGCCGAAATATATCGTCCATTGATTGAAGTTTTTAATCTGTTAACAGCCGGGGATAAATCCTTCCGGATCTGGAGACCCTCCAAGGTTCACCCAGCCTCTATGAAGTTTGTATCTTTATTTGGGGAAAACCTGGTGGTTGAGCGTGATCACGGACCACGGAGAGCACCTTCCTACATAACCATTGCCCTGGAAACAGTGTAGTTTCTACCATGTACTGAATTCAAGCACTTTATGTGCTGTAGCGGTTCAAGATTCTTTTTTTTATTGTTGGAAGAGAAAAAGCACAATGCTGATAAACATGAGAAAATAAGCTATCGTCCGAGTTGGAAGAGCGAGTTATGTATAGCCTTAGCTATGACACTTGGAATGATATGACTTATACCAATATAACCCATGTATGTAGGGCTCAGTACATGATAGCTACTGTACATGTAAGACTACAGTTGAAATAGTTGTCCAGGAGGACCCCCCCCCCCCAATTAAGTTCCCACATCGACCATTCATGCTGTTATAAGAATAAATAATTTATTTGCCACAGCCCGATTTGAACCCGAGAACTTCAGCACAGCAATTCAGTGCTCAATACAATTGACTACTCTGCTCGCTAGAAATGATATAAAGATAAGGCGTTCAGGATCCAAAGCGGTGAAATCAAATTTCCAAAAATTGACTTTTTCTGTACCTAGTTTAATCGAGCTTTATGTTCCCGAAACATCAGGATCAGAACTGCACTTAAATAATTAATGGTGATAAGACGCAATGAAATTTCTGAAGGTTATTTATATAATCAATAAAAGTGAGAAAAAAATCAAAAATAGATATAAATTATAAATAAGATGCAAGAAGAAAAATCACCAAAACAGCAACCTTCTTTGAGTTGTGGAGCGTCTTGGAGTAAGTTGGCAGTCTATATTTAATGAGTCTGTTTGGAATGTTAGTGTGGGATGTTCTTGACATTGTCTTCTCTGGTGCGATTTTCTTTGTATGTGTGTGTCCTGATGATCCCTGAATTGTCGAAACGTTGACTGGTTGGTTTTTCCAGTATTTAAGAGACTTAAGGCTTTGTTTTAGATTTTTTTCCTATTAATTGTTATTTAAATATTATTTTATGAGGAACAATTAACTAATTAAACTTAAACATAATTAATCTTTCTTTAGATTCAGGTATACCTGGAAATCGTGGAACGAACATTACGAATTATTTCCTTTTACACTGAATAAGGTTTAAATCCGTTCATAGTGGTCGATCTTAACGATAAATTGAAATTTTTTTAATTATCAATCTGGTCATACAGATTAAACAATTATCATTAATAGTTATTGAAAATGTTGCGTGTATATCCCAACAACTATAGCTAGGTCAATGTAAGAAGACCAGATCAATGTATGCTAATTTGTAGAAGCGGATCTAAAGGTCAGATTAAAACTGAGATAGTGAGAACAGAACATTAAGATGCAGTAGTAATAGATTATTTTGTATTTTATTGCTTTTAATGTTTAAAACGGCTTCAGTTGTTAATGATTCTAGACGATAAAAAAACCTTTGGTCTACAAAAATTAATTAATTAAAATAATTATTACTTAATAATATTTTTTATATACATCTTCACTTCTGGTAGAAAAATAACTTACTGAAACAAGACCTTTACGTCGATATCCGTCCATAAGGATAAACACTAAAGTGTTCGAACAATTTCCTCTAAGGCGGATATTGAAAAAAAATACATCGTAAATATTATACGACATCGCGACACTTGATATAGGACTTACAATAATTACATGTCCCCTTTGCGTAAACAAAGGAAACAACAACAAAAAAACTTAGAACAGTTCGAGCCGCTATTGATTCCGTCCCGTGTAAAAATTGACACAAGCTAAGAAAATAAGAAAAGTACATTATTTATTGTTTGAGCCAATTTAAAATCATTAATCATGTGGGAAATAACATATGTTTTTAAAAACATAAAAATTAGGCCAGTTCTCGTTTAGCCTCAGTTGTTGTAAAATAACCACGCAGTTTGTATTCGTTAATTATAAAAGTGGTATTATATAAATTGTGTTGGATATATGGTCGAGAAAGAATTTCATTGGTTATCATTGCGTAAAATCGGAGCGTCGGAAAGAAGTTAGACGAATCAAAGTGCAGGTAAACGGGGATTGATTCCTCGAGTTTCCCTCTGTCCCATCCCATCCCCTTTTTTACTTGTAGAGAATCCTCCCCCCTTTACTTGCAGTCCGGCGATTTTCCCAGCAGATGGTAAGTAGGAAATTTATTATTGTTTTAATTTTTGTTCGTTGTCGAGAATAATACAGTCCACTGCTTTAGTCGATCAGAGATTTTACAGCCGATTGAGTCGCGTAAACATTGGTCCATCACAGGCACGGATAATTTTATTTATTGGTTGTAGAAGATCAATTAGCTGTAAAATTTGTTATTCGTAGGTGAGTCGTTGAAAAGTTTTGACCGGTTTAGAACGGGATTAAGCTTGTTGTTGAGTATACGGTCTAGTATGATTATACTTAGAAATAATCTTTAGAAAGACTGGTTTTCGATAAACAGCTGTTTCACAAAAGTTTATTGTGTTCGATTTATAACGGCTAATCATTTTGTGTAACTGTTAAAATTATAACGGTTAATAATTTGTTGTACCGGTTAATATTATAGCAGTTACTATTAGCGGTTAATAGTTCTAACGTTAAATTTGTTGTAAAGTTTATAATTTTATTTGATTTTGATTTACCAATTTTGCAATCATGGATGCTTCGAAGGCGGAACGGTTATTGAAAATCTTAAATAAAAAGAAGGAAGTTTTATTCGAAAGAGTCCAGAGAATTTTTGATTTATCGAAAAAATGTACCGAAGCAAAAAGTGCGGCGAGTTTTAAATTATCTTATCCATTATTAGATAAGACATTACGAGAATTTGACGAACTCGAAATTAGAATTAATGAAATTTCTCTAGAATTCGTAGAAGATTTCGAACCGACATTCACTGAATCGATATTCGAGATGGTCGAACAGATTGAGGGGGTAGCCAACATTGTTATGCACCCGAAGTCGGATGGGTCAGGCAAAGGGAATTCGGGCATTCAAGCGACAGTAGTGGGCGAAACCAAAGCGGCACGTTTACGTACGATCGAAATTCCCCGCTTTGATGGCTCACTAGAACGTTGGCCTGTTTTTTATGAATTGTTTAATACCCTTGTCCATGAGGACTCGTCTTTATCGGCATTGGAAAAAATGCAACATCTGACCTCTAGGCTCACGGGATCGGCATTGAATATTTGTAAAAATGTAAAACCCACATCATCTAATTATGAAATTATGTGGAAGGCTTTGATTGATCGTTATAACGATGAACGCACCTTGGCAAGTAGTTACGTCGAAGAAATATTTCGTTTTCAGCCCCTTCGTTTGGAATCTCGAGAGGGTATAATTTCAGTGTTAGATGGTTTCTGCGCGCCCATTGCGGCGTTGAAACAATTGAATATCGGTGATGTGGGGGAATTTGTTTTTCTGAATCGGTGTTTAGCGGTTTTAGATCCTGGCACCAAAAGAGCTTTTGAGGCAGCCCATCGTGATAAAAGGCTTCCGACATATTCGGATTTGGTGACCTTTCTGGAAAAAGAAATTAGATGTTTACCTCCTACCGAAACGCAAATTAAACCTAAAATTCATAATCCGAGTCAACAAACAAAATCTAACAAGGCAACTCATTTTCTTTTAGCCAAATCGGAAGAAATAAAAGGAAAAAATTGTGTGTTTTGTAAAACTGGTATTCATCCGTTAAATGGTTGTGACAAATTTTTGAAATTAAGTCCATGGAAGAGATTCAAAGTTGTCAAAGCTGCCTTTCTGTGTCTCAAGTGTCTTTCAAACCAACATAGAGTTTCAGAATGTGACTCGGTTAATAGTTGTAGCAAATGTGAATTGCCACACAACATTCTGTTACATTTTGAACAGGGTCGTGATAATGTCAAGTTGGAAACGCATCTCGAAAACACCCAATCAGTGGGGGGTCCCTCGACAACCTTATGTTCGATGAACATGGTCGCAAGTTCCGCGGACCACTCAACTGTTATTTTGTCGACTGTGGTGGTACATGCAGAGAATTCTCAGGGTAGTCTCCGACCCATTCGGTTTTTACTAGACAGTGGTAGTCAGTCTAATTTTTTAACCACATCCGTTTGTCGAAAATTAAATTTACCTGTTGAAAAAAACTTTCGCTCGTCAGTTCTTGGGTTTGGTGGATCAAGTAATACTGTCCGGGGTAAAACCTCTTTGCGAATTTTTTCTCGCCTTGATTCGAGGGTGTGTTTTACAATCGCACCTTTAGTAGTTGATCGTATTGTCGATCAATTACCTTCTATGCCATTGGACGTTTCTCGCTTGGGCCATTTGCAGCATTTGCAACTGGCTGATGAGAATTTTCATTTACCTGGCGAAATCGATGGGGTGCTAGGGGCCGAACTGTTTCCAATTATAATGGGTGGGGCAAAATTAGTCGATTCTCCGGACAAGCCCATGGCGATTGATACTTCCCTAGGGTTTATAGTTATGGGGAAAGCGCCCATTTCGGAAAGCTCTCCCGAGCCCATCTCTCTCCTCACCACCGTAAATGAGTCTATCGTTCCATTCCAACGATTTTGGGAACTCGAAGATATTTCCCCGATGGAGGGTGTCTGCTTAGATCAGGAGGATATAGAATGGCAGCGGAATTTCGTAGAAACCGTTCAATGCGACGAAAGTGGCAAATATATCGTCACTCCCCCTTTCCGAGAAAATCCTGAGTCGCTAGGCCATTCGCATCATTCGAACCTAAAGTGGTTTTATAATCTTGAGAAACGCTTTGTCCAAAATCCTGACGTGCATGATGCCTACCATGCGGTAATTTCGGATTACCTTCATCAGAAACATATGTCGCTTTTTCCTGATTTAGAAGATGGAGAAGGATATTTTATACCCCATCACGCGATTTTCAAGCCTCAGAGCTTAAGCACACCGGTGCGTGTCGTGTTCGATGCTAGTAGCAAGAATAGCTCAGGCAAATCGTTGAATGATATTTTACTCGTGGGCCCAAAACTGCAAACCAACATCGTTGAATTGTTGCCGGAATTGGTGGAACTGCCTGAACAAAAGCCGAAGGCGTGTATGATAGCGCAGCCCCATAAAAGTGAAAACATGATTTATGATATCATTTGTTCCTACTCGTCCTTTTCAAAACTACGGCGAGTCCATAGACAAGAATTTATCACAAGGGAAGATTTAGTAAAATCGGAAAAGGTTCTTTGTTGTACCATACAGTCGCAGCAAGGCATATCTGCACTCCAGAATGGAAAACCAGGTTCCAATCGCATTCAACGTTTGGCTCCGTTCCTAGCCGATGGAATAATTCGAGTCGGAGGACGACTGCAAAATGCAGCGGTTGGCTTTGAATATGCGCATCCCATCATTCTACCCAAAATTGATCCGTTCGTACGCATATTGGTGCGTTATTACCATTTAGAGAACCTTCACACAGGTCCCAGTTTGCTCTTATCGTTGTTGAGACAAAATTATTGGATTCTCTCCGCTCGATCTATTGTCCGGAAAGTGATACGAGAGTGTAATATTTGTTTTCGAGTCAAACCCAAGTCTTCTTTTCCAGGTATGGGAAATCTCCCGAGCTGTCGAGTGACCCAAGTCAAGGCATTTTGGAACACCGGAGTAGATTATGCCGGTCCTTGGCAAATAAGTATGGGACGTCGACAGAATTCAGCCACTCAGAAGGCCTATATTTGCCTTTTTGTGTGTTTAGCTACGAAAGCTATCCATTTGGAACTCGTCACTAACTTGTCTACGGCTACCTTTCTAGCCGCATTCAAAGGATTTTTGTCTCGTCGTGGTGCTTGTTCCACTATATATTCGGATTGGGGAACAAAATTTGTCGGTGCTAAGAGAGAATTAAATGAACTCTCAAACTTACACTCTTCCCGAGAATTGAAAGATATTCTGTTCGATGGGTTGAGGGATTATAAAATTGAGTGGAAATTCATCCCTCCAAGTAGTCCTCATTTCGGAGGAATTTGGGAATCCAACATTAAAAGTGTCAAATCCCATCTATCGCGGGTCATAGGAGAACAACGCCTGACATATGAGGAGTTCAACACTCTCCTGATTGAGGTTGAGGCATTGATGAATTCCAGACCATTATGCCCTCTTTCGGAGGATCCATCAGAACCTTTGGCATTGACTCCTGCACATTTTTTGACCCTTACACCCTTAAAATCATTACCTGCGGACGCAGTGTTGGAATTACCCTCGAATCGTCTCACCCGCTATCAGTTGTTAGACAAATTGGTACAGTCTTTCTGGTCGCGATGGAGCAAGGAGTATTTGCATGAGCTCCAAGTCCGAACGAAATGGTCACAACCTTCCTGTGCCTTACGCTTGGGGACAGTGGTTCTCATAGATCAAAGTCCTATGACCCCCCTACAGTGGCCGTTAGGCATAGTCGAGGAAGTTTTTCCAGGTCAAGATGGAGTAGTAAGAGTAGCACTAGTTCGAACCAACAAAGGGACCATGAGACGGCCGATTGTAAAGCTCTGCCCCTTGCCTAGTCAGTAGAGGATTCGAAATTGTAAATATGTAAATAGATTAGATAATCGTTGTTTGGTTACAGTTGAATTTCGTTTATTTTTTTTTTTTTTTTTTGTAATATCTCCAATCCTTAAACTCCATTGTTCAGAAGAGGAGTCTTCAGGGGCGGGGGTATGTTTGAGCCAATTTAAAATCATTAATCATGTGGGAAATAACATATGTTTTTAAAAACATAAAAATTAGGCCAGTTCTCGTTTAGCCTCAGTTGTTGTAAAATAACCACGCAGTTTGTATTCGTTAATTATAAAAGTGGTATTATATAAATTGTGTTGGATATATGGTCGAGAAAGAATTTCATTGGTTATCATTGCGTAAAATCGGAGCGTCGGAAAGAAGTTAGGCGAATCAAAGTGCAGGTAAACGGGGATTGATTCCTCGAGTTTCCCTCTGTCCCATCCCATCCCCTTTTTTACTTGTAGAGAATCCTCCCCCCTTTACTTGCAGTCCGGCGATTTTCCCAGCAGATGGTAAGTAGGAAATTTATTATTGTTTTAATTTTTGTTCGTTGTCGAGAATAATACAGTCCACTGCTTTAGTCGATCAGAGATTTTACAGCCGATTGAGTCGCGTAAACATTTATTAACAGTGCCTCAAAGTTAGCTGAGTTAAAACTTTTTGTCTGCCAGTCTATGTAATATTGCGGCCTTCGTGAATAAACAAATTAATGATTGATGTAATTCTGTCTTTATTTGCTTTATCTCATTTCATCATCTTCATCATTTAAAAAATAAATTATTTAATTATATGTAGGATTCATGGGAGTAGTAGAGCGCTGTGTTGCCGTGCCTACCAAGGTCCTGGGTTCAAATCCCGCTGCTTGGTAGACATTTATTTAATCTGCTAGCAGCGGAAGATGAATAATATGGGATATAGGACCCTTCTGGGGTTCACCCAGCCTCTACAAAGTGGGTACCCAAAATAAGGGTACTCATCGCAAATGTTGTCCAAGAAACACAACAGTCTCCACCACGTACGGATCTCAACCCCTTCATCAGTTGTAGTGGTAATGTTCACATAGCATAACAAATTAGGCTAGATAATTTTTTCTGTCATTATAAAAGAGGCGTTCAGGATCACAATCGAATAACTCCTAAATTTCAAAAATTTACTTTTCCACATTTTTCGTTAAGCAAATGTGTCCAACACGACACTTTGGCACCTTATTTCATATGGTTTTAGTCCGGTTTTGAACATGAATTTCGGGAGCATAAAGCATTGCTTGACTAAACTAGCGATTGATATGAAAAAGTCAATTTTAGAAAATTTCACGTTATCCGCTTTTGATCCAGACCGTCAAACAGATTGAATAAGATTGTCATATGCTTCATTGATCCTTGGGACTTTTCCTGTCCTATTTTCGTTTAGAATACTACTCCACTTTTCCAATACTAATCCTCAACCTTATATATATTGCTATTTCTGAAGGGCTCGGTCCAGGTATGACAACATAAGTCATTTCTCGTTTCACCTAACTTCTATAACTGATTTTATTCAATAATGTTTATAATATGAAAATTTATTTTAATAAAAAAATACTAATGTGAATAATATATAAAACTATATTTGTGATTTGGGTATACACCCGTATTCACCGAATTTCCTGGACCTACTCTATAAACAACATTGGAGCTCTAACTCGGGTCGGAAACGATAGAGAAATGGGAAACTACATACAGCAGAAATGAGAATACCTTGGTCATACCATCCAAAATGACAAATATCGTCTACTGCAACTGATAACTCAGAGACATATTGATAATAAGTGGGGGCCAGGAAGGAGGAGACACACCTGGCTGCAGAATTTAAGACAATGGATTGGTCTAGCAACTGTCCGATTACACAGCTGTGCGATGAAAAAAATGTCGCATTTTTAATTAGTGGGTCCAACAGTATTTTTTGTGCTGATTACGGAAAAAAATATTGAAAGAATTCCATCACCCCTAGATAAGTCATAAATTTCAGCGGAAGTTTAAGGGTCTAGGCTTAAAGAAAGACATATATTAGCCTCTGGTGTTTAATTTTCATGGTACCGATTTAGAGAAAAGGAATTTGTTCGTTTTCTTACACAAGAGGGTGACCTAGTTTTCTGCAACAATGTACCTGGAATCATGGAAATGTTCAAAATCACGTATGAACCAGAGAAATGGAGGCTTTTCATCGATGTTAACCGATATGCTTCTGTGCCTGTTGGACACTCAGTCCATTGGAAAGAATGCTACGAAAATCTTGAGTTTGTTCTTAATGAGCTCGGCTACTCTGACAATAAATGGACCATTGGGGGATTTGAAAGTTATTTCCATGTTACTAGGTCAACAAAGTGGTTACACAAAGTTTCCATGTTTCCTCTGTGAATGGGATAGCCGTGACAGGAAACAACACAACGTCAAGCAGACGTGGCCAATCAGAAAACCTCTTATTCCTGGAGTTAAAAATGTTGAAAGACAAAGTTTAGTGGATCCTAAAAAGATCTTACTTCCACCACTTCATATCAAATTGAGGCTAATGAAACAGTTTGTGAAAGCATTAACCAAAGAAGGAGAGTGTTTCAATTATATTTGTGAACAGTTTCTTGGTATATCCAATGCTAAACTGAAAGAGGGAGTCTTCGTTGGGCCTGACATCAGAAAACTTTTAAAAGATGAATGCTTTGTAACTAAAACGGAGAACAAAATGCCTGGAATTCATTTAAACTTGTAACAGGCTTTCTTAGAAAAAAAAAAGACCCAAAATAAAAAACTTTGGATGCTGAATTGTTACAAAACTACAAAATGTTGGGCTGCAAGATGGGTGTCGAAGTTCAATTCCTTCACTCACGTCTAGACTACTTTCTAGAAAATCTTGGGGCTGTAAGTGAGGAACAAGGAGAACGTTTCCATCAAGATGTAAAAGAAATGGAGCGCAGATACCAAGGTGAATGGACTGTTAACATGATGGCAGACTACTCTTGGATGTTGAAAAGGGAAAATTCACAAGAACACAGCCGTAAAAATACCAAAATAAGCTTTAATGGAAAAATAAAATGACTTATAATAACTATACAACATATGTGCATCACTTTTATCCTCATTTTAGCTAGGTATCGTTGTTGTTTTTTTTTGCTTTTACTTCATGTTAAAATAATAAAAACAAATCCAAAATTTTCCTTTTTTTGTACGTTTTCCAAAAACTTCAACTTATTGTCTAGAAAGGCTTACGTGATAGAAAAAAACCAATGCCATTTTTTAAATCAGCGCAAAAAACTACATAAAGATCAGTTAACTAAATCAAAACAATTTTTTTTTTTTAGTTTTTTTTTCAGACCTGTGTTATTTAGAAGTGTAGCAAACAATCAGAAGAAAGATCTTTCACGGTCATGGGACTGCCATTGAATTGATCCAGATACTGATATCGAAGGTTGTAGAAGACAACATTGTCTCCATCAGAAGATCCACATCACGAAAAGATCTTTAGATTTAAAATGAAGATCGAAGGCCGACGATTGAACTCAGACTTTTCCTCAGTGCAGAAAAAGGAATGGACAATAATGGTAGTAGGTGAAATGAATAATAGGTATTACTCTTACTTAATTTACACCCAATTAAATCATCAATTTATAAGAAGAAAATGAGAACATCTGAAGGTGTTTATACAAGAATAAGTCCAGTTGTAATATAACTATTTAACAGAGGTTTCTTCCAGTTTAACTATTTTGTTTATAACAAAATGTACAACATGGAATACATGACATTATCTGTCATTGTTCCATATATATATATACATATATGGAATATTTATATATATATATATATATAACTATATATATATATATATCTCGCATGTTTGTTTTAGTTATATACTCGTATATTTGATTATTTTCGGTGAAATACATAAGCAGAGAATTGTATTTAAATCTATTTATTTATACTTTAGATGCCTGTACCACTACAACCCATGAAGGGTCTTGGGTTCAGTACGTATCAACAAGAAACAACTTGCAAAATATTGCGAAAGATGCTGATAAATAATACTTCTTTAAAATTTCAGTGTAATTTCTAGTTTTTTTAAGAGTTCCTCTTCTCAGCACCATCAGTTTCGTTTTTTCCTAATTTATTTTTAACTCTGACTGTTCTGCTTCCGACTCAAGCCTTTGCAGGTTGTCCTTAATACTAGGTAATGTCCTTCCAATAATTGCCAAGTCATTTTCATAGGCGAGTATCTGCGTTAGTCGATTAAAAATGTTCCCGCCTCCAAGTAATCCTGCTCTTGGAGCTCTTGCATCTTGCATCCATAACTTCCTGCAGGGCAATGTTGAATAGTAAAGGGGCAAGAGGATCTCCTTGTCTTAGACCATTTTTTATTTCAAACTGTACGACAGTCCCCCACTAATGCTTACTCGATAGTATGTGTTTTTCATCGTGCACTGTACGAGGCGTATTAGTTTCCCAGGGATATCCATCTCCTGCATGGCTCTGAACAATTCTTCACTGATAATTGAGTCATATGCTGATTTAAAATCTATGAACAGCATCTTGGTCGTATCTATGGCATTGTCTGGTCGTACTCCTTCTTTTTCTCGCAGATACTTGGAGTGATGTTACAGCCTATTATTGATGAGTCGGTGAGGCTGTTGACGTGAGATGTGCTGCATTTGATCTTAATTAGTCTGAGTTTTTTTTGGTTGTGTTCTTATGTAGCCTGAATACGCGAAACATTAACTGGTTAGGTGCATTACAATCTTTCAGTGACTTAAGGCTTCTTTTTTTTTTGAGTTTTCCAAATCCATAATTCTATTTTATTTAAATGTTTTGTCGATACTTTTGCATCTAGGGGTGGAAGAGCCTGTCCCTAGCATGGTTACAGAAATGCAAAATTAATATTTAATTATTTATTGCATTTAAATAACATGGGGAAAAAATAATCTTAAACAATGACTGTGAAAACACGAAAAAAAGAAAATAAATATTACAATAATCTGCATTTTTAAATGTTATTAACCTTTATCCTCACAAAATTTTAAAAAATTAACAGAACGTTACAGTTAAAATTTACAATAAGATCGTAGTTTTAATTAAAAGTATCAAAATAGCGTGGAAAGACTAAAAAAAAATTTAAATTTCTAAAAGAAGATAAGTGAAAACTCTTAGAAGTCACTTCACTGATACCTAAATATAAAATGTTTCAATTATCTAACTCAATTTGGAGAGACTGGAATGGATCCAAAAACAATAAAACAGGGAAAAATATTTGAATAATTTTGACCGAGACTATCCCTCATTTCTATGATTTTATTCTGCTTGTAAATTAAGCGTATAAAATTAATTTTAGCGTACCTGACGCATATATGGTGGTTTTAAAAAGATGAATAAAAGTGGTGAGAACAGCTAAGCAAACGTCAAGGAACTTCTTCAATATCCAAATACTTAGCCCAAGGCATAGTCTTTTCTATATTTGTAATTTGCGGAGTCTTTAAAATAATATATGGCTGTTTTGGGAAGAAAATAAAACAATCAATACCATCAAGACTTTTAATATTAAAACCTTTAGAACCTGATGAGATGGCGTAGTGAGTTGGCGGCCCCATCGCCCAGTCATCTGACTGCAATCAGTCACTGGCCCTCCAGTTTGGGGGAAAACCAGTACCGGTGGGTGTAGCACGATCACTCTTTCTCCGGAGGGGATATAAATTTTCAGGAGACCAGTTGTACCGAAGAACATTATTCGTTGGACTAATGACCCGCGTGGCAGAAAATCTATTCAAAGTAAACAAAATAGCCTCCAGGCTCCGATAGAATAGCCGATAGAAATAGCATAAGAGGAAGCAAAAGTTGAAAAGAAGAAGAAAAAGAACCTGATTATAACTTGACGGCGGTCGAAACCAAAAGAAATACGTGATGAATGGTAACAAATATTGGCTGTGGCAATTCATGACAGTATTTAATATTAAAACCTATTCATGAAGATTTGTAGAAGAAATTTCTTGGCTGAATGGAAAGATCAGTAACAAACAGATTTAATGGTTGGGTCAGCAAAAGAAAGTTGAATAAGTATGCTTTGCGGGTTCGATTCCGGCTTGAAGATAGTAATTATTATCAACAAAGCAGAAGACATAGAGGCCTTTCAATGGTGTGATTAAATCTGTCATGACAGTGTCAGATATTTTTTCTTTGTAACTTATTTTTCTTTCCTGTTATTTATTATCTGTTGATTATCACATTTGCCTGTTTTATATTTCTACTGTGTATTTTATTTACTAGTAACTCAACAATTTTCCTTCTTCTTCGAGAACATAAACTCCTCCTCATTGTATCTAAATATTAATTTTCTCTCACATCAAGCATATTTATCATTATTAGTTTTTTAAGCTAGTTTTCAAGGTATTTTCCTTTCCTTGCCTGAATTCAATCCCCTTGCTAAAAGTAATACTTTCCCGTCTTAGTTATATCTTACAAACGTTGCTTTTTCTTGTCATTTTATCTCCCCCCCCCCCCCCCGACATATCATGATACTAGTTATAATTCAACGACACGTTATAATATTTGAGTAATAAGATGAACATTAATGAGGCGTTCAGGATCAAAAGTATATAATTTCGACACCTCTAACATTAACTTTTTCAAAATTTTCGGTAGCTTAGTCAAGAAATTTTGTCTAGCACGACAAACTGATATCCTATTACTCATGGTTTCAATCCGTTCTGAACCTGAATTTTCGGGAGCATAAATCATTACTTGACCTAACCTGTGAATAATTCAAGTTGTGAAATTCGGAGTTCCGCTTTTGATCCATAATGCCTCCAATCCAGAGGAAAAATTTAAATATTTAAAAAAAATTAGCAATAACCTATACCATTCAATTGACCATACCATTCTTAAAAGTTTGGTTTCTTTAACGATGGAAAAATATAGTCTCACATTTAATTATTTTTCCGAGATTCAAAGTTTTTCCTAATTTTAATCGATATAATTTATTTTTAAATTGCTTATATAAGTAGTTATCGAAGGGACTATCTCTTATTTGTTATTCTAAGCACTTATTTTTAATTGTACAAAAGAAGGAAAGGAATTTTTCAAAATGGGTAGTTAATATTCATTAAAGATATTTACAAGTAAAAGTATCTGTGGTTATAGGTAGTTAAGTCAAACAATAGTCCTCATGGTTCATGTTTATAGAATCATCTCCCAAGGGAAACTCGAATTTTGTCGTTAATTTTAATTTCCCACTTGTGGAACCACTTTTTTAATCCATATAGCTGGTTTTGGAGGGCTATTGATATATTGGGGTCTGGCCGTAAGAATAATTACATGATCAGGCGGTAAAGATCCTCAGGAGATCAGAGATGAGTAATCATTATAAAGTATTAAATATTGTTAGTAATAATTTTTTAATGTTGTTGAGTTTCATGTTTCACATTAATCATAAAATCTCTGAGATAAATATTTATCTGAGAAAATGCTTGGAGTTTAATAATACCTCTTCTTTGTTATTATAATTGGGTTTTATTGCATCAAAAAAGGAAAGGAATTTTTAATATTCATTAATAATCCACAAGCTTACTTTGGATTCAAAAAACCTGTACCACTACAACCAGCGAAGGATCTGGGGTTCAATACATGGTAGAGTCTGTATTGTTTCTTGAACAACGGTTGTGCAGGGGAGTAATTTGCCCTAGACCACGCTCAACCACCAGATTTTTCTTCTATGGATGAGTTTATGGTGGGTATTCAAATTATAGAGGCTGGGTGAGCCCCAGAAGGGTCCAAGACCCCATAGGATCCACCTCAGCACCTAACAGACTGAATAAAAGTCTCCCAGCAAGCAGGATTTGAACACCGGACCTTCGGCACTGCAACTCAGCGCTCTAACACTGAGTCACTCCGCTCTTAACTTAACACAAGAGAAAATCTCTTTTATCTGGAACACAACCATGTTGATTAAAACAGATAAACTTATTTTTTAAAGTCTCGATATCACCATTTCGTATTCTGGGAACGTGGCGGTTAAAACCTGTGTTGGAAGAGACAAGGCTAAGTAACAGTTGGGAAAAAAACATTTACACTTACCGTTATTTCTTATATAATAAATTGAAAACAAAAAAAGCCCTGGGAAACTAAATGAAAGAATTAAGAAGAAAAATAAACAATTCAATTGAGTTTACCCAATAAAGAAAAAAAAACTGTGCCACTACAACCCGTGAAGGGTCTGGGGTTCAGTACATGGTAGAGACTGTACTGTTTCATGGACAACGGTTCTGCAAGGAGGTGACTTGTCCCAGGACACGCTCTACCGCCAGATCCCCCCCCTTATTTTGGGTACCCTATTTTTATAATATTTTAGCGAGGCTGTGTGGGCCCCAGGATGGTCCTAGATCCCATATGATCCATCTCCCGCTGCAAATAGACTAAATAAAAGTCATGGCCTGCAGCGGGATTTGAACCAGGATTTCCGGCATGGCAACTCAGTGCTCTACCACTGATTTAAAATATTAAAAACAACATTAATAAAATTATCATTTGCTAACCTCTTGATTATGATAGGGATTTTTAACGAGTACCTGACATTATAGAATCAACTTCTGGGTCTTGAGTAAGAAAGAGAGGATATTCTGAACTCTAGAGGTCTTGTATTAGTGAGACCAATTGCTAATGTGACTTTCCCTTGGTAGAGAATACATTAACAAAAACATCAGTTTTGTGTAAATGTACTGTTCTCTAATGAGAAAAAAAATTCTTAGGACACAAGACCATTTGACGAAAGAGAAACGAGGAACTGTAAGAGTAAAACTTTACGGTTAGTGGTTTGGGAATGCATAGCCTAAAATTGAGTCGGAAATCTTACACCTATTGAGAGGATTTTAAATGGAAAAGGTTGTAGGGGGATTTTTCCAGCAATCTCTTAGCAACTGCAGTTAAATTGGGAATCCAGCATCAGTCTTGAATATAATTGAAAATGTATAGCAGGTGTTCGACCAAAATTTCCGAGAACACCACACAACCTGAAGAATCTTTCAGAACGAGAATGGGAACAAATCAATTCTGATTTAATTAAACAGTTGGAGTTCTCACTAATCCTCACTGGAGCTTCCCCGAACATCGCCTTTTTAGGAGATTTTTATCGGAAGTAGTCAAATCGCAACAGTAGGTCGTTTTCCACAATAACTGATTGTGTTTAAAATGTTGATGCTTGGTATTTGAGGTCCGACTCCTATAGGACTAGCAGCCCAACTACTAATTGAAAGGTATCTAAACATTTTTTCCAGAAATATATGTTCTATAAAATAGATACTGAGAACTTTTTCCACGAAAGGCATTGTTTATCAGCATGCCCCTTTCCATGGAAAAAAGTTTGATAACACGAATGGAACATCATAACAACCTAATATACCCAAGATCGTGAATACGCAGCCCATCTGATGGACTTTGGACTTTATAATGAGAATAAAAATTCCTTAGTTATGCCGTCCTTCGGAGGGGAAGTAAAATAGCGGTGCTGAGCCTGTGCGATGTCAGGTACTCGTCAGAGCTTCCACTGTATCATCGTCCAATTAGCCATAGATGGATAAAGTGAAGTTAAATGAACTAAACAAACAAATAGAACAAGTGTGATATTTTCAAAAAATAGTTTACTTTATTGTGAGATTAAATTGAAAACTATAGAATTTACAAAACAAGGGGGTTGGAATGCTATTTTATTTTGTTCAATAAAAAATGGTTTACTAAGTTTTCGAGGTATTTTTTAAAATAAGCCCCGATATGCCCCAATATTTCAAGTTTTTCAATCGATCTCGCATTTTAAATTCCACAACTTTTGATATCGTCGTTAAATATTAATTATAACCTTAAAAGATTTCAGGAAATATGGGATTTAGTTACGGGTACAAACTTTATTATGACTGATGTATGGGATACCCATATAACTCTCCCGTAAAGATAGGATAGCAACCTTTACGTAGCCAACGCTGCTAATTGAAGTATCAGAATAGATAAATTTGAATAGATAAAAGCAGCATATTTTAAAGAAATATAAATAGATATAAGTAAATAAAATAAATGAAAAGAAACTAGGGAAGCAAGTAACTATTTTTCAAAAATTGAAACAGGACATTTTTATCGTCATCTTAATTCTAATTTACTTTTATTATTGAATAAAAACGACATTTTTCACTTGAAAAATATAATTTTTTCCGAAAAAATGAATATTTACGTCTATAATTTCCTCCGAGGTAGGGAATATCTTTTAAAAATGCGGATACGGTTGGCAACACTTTCCCTCTCCAGTATATACGGTGGGGAATGATTATCAGCTGTAGTTTGTGAAAATGTGCTCGAGTGTGAGGTGGTGGTGGTTACATGGTTGATAGTGAGTGTAGATCGTCTCACTCCATGTACTTTAATCTTTTGGCCTTCCAGGCTCCTTTTGAGGGTCTTTTCTGCCCATGTCTTCTTTAAATTTTACCCTTAAAGGGAAAACTTACTTTATTGTTTCATTATGTTTACATGATGCTTCTAATTAATACTTTAAATAAATGCTTCCCAGAATTTCTATTCAAAATATATTTTTATATTTGGTGTTTTATTTTAATTGTGAAAGTTTGTAATCAAAATAATGTGATGTGTATGATTAATACAACATACAGGAGTCACCTGCCAAACAGTGGATTATGTGTAAACAACTCCAAGTCATGTAGTCATCAGGTAATAACTTAAAACTCTTGTACCCCTTTGAGTAAACATGATTATTTAGTCGATAAATAACCTTGTATGAATGTTTAGTTGAGAAATGAAGACTTAAATGTGACCAATGAGACTTGTAACATGATATTTCACCAGAAACTATCGCCAGGTAATTTTTCCGTAAATCAAAAGCTAGTCTTTTATGATGTAAGATTGTCGGTTCTGATAAAATTAGCAAAATACTAATTGTCTCATCGTATCCCTTATAGTTTGTGAAAGTACCAGCATCCTTGAAGGGAAAATTGATGAAAAGGAGGAATATGGCAAGATGATGCTCCAAACGTACATTCATCGGGAGGAGAATTTCAACTCGGGTCCAGCCTTCAATGTATCGTTCTACGATATTAAGTGGAAGAGTTAGTGTTGACACTCGATCTGCTCTTGTATCCTAGCTATAAAAAAAAAAAAAATGAGGACTTATTCATTCTACTTTCAGAGGTCTACATGAGATTCATCGAAAACCAGGTGAAAAACCCCTCTCTATGCCGTGAGTTTCAAGTGATTCCAGAAATTTCTTCCTCATTCACTTTATACTTTGACTGCCTGTGGAGTACTGAAATAGAGCAAAAGGCTTACCACTTTGAATATCAAGCTTTTACACCTTCCGGAGAGTCTTTCACTTATAAATATCTCTTTCTTGTTCCTAATGGTGAACAGATTGGTATGTTGCATTCTTTTTTTTTTTTCTCTGGTGTTTTTTGTTGTTTTTTCAGAACATCTTATCAACTTCCTAGATTCTAAGCATGTCTTTAGTTTATAGATGCCTACTTATAAAATAGTTTTATAAAAATATTAATCACTCCTATTGTTGTTTTATCTGAGTTCCTTTTATAAAACATTTCACAAATTCTACCCCTCTGTTTTTTAGTTATTTCTTTATAATGCAAATGTAAGTATTACTTTGCCTTAATAGTTTTGTCTAGCACATTTTTCTATTTTTTAGATTTTTTCATCTTATTTAATGAGCTTTATGAGTAAAAATTTCTTATTTTGTTAATAACATAAATCTGCAAGTATATAATAATCTATATTTATCAAATTAACATTTAATATCTTAACAATTTAAGTTTAACTTCTATAAAACAAATTTAGTTGAAAAAAGTTTATGTTCATAAATGAATTGTTTAGAATGAATAACTTATTTGCCTAGTTAAAGAAAGGCAAATAAGTAATAAATTTATTTTGGGGTTAAATAATTGTTTATTACTCGTCTTATATTAATAGATGATAACATATTATTTAAAAGCAGCCTTGCAATTATTTTGTTGGTGGAGAGAAAAGTTTCGCCTCCATAAAACTTTAATGTGTCACTAATTCAACCTGTGAATATGTAAATTCCATCTTTTATTTTAGAGTAATTTTTATGCTAACTTTCTATTTTCAGACTATAAAACTGCTTTGGAAAATTGGACCATTTTTATGGTCGTGGATGTATCTGCTATGCCTGAGAGACTAGTTTTAAGGCTTCAGGTTGCTCCCAAGAGCCTTGGTATAAGAGGTTACAAAGTGCAGGTTTTGAAAACACTGAAAGAAAATCCTTGGATCGTGAAGACTGAAAAAGATTTATACCCAGAACCCGATCAAGTTGAGTTGACATTTCCTTTTGAAACTGGTTCTCGGTTTGGGAAGTATATGTTTACTGCAACTCCTATCCATGACAACTGTACGTCCAAGAATCGTTGCGCTATTTCAAAAACACCGCCGATTCTAATAGGTTTGTTACTGGTTCCTTATTTTTTTTTTAGATAGTATTACAAACTTTTGAGACCTCTTTCAACTCGTTAAAATCAAAATATGCATTAAATGAAGAGTTTTGTTGTATCTGGAATGCCCTAATTTAATCTTATGATATCTCTTTTAAAATTATTTCAATTCAAATATACTATTAATACCTAATTTTATGAGAAATTTTGAAAATGGTCGGGGGGGGTGCTATAAATAAATTTGACACAAAATAAACACAACTTATTAACTTATTAATATGTATCAACCTATCACTTGAGTAGATATCAAAAAATATTTTTTATTTACAAATACAATCCTGTGTAAATAAAATTTTTTCTTTAATTCACCTATAGTTTTTCTTATGATAATTATAACATATAAATATGATCCTCAATTAAGTATGTTTGCCTTTTATTAAATTCTTCTTTTTTAATTTTTTTTGACAATTGTGGGAACTTCTTATAAATATTTTCTCTTTCAAATTTCTTATACAAGCTTGGAGTCTTTGAACTTAGCATGAATTAAAAGAAATCTAATCAACGAAAGATAGCTTCTCTTTCACTGTTAACCAAAGGAAACTTTATGAAGTTGGTATTTACAATACAAAAATATTTTTCCCAAACTGAATAGTCATCAAAAATGTTCTGCTAGCAATTCTCGGGCTCAGCTAGATTCAAAAAGTACACCTGGTGAGATTCATATATAGCAATGTACTTAGAAATCAATTAACTATTGTTTAATTTATTTATTACAATAATTCATAAATTTTATGATTGTTTTATCGTAGTTTGGTAATATGTTCTAATTGATTACTTTCATGTGATTCTATGTTATAGTAGAAATGGTTGAGCCTAAATTTCTGACTGGAGTAGTTATTGTAGTCATCCTTATACCTATTATCCTCATGGGATATTTTATTTGGAAGAAAAACTGTGATACTACAAAAGAACCAAGTAAGTCAGTTGTTAATTGATTAAGTTGTTGTTTTCAATATTTGGTACCGTAGCCTAGAAATTATTTTTCTTACTTTTCAAGTTTAATTGAATACTTAATATATAAAATGGTAATTATTCAGGAGGTCGTCGCTTCGAGTTAAGTCACTATATTGACATTTCATTCATTTCCCTATTAATGTTTTCCAAAAAATACAAGTTATCATGAGCTTTCGTATGGAAAAGAGAATTTAATTGTGAGAAATGTGTATACTTCGGTAATCATTTTATCTAGAAATAAACATTTCAACAAAAGTATATCATCAATACTTCAAAATGTTAGTTGGAACTTTTTTCTTGAGGAAATGATTACCAAAATGTACCAATTTTTCTCTCTTTTCGATATTAAAGCTCATGATAGCTTGAATTTTTGGAAATATTAAAAATAAAACAAAAACAGTTAAAACTTGTTCTAACTCATCTCAAAGCGACAACCTGCGGAACAGATACCAATAAAATATTTCACCGAGCTATAACAAAAGTGCTAATGAATCTTAAATGAAATTCGATATGCCTAACTGGTCACTAGCCATATATATGTCCCACCCAATTTTTTTTGGTAGGGGTTTTGACAACTTAAAAGAATAATTATTTTATTATTCTAATATTTTCATTCTGCATAAGAGAGCATATGCCATTTAGAGGGTTATTATTGTTCATTAAAAACTTTAATATATTTTAATGTACTTATTTATCACATTGAAACTTAAAATTTGGCATTTCCATACATACATAAAATTATTTTCAGCGGTAGGATTTACACGAGTTTAGGGAATTCAAGTCAGTTTGTACATTTCAAGATAGAATTCTTTATCTTATCATTTGAGTTTTTTTAAATTATGATTATGCTTGATTATTTCAAGTAATATCTTATTCTCCCAGCATCAGTGGCTTGAACAGCACTCTGTTATTTTGGCATTCTCCTCTTCATTGCATAATCTAATATTCTTATATATTTACTATCATATCTTTTCTTCTTCCTAGTATTTTCCTTTTCTACTGTTAGATCAGTGTTGAGGATACTGTTTATAGAGTCTAATTCATTTATAACTACTGTCTTATGAATGTTATTATTTTGCTATGATTGTGAATGAATAAATATTCTGTGACTATGGACAGGGAGGTCGGGCTACGTTAAGGGACGATTACCTGGAAGTGTTTTATTGGATCACCCAAGAGCAGGTAAAGTAAGATTTTGGTGATGTGTCCTATACTGGTTTCAGGATTATGTGGTAACTGTTTTGTGTCCTGCGAAGTCTGCAATTTTTGTTTAATGGTGAATTACTCGTTATAATTAAATAGTTTTTACTGCTTTTTTAGCTTCTAATTGCTTTTGGGATCACTCAGCTTTATCTGTACTGTCTTTATGCCAGTATTTACAATTAACCTAGATGATTAATATTTTTATCATAACCTTACTTAAAAAAAAATTGATAAAACTTTTGTCATATAAAATGAAAGGTGGTTGTTCAAACATTTGTATGAGTTAGTTTGATGAATTTTAATCGTTCTCCTCTGTATTCCTGGTTTATTTTACTTGATGAATGATTCGACACAAGTTACAATAATACTGAACTGAAAATTTATTTTCTATAAAGGAACTCTTATGGGAAGCCCAGTAGGAACGGCACCATGCCTCTGTATCAAAGAAGAATTTTAATAATAACATTATTTTTATATTTTTACTTTGATTTTGTATATGTAATATTAATTTTGCTACTTTCAATATTTTGTGTACGTTTAGAACAATTAACATTATAACCACCTAATTCCTCAGATCCAATTCAAAAAGGATTCATCTTGGGAATCCACTATTTGCCATTTTTCTTTGTAATTTCCTCTGTTTTGATAATACGAACAGTGGATTAGTTTCTAGAAAACAAAATACTCATACAAGTCCCATGGTTGTTTCTTATCTTCCTTACTTTGATAAACTTAAAAAACGTCTTCTTAACCTATTAGATCTCTCAGCTCATTGTTATTTCTAGTCACAAGTCTCCTTGTGTATAAACAGGTCTGCAGATGCGATTTGTCTCATCATGTTTCGTTAAAAAAATAATTAGGGCTTATTTATCTGTGACCTTTAGTGTCCAAATTTCAATGCCATAGCAGATTGCAGGTCTGACTAAGGATTTTCATAGATTAACTTGTTGGCTTCAATACTAATGATAATTTAAACTATTTGATGAAGCTAAAATATGGTTTATTTCCTATTAGAATTCTTTCGTTTTTGATTATCAGTAGACAACCTTTTTATACTCTTTTTATAGTACATTTAAAACATCACATAGACCTGCTTTATTTCTTCTTAAAATTGCAATATGATCATTGTATCCTAGGAGACATGAACCACCGGCTAATCTGTCATTTGTATCAATATTTCCTTGAGCTTTGTACAGTTTTAAATTGTTTTATTCTAATAATTTTATTTTTATTTCTGTTTAACTAATAATGCTTTTTACCATCAATGCTAACTCATGTATGCTTTCAATTAGTTTTCATTATTTATTAAAGGTTTGGCCATCTCTGAATTTTAAATAATGTTTACAATATATCTTCTCAATAGATGTCGGTTAGGAAAACAATTAGCATACCAAATTTATTATTGCCTATTAAAATTCTAAAGTATTTATTATGAAGTTAATTAGCAAACACCTCTTCTAATGTTAATTATTATAAACGTATTTTGACAAATAAAAACCTTCATTTTTTAATTGTCTTTTGTTTAATAGATTAGGCTTTGATTGTTTTTATTTATTTTTTTTAGCTGGTTTCCTTTGTATGTCTACCTTTTTATAAGCTCATGTTTTACTTTTCTACATTCTTAATTGATCGACAATCATCAATTTATGAGAATTATATATGCATATGTATATTTATTTATATATATTTATTTATTTTACAGCAACGCCGCCAGGACCACCAAAACTTCTTCTTATGTACAGTTCTGCCTCAGTGCAGCATGTTAAAGCTATGATAGAAATAGCTAAATACCTGAGAGTTTGTGGGGTCAATGCTTTGATCGATGAGTTGGGTATTCCTGAATCCAGCCATAAGGTATGTCTTCATCACTATACATATTGAGTTTCAAAGGGCTCATATCTCAAATACTGATTATTTTTAAATATTTAACCCCTTTTGCTTGTGTGTGTGTCATAAGCAATAAAGAGTGCATCATTATGTTATAATAAAAAATAATTATAGTAAAAATTAAATATATATACGTAATAATTTTAACAATACCTGTCTTATATTTTTTTTTTTATTAGTTACTGAGCTTAATAACTATCATTAAAATGTTTTAGTTTTTAATAACATTGTTGTAAATAGCAATAAATAAATTTATTGCAGTGGTCTCAAGGATATTCCACACGATGATGACGATGCATGTCTTTATTGGGAGGCTCGGTGGCACGTGCTGGCGTTGGATAAATAAAATAAAAAATTTAAATAATAAAATTATAGATAAGAAAAATTGTATTTAAATTTAAATAATAATAATATTTTATTAATGACAGTAAAATGTATTTATTACTAGCGACCCACCCCAGCTTTGTTTGGGTAATAAGGCATATTATGCCTACTTAATTTGTCTGAGTAATGTATTTTTTTTTTTATCACGTACCGGCCACTAAGAACCACATGAATATAATTGGTTAGGCTTCTTTGTGAGTCTTGATTTTCTTTCTTCCCATCTCAGCTAATGTACTTTATTATATAGAAATTATAAAAATAAAAACAAAACCAAATATTTCTTTAGATACAAATTTATTATCTTGCAGGTTAGATAATTGCATAGGATTAGACAAGCAGCGTCTTTGGTGAAACCTATTGGTATTACAACCTATTTACACAAAACCTCGACAAATTATGTACCTAAACCTTCCTGGTGAATCACTCTATCTATTGGTGAAAACCGCATGAAAATCCGTGCAGTAGTTATTGAGTTTACCACTAACAAACACCGCCGAGGACTTTGTTTTATAATATGTATAGATTTACAGGCCATTTTATGTTTATAACATCTATTATCCCTTCAATAGGTCCTTTTCTTTGTTATTTTCTCAAAAAAACATAAATTTGATTATCATATTTCTCTTCCTATTCCATCCTTCCATCTCTGTTTTGTTTCAATCAAACATTACACAACATCCCAAACACATATTTCTCTCAGTGAAAGCCTTTTTTGACATATTTAATTCTTCTCAACAAAATTTAACAGATGTCATTTCCTTATAGCATTAACAAATAATAATCTTGTCAAATCAAGCCAGCTCCCAACTCTTAAACCACACTTACTTCTACTATTTCTCAAATGACTTCTCTAAGTCATTGTATTAAAACCTAATTTCATGTTGTTACATTCTCTATAACACTTCTTCTGAGACATTATTCCTTTTTCTTGGAAGAATTATACCACTTCGATATCTGTTTTTGTAAGATCCCACATTTGTTTTATTAACATTATAAATGACACACTGCAAAGAACAAAACAAAGAACACTGCAAACAGAAAACATATACAAACGTTACAACATTGCTACATCCTCTCCCCTTATTTGTGATGGCCCCTGTTTAAGAGGAAAGTACCCTTTTCCTAGGTACCTTTTTTCTTATGTACTACCTTTTATCAGTATTTTCTCTCATGTAGCTGAAAACGCGACAAATATTCTAATTAAAATCTATTCTGTATTGTTTAAATAGTAGCCTACTTAGTTTTGATTGTATTTATTTAAATATTAAACATTTTCCTCTTCTTTCTTGTTCTAGGATCCTCTAAGATGGTACATAGAATCTTTCAACGAGGCTGATTATGTAGCGATTTTCGCTTCTCCTAATACAACACCTGCCGAGAGGGAAGAAGCAAGGAGATACTCGAGATATCAACATAAAGAACAGATAGCTCAGAACCAACTATCGCACAGGCTTATTTCCACGGACACTAAGTGCAAGTTTTTTTCAGTTTCCATCCCTGGAACCAATTATGATACACTACCTGCGGAAGCTCTTGCTCTGAAAAAGTATATTAAACTATAGTTATTGCATTTACAATAATTGAAATTCTGATATATGATGGTAGATACTTTTTTTTCTGAATTCAAACCATACTTCTTTTTATAGTAACGTAATAATAGTAATAATAAAGTCTTTATTTATTCTGGTACTAGTCCCTTTAGAATAACAATACAAGTATTAACATATAAGCTATTATGATATTATTACATTTAATTAATTATTACAATTAACTTAATAAATTAGAAACAATTAAAATAATAATGAAAAAAATATGAATTACCTCCAATAATAATTTTTTTTTTAAATTAAAAGAAAGGAAAATGTAGAAATAAGGTAACAATAATTATAGAGAAAGGAGCAATTGGTAGTTATATATGTAAACAAATTTTATGCTATGAAAAACAGCAAGAAAATGATGAAAGAAAAGTACAAACAATACCAATTATGATAAATTTTTTTTAAATATTTAACTGAATGTGTGAACAGCCCAATTAGAAGAAGAAAAAAAATATATATATAAGTGTATATATATATATATATATATATATGTATGTATGTATGTATGTATGTATGTATGTATGTATATACACACATAACAGGGGGCGACCTGTGGTCTAGTGGTTAGCGTAACAAGCTACTAAGCCCAAGATCGCGGGCTCGTATCCCGGCAGGTGGCCCTAGGATTTTTTAAAGGGAGTAAAAAATCCTTAGTTACGCCGTTCTTTGGAAGGTACGTTAAAGGGGGTCCCGAACCTGGTTAATGTCAGGTACTCGTTAAAAATCTCTATCCTAATTAAGCTTGGGTAGGCGAAATTTAGAGATCCCACTGTAGCATCGTTCGATTAGTCATAGCAGTTTTTATTTGTTTTTATTTTATCAATTGAATTATCTTAAACGTTTGGTTGTATCTTTAAAAAATAGTACCATTCTGCCTTTTAGTTAAATTGTCCATTTTGAAAAAAAAAATTTAAACTATATCTATTTTTGTAATATCCAGTTACAGACTCATGAGGGAAAAAGAACTATACATAAATTGGTACATTTTGGTATATTGGTACAACTAAAAGATGTTAGGTTATGATCCCTTTTTGTCACATATAAGCTATTTCTTCAGAACCATACCAATTTAGTCTTTTTTCTTTTTTTATTTATTTCCTATAATATTTGTTTACTAACTCTGTTTGCTAGGTACCTGTTTCCAAGAGATCTGGACCCAGTACTGGTGTTAGTGGGCTCTGCCTGCCAGTGCGACCACGGTGCCGGGTTCCTCCACGCCTTGGAACTGGCCGCCAAAGTGGAGGAAGCAGAACCTCCATTGCCACCACCAATTCATCCCCCGCTTAAAACCGTGCCACCTCCTCCAGCTGAAGATGAAGACGAAGGT
Source organism: Troilus luridus (assembly GCA_964056705.1). NCBI lineage: Eukaryota > Metazoa > Arthropoda > Insecta > Hemiptera > Pentatomidae > Troilus > Troilus luridus. The sequence goes on along the minus strand of OZ057416.1, from coordinate 74,502,621 downwards.
AGAGCTCTTTCACCTTGCTGCAATACTCAGTCGGCCAGTGAGCTCGATCTAGTCTCTTCGAAGCAATATCAATCAGACACTGACGATTCAGACCAGAGTATGGATCATTTCAGTTTTCTTGGTGAGTAATATGTGTCGTCTGATTGTTAATTTTTTTTTAACTTCATTCGTAAAGACTTTATACATCAAGATCATTTTTGTTTAAAAAAAACCTACAAATTTCGCTAAGATAAAAGCATCACTAATTTTCAGGTTTTATACATTATTGTATATTAAGCTTAATTTCTTATAAATGTACTTATTTTATTCTTTGTTTCACTGTTAAAATGATGTCTTACAAGGAAAGGAAAAAGTATGTAACTTATGAATATGTTTTCAGCTAGATTATCAGCCTTGTTGGCTCTGTTCAACTGATTTCAAAAGTTATTTAAAGTTTAAAGAACATGATATCAGGTAAACATATTTAGTGTTTTTTTTTTAAATTATATACCTCACTTGCTTTTTTACAGTTTATCAACTGTTTTCAACAGTACTTTTTAGCATTTTTCAGTTTTATATAAATAATTTATTGCGATCCTCATAAGCATAATGCTGTATTTGAAAATAAAAACTTCACTTCTTCATAAACAGCAAGAAAGAAAGGAACATAATTAGCATTGCCTTGTAATTTTTCTCACATTAGAGTATCTTATGATTTCGCCAAAAGCTTTTTTTAAATTTTTTAATTGTGAAATAAAACATTCCGAAAGCTGCCAAGTAATGTATGATGAATAGCTGACCAGAAAGTTATTAAAAATTGTATCGCTGTTGCTGCAGCTTTGTTGGTTGATACATTTTGTTTGTACATCAACATTCCACTTTAAGTTATTTTAAGAAAAATGTTCATAGATTTCTATAATGTTGATGCATTTAAAATTAGTTTATTTTTTATGTTTAACTTACCAAAGTTTTATATTTTAATTTTTTTTTGTTACGACTATTCAAATTATTATTATAATGAATTGATCTTGAAAATTATAATTGATTATAATAAGAGTTACTGAAATTATAAGAAATAATGTAATTGCCAACCAATGGACACTACTGGCTAACTATATTATTGAATCTCATAAACTTTTAATTTTATTTTTCTTATCTAATATAAATATCTTCTCTATCACCATTGAAAATAGATTAAATAATTTTATCTTTGTTATCTCGATTTTTTAATTATCTATTATTGTTTTTTATATTGAACATCAGTGTTGTTTTCTTAATATTTTAATTTCTCGTTACAAGTTATTTGTCACCCGTTTTTAAAACAGATCTGGGTATTTTTAAAGCAAAGCATGGGAGGTTGGGGTGGACAAGGAATCAGATATAAGATCATGCTAAGTTGTTAAAATTTTTGAAAATACATTTATGCATAATAATCGCTTTATTAATTTTTTTTCTATATGTTATTAGAAATGATGAAATATTACTTAGAAGGTAACTCTTACTTTTTCTATGTAATTCAATATTTTATTTAAATGTCATTTTATATTTGATTGAAGGTCTTTTATCTACTCTTGGAAATAAAATAAATAATTTTCCAAATTATAAAAGTTATTTTTGTTGTAAATCTAGGTATTCATTTCATAAAATAATATACTTGCCTTGTTGAGTTAGAATCTCAAACGTACATTAATTAACTACAGTACAACAAAGAAATCAACTTATTCAAAAAATATCTCAAATTTAGTGTTTTTACTTTTGTTATTTTTAGGCATCAAGTTTTTACTTATTTATTTTTTAACTTACCAAAAAATTCTGAATAACTAAATGGTTAAAAATAAAAATGTGATTTTTATCATGCAGTAGGTAAAAAAAGTAAATAAAAAATTCAGATTTAATAACTTATGTCTAAGTTTACGATCATGTTTTCTTATTGAAGCTTCATTCAGAAATACTTAAATATAATTTATAATGTTTCTTTATAACATGACCTAGAATCAATGAGATAAACTAATTAAGTATTGAAAGTTACCTTTTGTTTTCTATTTAACAGAACTCTTTGATCCAAATCCTGTAAGTTTTGCGTTTAATTCTAATTAAACAAAATTAATTCTTAATCCGTTCCTAATAAATAAATAAACAATGAATATTAGGGTCTGTATCTCAACGTAAATGCTACCTTCCATACACATAATGGAAAGAATATTCCAAAAATACAAAAAAATCACTACGATAAATTTACTAGATTCATAAATTTAATTACAACAAAAATCAATTACACGTTTAATTTTTAGGTTCTAACAGCTATAGCCAGAGAGTTTGGTTTTGAAAATATTGGATAAGATTACCTATCAGATTTTATTTAGGAAACGGTTTTTTGTAAATATGTATATTTTTATTATTGGCTTCCGAAATGTTATTAAATAATACTGTGATCAACTAATTGGCTGTTAAACAAAAGATATTCAGTTACTGTGAGCATTAAATTGTTTTTAATATTATTATTAAAATCATTTTCTTTCTTTGTTTAATAATTGATAGTTTTTACAACATGAAAGTTAGTGGACTGAGTAATTTTAGCTGAAATTCTACTCATCAAACAACTCTTTTTTTTTAACTTCAAAACTCCAAAAAAAAAAAACCAGCAGTTACGGTCAGCAAATGTCATTATTTTCAAAATTTCATAATATCTTTTTGTTGTGCGATTCAAAATATGCTGCTTTGTTACTATCCTACGACTATATACGAGTTTTTGTTTTCTTGGATTCTTTTATTGGAGATTTGGCTTTTAGATAGTTATTAATTTTTTTTTTGTTACTTTATTTTTATTTTAGTTTTATTAATTATGCCAAACATCATTTTATCTAGTCAAAGATTAAAATTATAAATGAGTAAAATTAGTTTGAGTGAGGAGGTAATATTATTTCATCTGTTTCCTTAAATGATTTTTTTTTTTTAAAACCCTATTTTAGGTAATTCATAGGCTATAAGTTTCAATAAAGTAATGTTTACATTCTCTAATAGAAAAGTGAAATCATAAGGGTGTCAATTGTTACCAAATTTCTAGTTTTTTCATTAAAAAATTAATTTTCATTATAATTCTAGAACCAGCTTGCTTTTTAGTGTTTTATGTTTAAAAACAAAACAAAAAGAGAAAATTTATTGCATAATACTATTGTACAATTTAGGTCCTAATGGTCAAACAACATTTCTTCCAGCTTTATCTTATATTGTGATATGAGTATAAGTATGCATGATTATAAACAAAATCTCTGTTTTGTGTAATTAAAAACATATGGGTGATTCTAAAAAAAAGTCAATTATTTTGTAAATTTTATTAGATTTTCATGTGTTTTATAATAATCATTAGAAAAATATTACCTTTTCCTCCACTAAACATTATTTGTGGTCTTAAACCCACTATTATTGTTACTACCACCTGTAAATTCAAATGGGGTTCAGTGCCTAAGTGGAGGAAACTCAGCCGTCTATTAACTATCAATCTTTTGCTTTTAAGATGAAAGTGTGCTTTTCAGGAGAGTACCGCGCAATATAATTGCTCTTTAAATTATTATTATTTTTTTTTAATTTGGCTGTTTTTGCCTTCAACTGAAGGCCTTATGCTTTGGCTTCCAAAAATCCGCTCATATGCTTCAAATTCTTATCTATGCTCATGAGCCAATTCTAAATTACCTAAGCAAATTGGGAGATTCAAATTTAGGATCAAAACAGAAGTTGCATATATATTTGTTTTTATCTCAGGGAGCCATGTCAAAAATTTTGGAATTTTGTGAAGATGGTTTATTTACTCGAAATTTTGGTGCAGCAAGCAAAGCTTTCTTTTTTTAGAATCACCCAAATAAGTTAATTCATACTATTACCAAAATTAAACAATTATGACTCCCACACTTCGATTTAACTGGTGTCATTTTTCACATAGGATACTTAAATTTCTAAAGCTTCTAGAGTTTAATACAAGCATTAAAACATTAATTTGGAGGGTTTAAATATATATATTTTTTTATTTCCCATTAAATGTTGCTATGAACTGATATTTAATATAGAGCGTGATGTAAATTTTAATAATAATTTTAGTATATATAACTGAAACTAGACTGCCATTTGTATTTATAAAATTGAAAAAAAATACAAAATAAAAAAAAAATGTATTAAAAAAAATTAAGGTAAATATAATCATGCATGATTAAAGGTAAATAGAACTGGCGTTTACTGTATACTGAATGAAAAACGTGCTAATGTGATATAAAAAGTATGAAGTCATCTGATCTTTAGAGTTATAGGTGTACATTTTCCTGAAATATTTTTAAATTCTTTTAAATAAAATATTTTGCGTCCTTAATCGAAAGTAAAAAAAATAAAATAAAATTTAAAAAATGGGGCCTTGGCAAATATATAGTAATAGAATTATGAGAACTGATGTGTATTTCATTTGATACACTCGCTTATTTGAATAGTGTTAGTTTATTTAATATTAAGTGCGATTGTGTTTCCAAGGCCTTTTTATATATATTGCTCAGAAAATAAACCCCATGTACTATTAAAAAAAGGTCTAAAATTTTAAAGTATTTAAAATGTAAAATAATTACATAAATAAATAATATTTAAAATAAAATCATATTGTATCGTATTATGGCATTTCTATAAATTTTTCCTATTTTTTAACCTAAAAACGATATCCATATGTGGACATATCGAGCTGCTTTATTCATGACATTGTGGATAGGAGTGTCAAAAGTCGAAGAATTTGGAACAAATGCCAATATATCACTGATTATAATGAATTTTTTTTAAGAATCACCCCTTACTTAAAAGCTTAGATTTAATGAAGTACGTAAAACTTAATTGATGTGCGTGTTGGTTCTTGCCTAGCCTTAATCGAGTACAATAGGAACTCATCTAGTTGCCTAAACTTTTTGGTCGCTTTAATAGCAATAGTTAGGCATTTTATATGGAATGTGTCGGATGATGTGTTAAATATTATATGGAGCTGTTTGGTATTCGAAGGACTAATTTAATTTGATTAGAGACACTTTATTTTCTCTGTTTAAGATGATCAAAAATGTTATGTATAAAATGTTTTTCCATAATTTATGTAAATATAATTATTTTCATTAGGATAATTTAGGATGGATAGTATTGTGGAATCTTATGTTTTATTTAAATGGTAAATGATACTTCATCTCGCTGCGATGGTTTGAGGTTGTGATCACTATGTCAAGTACATGAGCTAAGCTTAATTGTGCCTGCCAAGAATGAAATCTATGAACCTGTTTGTAACAAATTGAATAAATTAAGTATCTACATTGCATTTATCACTCTCAGGGTGTAACGTTCATATATCATAAATACAATTTCTTTTTTCAAATTTTATGAGGAAAAAGTGTAATAGCTAGGTGAACTATTCTATAGTATTTTTGTTAACAAATCAATAAATGACGAGACGCATAACTACGTTTTTTTTAAATTTTATTGTTTTGTGTTTTAATTTCACTTTTCTATTTTTCTGTAATGAATAAATAAACAGTGGGAAATTTGTATGGCTCATTCTGTAAGAGCTGAGAAAGAAGAGTTAATTTATATAATTTTTATATTACTTATTATTAAGTAAATAATCAATATAAAAATTGAATTATATACCTATAGTAGTATACATTAATTTTTTCAAGAATTACTGAAGTAATAAATTTATTAATTACATTATATTAATTAATTGTCTAATTTAATTTTCTGCCTGAAAGTTGCACTCCGATTGAGATAACTTAACTCCACTATTAATATTTAATCTGTTTGATTGCTAAGTGATGAATCCACTTTTTTGCACCTTATTATTTAACATGGAAGCTACTCTTAACTAACAATATCCATTACTACTCATTCTATATATTTTTTTAATTTCAAAGTTGTTAAATACTGTACTTAGTTGTAATTATGTATCTTAATTTAATTATTAGATTATTTGATTGGTCTCTGGGTAAATGTATTAAATGATTATTCAGACATGACATAAAAAATTGTACTTTGTTTTGTTTATATTCTTAAAATTTTGGGGTATGGTTTTCATAAAAATGTTTGTAAATGTGCAGTCATATTTTTTGACAATTATTTTCTTACTGGTTCATTGCAAATTTAACTGAAACAAAAACTTGTCTTCATAGTCAAGTACTTAGGCGGTCAGACCTATAAGTGCTGAAAGTTTGTATAAATATTTTGTAAAAGTCTTACTAACAGTGTACATAATAATTGTTATGTAATAACCTTATTTAATCCTTTGTATATAACGCCATTGTTGAATGTTACCTTGTTTATACATGAAATTAAAAAATTATAAAAAAAAAAAAAAAAGAGGCAGATCATGCCAGTGTTGTCAAGTGAAAAACTACTGTGAGCGTTGAAAGAATTGCCTTGCTTGTTGATTATTGTTTATAACAAGATAAATTGAAAATGAAAAGAAAAAAAAACTTCTAGTTTTCAACATATGCTGTTTCTATGTCTAGTTATTTTTATTAAAAAATTTAGCTTCCATCTGTTATTTTGTTCGATCCTGAGTGGTATGTGGCTGAGTTTTTTAAAAAGAAAATTTGAAACAGAAACAACCAATGCTTAATAACCATCCATATTTGATTCAAATTTGCTTATGACAATTATTGTAGTTTATTACCCTATGCTTTAAAAATCATGATCATAAAAATGTATTTTTGTGCTTACTAAGACCGTTGCCACATGGGCGTGAATTGCACTTAATATACCTAAAACTAAGTATAAATATATTCTTGAGTTGTCTATGTTTTTTAACTTATTTAGCATTTTGTTTTTTTCCTTTTTCACTTGATGAAAGTGATTAAGTACTTTTTTCTCTGTCAGTAGTATGTATTTCTTTTAAAATAAACAATACAGAAAGTATTAATAATTATATAATCAATTTTTTTCTAGTGAACTTGGTTTAAATTCTGTGTGCATTATATTACTTTGTAATTAGGTAATATTATTTTTTTAAATAATGGAGAAAAACAGTCGTTTCTTTTTTTTTTTTTAATGGGTCAGAACGAAAAGCAGCATTTTTTCCTGGTGTTAGAGTGTGGAGAAGATATATTTTACTGTATGGGTGAAATTAGTTGATTCTCAGGATATTTTTCCCTAGAAAAATGACCTTTCTTTTCTGAACCATTAAATATAAAAGTGGCATGTTTTAACTGGATGTGTTACAAAAATTTCTTGCATTGTAAAAACTTTTGACTTTAATCTATTATTGTATACTGAATTTTACCAAAAATTATTACATTACTTTTGATATTTCCATGCTTCCAACAGCTTGAAGCATATTTAATTGTTAAGTGTCAGTTCACACCTGTGTGGTCATTACCTGACAGGCCATATTTCTTGAGCTAATAATAACCTTGAATTCTGTAACATGGTTTCCTTTGATGTTCTTTCAATTATATGAGTAAAAAGGTTAAAAGGTGTACAATTAAAATGAACAACATAAAAATCAATCTATTTGCAGTTTTACAATGAGCTTCATGGTGTTTACAATTTGCTCATAATGTTTTTTACTTAGCTTGTTACAGTTTATATAAATTGTTGCATAATATTTATGTGTATATATATTTATAAATGATAATTATTTTACATATTGGCTTTAGCAATTATGTCCAAAGAAACCCAGCAAGCAATAGAAAATTCTTACATGCTATTGTTAACCTTACATAAACAGCTTTGTAATTTTGTGATTGTATTCAAATAGAAGCAATGCTTGCTCAAAAATAAATTTGCTCATACATGGCAGTTGCTTGCTTTATTTTTTTATGAATCAAATATTGTAACGCTTGCTTAATCTTGCTTCTGCACTCTTTCATCCTCTTTTAAATTATATTATTTATTTTAATTTTTTTTTTGCTATTTTCATTGAAGGCAAATGAATGTGAGATGATAAATATCAAAAAATATTTAACAAAACAAATGGAATGTAATTTAAAGGATAAATTTCAAATCTCGCAGGGAGGGTCTTAGCCTAGGTTGAGGAATCGTAATTTTTATAATTAATACTTATGAATTTTGATAAATAGATTTAAATGAATAGGTTTTGATCTAATAGAAGAAAGATATGAAATTATGTTGTTATTTTAATCATTAAAGTAAATAAAATTTATAAATCAAATACAATATAACATATCAGATTTATCAGTAAATTTACTAAAACAGACATATTGTCTTCAGTCTTTGTGAAGCTAATTTTCAAGCCATACCATTTATTGTTAATGAATCAGGCCTTTACCTCCATCACATGTGACATTAAATAGCGCATAGAGTTTATTTTTGTATCTATATAATTATTTTATAGACGAGCATTCTGTAATTCCTCTCATTCTAGATTGCATGCCTCATCTAAATGTTAGAACTAAAAAATAAATAAATGTAAACTCTCTGCGAGAAAAATCACAGTCAAACGAGTCTAGTAAATCCTCTTAGGTCACTAAACGTAAAGAAAACAAAATATTAATGACTAGAATATTCAAGTAAAAGTCTTAGCCTTAAAATACAAAAATACGTAATTTTTTCATTGGTTGTAAAAATAGTCAGCCAGATTGTTGGACACTGTATTTATGTAAAACTTAAATGTTAAATATATATATAAAGCATACATTTGTTTTTTATTCTAGTGCCCAAGTCTGTTACATTGAATTACCTTTGTTCATCTTTTAACAAAAGATCTGACATGACGATACAAGATATTGGCTTTGGTATATCGTATGATGTGTTTTTGTTTATCATTTCATTTTCGTATTTTAATTTATTTTCACTCGTGTCCTGGAGATCCATTGTGAATCTGATATCCATATCATTTCCAGTGATTCCTGAAAACCACCGTAATTGTATATTCTTTATTAAATATACCTACAAGATCATTTGGTAATTATAGTTTTTAAATAATTTCACCTTTATAAACAAATACTTTTTTTTTACAATTAATTTTTAATTTATTAAATAATTCAGCCTTATTTCTAGGTCTATTTCATTTTTCTTATTTTTTCTTAAATTAAACATTTGCTAGTATCGGTTTCTTTTCTTCTGGTAAACAATTAAAAGTTTTTAACTTTTAATTGTTTACCACTACATTACATGTTAGTATTTCAGACTTCAAAGAAAATGATAGTTTCCTAAGACAAAAATAGGGAATAATCTTTTTTTTTAAAACCATTAATTTTGGAAATTAATTAAAAAATATTTTGCGTAATACCTTGTTCTTCATTATTGGCAAAATAGGCTGGATTGGAAACCATCTTGATATTACAATCAAGGTAATCGGAACCATCTTCCAGCATGCGTTCAAATTTATCAACAAGATAAGCGAATGAAGGCCTCTCAGATGGACTACCACTCCAGCACTCGTTCATTATTTCATACCTGGAAATAAAAAAACAAAATTAATAAAAATAAAATATTTTTTATAGTTATTCTATCTGGTAAGCTACACTAAAAATATTTTAATATTTTTAATGTCAATAATTTAGTCAATTTTTATGAAGATACAAAACAACTAAGATATTATGGAGACCATAAACAATGTGAAACAATACTCATGGAATAAATAATATTGTATATATAAATAGAAAAATCCAACGATAAGTAATAATAAAAATAATATTTAATGATGATACAAGTCCAAAAAGGAAAGTTTCAGGGAAACATAATAGATAAGTAAATTTAAAATATTCCTGACGTGATTTAAAAAATAATTTAAAATGTGACTCAATAAATAATAACAGGAATATACATTCAGGTCTTGGGATGGAAAAGGTAGTAAGTCTTAAGGAGAAGCAAAAAAACTGCTTTGACAACTAAAAATGAAAGGTTGAGTTGAAAAATAGTAACTACCACTGCTCATGCAAACTAAACCACGTCCAGTTTTGATTTACTCCCTCTTTCTATTCGGTTGGTGTGATTGTAGAGATTAATGTATGAAAAATACTGACTAAAGATTTTTTTTTTTTAACTTAAGTACTACGATTTCCTAGTCAACACATCATTTGTTAAAACAAGCGACAAAAAATTAATATAAAGATATAAAATGGTGTGTGAAAAGTGTCTAATCTGTTTCTTCAGTACAATTAATATTTTATATTAAGTCTGAAGATGAGATTTATAATTCTGAAACAGACATATGTATCGAGATGAATTATATAATACACATATTTATAAAAATGATATTTATTACAAAAAGACATCTAGAAGATAAAAGCTTACTACATTCAATACCTACTTAGATACAAATACTTACAGCTGTTCTGAACAATTGTGTGGCCTTTGCATCCTATATCCACTCTTCAGCAGGTGATAGAGATTCTGCACAGCGATCCCAGGGTAAGGTGACGAGCCCAGTGTTACCAACTCCCATAACACAATCCCAAAACTCCAAACATCAGATTTGCTGGTATAAATGTGATCACTGAGTGATTCTGGAGCCATCCACTTTACGGGTACTAAAATTTGAAAAATCATATCTATATTTCACCAAATTAACTTTTTTCCACTTTTTAAAGAGTTCATGTGTGTAAAATTTAGATAGCAAGTTTACTCATTGTTACATAAGCCATTTTACAATCATTAGTACATAATAGTCATAAGTTTCCAAATAACATTACACCATCAGTAAAAAATTCAATTTTTTTTTTCTTTAAAAAACAAACAATCTTATGAAAAAAAGTTTGGCCTTAATAAGAGATGCGAATAGGGCCATAGTATGGATTTAGAAACAATATAACATGTATAAACCAATCAAGTTCAAACTATATTTCTATATTTATGTGGTTCAATACTGAAGAATGAACAATGCCAATTATGTTTTGACTTCACAATCATTGAATTACTACCGCTCAATGACCACCACAAATTTTTAGGGCTCACATTTGACAGAAAATTAACCTGGGGACATCATATAACTGCAATCAAAACATCAGCCTTGAAAAAATTAAACATACTATGTATTCTCAGCGGTACTACTTGGGGTTCAGACAGGGCTACATTGCTGAAACTCTACTGGGCACTAGTTTGTTCAAAGCTTGCTTATGGTCCTTTATCTACGCTTCAGCCCGCCCACGAATCCTAGCCAAGCTTGACTCCATTCACCACGCTGGAATTAGGATATCGACCGGTGCTTTTCGAACAAGTCCCATCCTTAGCCTGTGCACCAAAGCCGGTTTTCTTCCCCTTTTATTTAGAAGACAGAAACTGGCTATCAATTATATTTCCAAACTATATTTGCAAACTGATCATCCCACTCATAAATATATATTTAAACCTAAGTTTACTTCTGCCTTCCATAATAAACCGAACTCGACCCTCCCTCTCGCAGAAAGAATCTCATTTGCAATCGCCTTCCTCAAAGATATATCACTCCATAATAAAATGATACATATACACCATCCTGGACTTACAGACCACCCAAAGTATGTCTATAGCTGTCCGAGTTCCGTAAACAAGACATCCTGACCGCGCAATATCGAAAAATGTTCTGTGAACTGATACAATCTTTACCACACCACACTGCAATATATAGAGATGGCTCAAAGTCTGATAACTCAACTGGATCTACCTTTATTACGCCCAATTCAACCCTTAAAAAAAAGCTACACCACCTCTGCAACGTCTATACCGCCGAACTAAATGTCATAGCATCCGCTCTACATTTCTCCATGACAAATATAAAAACCGACAATATAGTAATAATTTCCGATTCAATGAGAGCCCTCCAGGGATTGAACAATATTTACTCGCATAACCCCATAGTCCAACGCATTCACGAATATCTAATAATGCTAAATCACATAAGCAAAAAAAATATTCTTCATCTGGGCCCCGGGACATGTGGCTATTGTCTGGAACGAGATGGCTGACAAAGCTGCTCGAGCAGCTCTAAACCTCCCAGGTAGAGGCACAGCTATTCTAACCGCCCAAGAACTTGCTCGCCCCCTTAAAGAATGTATAGACAAAAGATGGCAAGCAATGTGGGATGAAAGTCCAGCCAGTAAATTGAAATATATAAAAAGGGAACTAAAGCCCTGGGCTACATCTAATCGTAGTAAACGCCATGAAGAGGTGGGTATAGCTCGCCTTAGAATAGGACACACCCGGCTTACCCACGCACATCTCATTACAAGGGATGCACCACCGATATACCTTAGGTGTAATAAAAATCTTTGCATCAGACATATGCTTGAGGAATGCTACTCCTATAAAAAAATACTAAATCAGCTCAAAATACCACCCGATGTTAGAAAAGCACTTAGAGACAGCAAATCTGAAATAGACAAAGTGGTGAAATTCATTACAAACTGTAAATTAATAACCAATATTTGATCCTCCATTGTCCTTGCTATAGATGCATTTGTTGTTTTTTCTGATTGCTTTATTTCCTTATAGGTGTATTATTTATTAGTTAGTGTGTGTATATGAATATTTTATTTATTTTATTTTTTTAAAGATAAATAATTATAAAAATCAAAAATCTACAGGCGTTGATGAGCCTAGAGTTTTACTTCTCTAAGCAACAACAACTTCACAATTAAGGAGGAACTCTAAATTTCCTTTAAAAAAATCACTCTAAATTTTAAAAAATATAAAAATATGTATGTATATATATATATATATATATATTTATATTTATATATATATATATATATATATATATATATATATATATATATATATATGTATATATATATATGTGTGTGTGTTATATTAACTGTTTTTCTCATTTAATTTAAATTATCTAACATAAACATTTCACACTATATATTTTTTTCAATTCCAAATTTTTAATTTATATTTAAGTTAGGTAAAATCAGCCCAGAGTCCCTTAATGTAATTTTTATTAATTTTAATTCATTTTATCAATAAATTTGAGTTTTCATTATAACATATGCTCACATCTACTTTTTACCATGTACTCATATTCAAATCAACGAAACTTAGGTGGATTTGAATGATCTGGAGAAAATAATTATTTTCAATGTTTTATTTTTTTTAAATTATATCCGCAACATAGTTCCCAACGGCATATCTGAACTAACTGTGTTAAAAAAACTTAAGCACTTAAAGTACTTTTCATTCTTCCTTTCTGAAAATTTATAAGACAATAAAAACAGGTGGTTTTATGGATTACCTCAATCGGTTATATGTAAACAGGTATAATAAAGAGATATATCACTGATATATTGTTTGCACTCCAGAAATGGTATATGTTCTCGACCCAGTATTACCACTTAGATAATTTTTTATATGCACATCTATTTGATGATACAATATTTTAACATTGTGTTATTGAATTAATTATTAAAAAACCTGTAAATAACTACCTCTTCCTCGACTTTTTTTAAGATATGTGTCATCTTCATATACATCTCTGGTCAGACCAAAATCTGATATTTTACAGACTTTTCCTGTGGCCAATAAAATATTTCTTGCAGCTAAATCCCTATGAACGAGCTATAAACAAAGCAAACAAAAAATAGTATATTTATCAACTATTTTGATTCCAATGCTAATTTAATTATATGAGTTTTAAGATTACCTTAATTTCAGTTAAATATGCCATCCCTTTTGAAATTTGCCAAGCAAAACTCATAATATCCCTTGGGTTGATATCATTCACCTTTTGAAAACTATTTATTGCCTCAGAATTTGTATTTATATTTCTATGTCTTCTTAAATAAGCCCTGTATAAATAACAGTTAAAAACAATGAAACAAATGTACTTTAGGATTCAGTTTTATTAAGTTTATTTTAATTTTTGTCCTGAGTTCTCTAACCTAATCATTAAGTTTTTAATTATAAAATGAAGATAACTCTACAAAGACTTTTTTTTGTTGAAATCAAATGAATTATAATAGTCTTAAATTTGAGACAGAAAATTAAATTATTAATGAATAGATCTGGCCTACCTTAAGGAACCAAGACCACAGAATTCGATAATTATGTAGATGGGGCCACCGGGTACTGTACATGCTCCCAACAATTTTATTACATTTGGATGAGAAACCTCTTTTAGGAGTTGATATTCAGACATTAAATCGTCAAGCTCTGAGGTTCCTGCATTATCCTTCAAAGTTTTCACAGCAACTGTTGTAAAACCTAGGACAAGTAACTGATATTACAATTTCATGCGAATACTACTTTAAGTTTGTACATCTTATTAACTATTTATTTATTTAATTATCTCAACAAAGCCTTTGTGCTATAGAATTGGTGATATTGTACAGTCTCTTTTTATTTAAGACTTAACATTGCCTTTGGTTTCTGGTGATCTGTTAGTGACAGGTTCTCTCAAGCTCACCTCAATTTGGACGGGTCTTAAGGCCCTATTTGACACTTATTTAAAGGAACCAATGCCACATAATTCAATAATTATTTAGATGGGACCATTTTTCTTAGAGGTTGTTTTCTAATGTCACAAGTTGAAGGAACTCTCTTTCTCCTAAAAAGTAGAGACCTGTTCCTATTTTCAACTTGTTCTTAATGTTTCAAAGGCGGTATAGGAAATTAATTCTCATATTTATGTGGAAATGGTTAAATGTGGATAGTTCTTAGAAGAGTGTAAAATGGTCAGAGTACAGTCAATAAATTACTCAAAATAAGTTGGACTTATCTTATTTGTGACTTTAAAAAAAATTAACATGGGTCAGCGAACAAATTCTGAAATTCTATTAGGAAGTGGGTGGATCATGCTAACCATAGTGCTATGCCGGCAATAAAATAAGTCTTAATAATTAAATAATAAATAAGCACAATTAAAATAAGTCCAACTGCAACCCCTGACCATTTTACACTCTTCTAAAACATGGTCAATGGTCTTTTATTTGCATCATCTGGGGCATAAGGAATCCATATCCTGGTTTCTTTCCAGGAACTATGCACAGAATCCCTCATGACCTGTGCTGAGGTGTGATTTCTGGTATTGTGAGAGGATTTTGATTCGAAAAATGACCTGAGGATAGGGAAGTACTTCTTCAAAGAAGTTACTCAATTCAGGTTATTGCTAGTTCCATTCTATATTGTATCCTCCAGGATGATCTTTTTCCAATTCTTGGATTTTTCATTTATCCTCACCCACGTTCGAGACCTACCTAGTTCTTCCTAATCAGTACTCCAAAGTTAGTGACTACTTCACATGGCTCTTCTTTCACCTTGTATGTACATTATGCAGGGTGTGGCCCATTAGTTTTTCCTCTCAATAAGAAGGCTCGAGTCATAGCTGTAGTCATCTTCATCTCCTCTCCTAATATACTCCAAGGAGGCTACCCCATCTGCCTCCTGCTTCAGTACATTTTAGCTGTTTGAGACTACTATTGCATCTTTAACATCTTCCTGGAAAAGGTGTTGGTAACACATTCTGCTAGGTAGGACTAGTAGGGTGGAATGAAATAATATGGGAGCAGTATTGTGTAGTCCCAAAATGATAAACATAAAACTTCGATTCAGATCATATTGATGAAAAGATGGATGACAAAATAAAATTCCCCCTGACGAAAATCACGATTTCAGCTCAGGTTCCAAGATTTTCACTAAAATAGAATATATTTCTCCATTAAATGAAGGAGGGAACTGTCAGTTACCACCAGTTGGGAGAATTTCAATAAACGCAACACAAATTCAGATTTTTTTACAGATTGAATTTAAAGACAGAGAAAATAAGTTTTAGGGTATGTGAAAAATGCAAATTATCTGTTGGTACTTTGTTAAAACGATTGTACATTAGTTCGTTTTAATTTTTAGGCAATTTGGTAACCGTGAAGATTTTTATAGTACCTTGCTGTATGTATTATATTATTGTTAAATGACTCTATAAGTTTGTTAAGGTCCATAATAAGAAAGGATCAATTTGAAATTAAATTTAATAAATGTAAAATATACAGCAAAATTTTAAAATACCATCTACCAATCAAAATGCTTGTCTATAAGATATTGATTAGTTCTAAAATTTTTATAAACATTTTTTAATATCAGGTATCGTTAATTTTAATTAAAATAAATAATTATTCCTGTAAAATAGAAAAATGTGTAGGCGTTGTTCAGATGAGTGAGGTATATTGGTAGTTCTGTCCGCCATATTCGACCGGCTGTAGCTAATGGATACCGCCAATAACAAGACTAATCCCAGTTAAGTTCACACACTCCAGTCAACTTTATTTACGTTAGGCTTCAATTTTGTATGTACATTAATATTAATTAGTAAT
Organism: Troilus luridus; assembly: GCA_964056705.1. NCBI lineage: Eukaryota > Metazoa > Arthropoda > Insecta > Hemiptera > Pentatomidae > Troilus > Troilus luridus. Next base: position 74,486,395 of record OZ057416.1, on the reverse strand, counting down.
CTTTATGTGTATGCGGATAGGGTCCTTTACTACGCAAGTCAGTTTTGCTGCGATAACCTTCGTTAACCTATCATGTCCCAAGTCTGAATTTATGACGTTAACGCCGCATATTGCAATTTAAGTACATTTAGAAGCTCAATCGAATTGCTCAAAGTACATTAAAGTTTTTTTCCGAACTTTATTACACGTTCAGCAGTTATGGATTGTGGTTACAAGCGGAAACTGGACTGTATTGTGGATACAATGGATGTTATTGTCAGCGATACTTTTCCTTTATCCTATGTAGATAGAAGTATTTTAGATCAAAACAAAAGGATGAGACTGTCCGTGCAGGTAGATACAGGCATTTGTCAAGATGATTTGGAATCTTCTAGTAGTCATCAGTTGAGTACTAGTGAAGATTCTTGGAGTCTGATTAGAAATTCAGAAATTCGGTCTTGCAATCCAGACATGGATTTTGACAATGATAGCAAGTCTATAAATGATAGAGAAGATGATACATTTGAAGATCTTCCTTCTACTTCTGAAGTAATTAACAGTTTGAGAAAAGTGATCTTATGGATGTCCGCTCAAGGTGATCATAATACTGATTATATACAGTATTTGGGTGAAGTGGAGCGCTATGCCCTTAGTAAACAGCTTGATATTGCTCAGCAAAGAAAAATTACTGAATATTTCTTGAAACAGAATCAACCATAAAGTGCTAATAAATACTCCGTTATAAATGTAAAATTCTGATGTAAGTGATTTAATGTGTGATTGTCTTGTTTGTTTCATGTATATATACTAATTTAATTTAGTTTATGTTTGACTAATTTTAGGTTATTCGATTGCTTATGTTATGTTTTTTTCTCGTCTCATCGGTATGCTATTTTGAGTTGAACTATTAATTGTTTCCTATTAAAGAATAAGAGTTTACTTGTTGCATTTCCCATATTGTAATATCTATTTGTAGAATTGTATAAAGATAGCCAACTCAGGAGATAAATGAATTTCATTTGAAGATTCTGTCAATAATATATTAGCAATACTGCTTTGAACAACAAGATGTAATCTGAGAAAACTAAAAGCTGTTTTTAAAATTTATACTGAAAGCTTTAATTAGGCTTAGGAATATGATTCCAGCTAATTTGGTGCTTTTTTTAATCTATGTATTTAACGAATTTGAAGGGCTGATTTACAGGTTTTAATGATGATTTATTTCGTTCATTCCATGGTTCGTCTTCTAATTGTAGCGATGGAAAGAATTATTTTACTTGGTTATAATTTTGATGTCTATGCTTATGCTGGAAAGTATACTGTTTTGTTTTTTTATTTTACGCAACGGGTGAACTAAGTCTCAAAAACATTTGTGATGGTCAGCTGTTTATTAATTATGCATAAAAGTTTAATCTAATTAATGAGTCAGTGCCATCTCTCAATGAATTTTCTATACTTAAGTTTCTTATGATGTCTTCTGAAAGACTAAAACTTATACTGCCTATGTATCATTCTGTGTGGTATATTCTGAAATTATTTGTTTCATTTCCTGATAAAATTATAAATGGATGGGTTGTAAGTCAATACTTGTATCAGCTTTAAACTTTAAGGTTATATAGTTGCTTGTAGACTAAATTTAGTATCCAAAATTGTTTTAATTTCAGGTATATGCATGGTTAATAATGAGTCAAAAACCTAGTTCCATGAGTTTAAAATGTATTATGCTTTAAAAAATTAAAATTAAATTTTTTATTAAAAAAAAAGTAAATGTGTAAAGATTTATATTATGTAAACTAAATATTTCATTGTGCAAGAAAAAGTATGTTACAATCTCATCTAGAAAACGATCCAATCTATTTTCTCAACCTGGGTGTTGATTTTGTTATCGAACAAAACAAGATGATGACACATTTCTTAAAAGAATGTACTAGCACATAAAATATGAAATGTTTAATAAATTCATAAGAATATAATTCTTGTCTAGAACTAAGGAATATAAGCTGTATAAAAAATAAAAATACTATTAGATGTTTTAAATAACATTATTTTAATTTTATGCCTTGCTGTGTTTGATAAGACTGGAATAGTTACCCATGGAGATTTCTAATGTTCTGAAAGAGGGCGATCTTAAGGCGAGTTTTCAAGATATTGTATTAAATCAAATCATTTCTACTGTGATAACATAGAAGTGAACTTTGTTTTATGAAATTTTAACTTAATTTATCCATGTAATAAAAGTTCTTTAATAAATATTTTTCGTTTCTATTTTACTTATTCTAATTTGTTCCCAAACCTTTTTAAAAGATAATAACACTTATTTTTTAAGCAGTCACATTTTTTATTTTTAATATTACCTTTATTTGGTTCTATCTTCTTTGATAAACTTATGTTTATAATGTACTCAGAATATAAATATTTACTGATACACAGAAACACACACACAGATAAGCATCATTTTGATGTATTTTGTTCTTTAAACTTTTTATGATTTTGGTTTTCTTCATTGATTGACTTTATGCCCTCAAAAAATACCACGATAATGTTAATGAAAGACAAAGTGGCTAATGTAAGTAGAGCTAAAAAATTCAAGTGTTAACTCTAGCTCCACCCTCTTGGTCGAAAGAAAAAACCATGTCATAATTTAATGTCACTGTACATATAGTTCGTCAGGCAAGGAAACTAAAAAATGAAAAGGGCATTTTATCCGTCCAAGAACCAAAGAAAGGTAAAAGAATCTATGATGACGTAAAATTTCTTATTGATTTTTATCGATATTATGAATTAAATCGCATGTTACCAAGAGCAAAAGATAAAGTTAGTATAAAAAGAAAAGTACATATGCAAAAGACTTATCCTTTGTAACATAAGGAAACTGTACTCTTAAATGGGAACATTAAGATAGGTTTTTCTAAATTTTGTATCCTCAGACCAAAGTGGTGTATTCTTGCTGATTATGCAGGAACTCATTCAGTGTGCATTAGCAGTATCCACCAGAATGTAAAACTTCTTTTGGATGCTATTAAAATTGAAGAAACCTATAAAGACCTTATCAAATTCCTTCTGTGTGACTCAGAAAACCCCAATTGCATGCAACGTCACTGTGACAAGTGTCCAACTGATGAAAAATTGTCTGAGATTTTTAAACATAAGTTGGATTATTTAGATGTTGAAGATGAAATTGAGTACAGCAATTGGATGAACACAGACCGTCCGAATTTGGTAAATCAATCAGTAAGTGTTGAAGAATACATAACTCTGTTGATTCAAAAATTACAGGCGCTTATGACACACTCATTTATATCCAAGAGTCAAGCTAAATCCCTTTAAAAAAATGAAGGAAAATCTGACATCCGACAAAAGTAATGTTGCTAATGGATTTTGCTGAAAACTGCACTTTTGTAATCAAAATGAAATTCAGAGTTACCATTGGTCAAGGAGTGGCTGTACTCTTCAACCAGTTTGTATATATATAATTAATGAGGAAAATGAATTCAAAGTATTGAACCACTGCTTCATAAGTGATGAAATGGAACATGATGTAGGTTTTGCTTATGCAGTTCAGAAAGATATTATGGCATGGTTGGTTCAACACTATCCACAAGTAAAGAAAGTGCATTATTTAGACGGATGTTCCGCACAATACAAAAACAGAAAAAGCTATAAAAACTTGTGCGAACACAAAAACGATTTTTCTATTGATGTTGAACATTCCTTTTTTGCTACTAGCCACGGAAAATCTATTTTTGATGAATTGGGAGGAATGGTTAAGCATACATTAAGAAAAGCTAGACTTCAACTACCTGATGATCAACAAATAAAAACTGGTTCGGGTGTTGACAGTTTTTGCAAGGTAAAAATTGACAACATATATATACACAGTTTTTTTCCAATCTCATTTTACTTCATATATCTCTGTTTCAAATCATTTCTTGCAAATAGCTTTTTATTCATCAACTTATCCAAAGCAACCCCTTCTAATGGCTTTATGAGGAAAGATGCCTTTTATAAAAAAATAATGTGTTTTATCATCTTTCTCATGATTTTTGAATTTTTGCTAGGGGTTAATTTAAAAAGAAATTTGAGAGAAAGGAACATTTCATATGTATGGTTTTGCACAAATCTTTCATAAAGTCAGACCAACACTTTTATTTTTATAAATTGCTTTTATGAGAAAAGGATAGTTATGTTTATAAGATATAATTTTAATTATTGGACAAATAGTCCAATATCCGACAAATAATTGTAGGATAAATAGTTATAATTAATGATATAGTAATAATAGTAGCTACTTACCAGGGCTACCGGGAAGGTCCCTTGCTGTGGCCTTTAGCACTCGACCAAATTCACCCTCACCAAGGCATTCTTCTACCATTAGTCTGCCTCGAGGAATTTCCCATTTAGGATCAATTTCATACTGAATAACATAACACAACAGGAAACATGTAAAACATAAAATAAAAAGTAAATGAATAAATATTATAAGTGGAAGAAAATGGTCTGGGTAGAGGTCAATAAATTTCTCTTAGATGTGGAGAAATGTTTATTAATTAGGCAACGTTTCGACCTACTTTGCAGGTTTTCTTCAGGGCTGTCACGGGGGGGGGGGGGGGGGGGGGGGGGGGAGGGTGCCCGCTATAGGTCCGTCACAAGCTCTAATCACATCACTGTCTGTATAAATATCATAAATGGATTTAAGCCAGTTAGTGTATGACTGATTAGGTCTGAAGTAAGCCATCAAATAAGGCTTAAATTTAATATTTGTTGGTTAATACAATATTATTGGAAAATGGAATTAAGTGATAAAGACAACTTTATTCCTGCTGGGCCAGTACAAAGATGTAAGATACAGGATATTTATATATTTAATGAAAATCATATTTAAATGCTTTAAATTATAGTATTCTCACATACATACAGTACTGTATAACAACCTAATAAATCCATTCCTGCACAATGGACAAAGGCCATAAAGCAACTCCTCCAGCTCCAGATGCCCTGGTGGCATATGGTTGTAGCCCCTCTAGGTCAGAAAGGATATGCAGAGGGCTTTGATAACTGGAATACAATCGTCCAGATACCTCTTACGAAAGACTTGGTTATAAACATATTTAATGGTAATAGGATTCACCATTTGAAAAGAGGACTGGCAAAATTGGTTACTGTGATGTACATGCTTGGATCACTTAAACTGTTCCTATATCTAATTGGCTTATGTATTGTTGCACACTGATTTTAATTTTGCAGTATTTCTTTTTTCGTTCATCTATAGAAAGCTACTATGGTACCAGGTTTTGTTATTTTTACCTTCCATTTTTCTAAAACACAAGTTACTGACTTCTTTAAATTATCTATAAGTTGTCTGACCTTATAAATGTTGATCTTGTTAAAATACAATCAGTAGCTTCACACACAGCCTACTCTTTGCTACTCCTTCGGCTCCTGTCAGGCAGCCTCCCGGATGTAACTTCTCTTCTCCACCTCGAGGAAAAAGTGCAATGGACCCACTATCGTCTTCCAACCATACAGAAAGTTCTAATATATTTTTAGGACGTGGTTGGCGGTCTCCAGTACTGCTATTAGTGCATAGGGCATCGATATCTTTCCCATGATTAAAAAGTTTCGCAATAAAACCCCCATGCCTCTTCTATCTATGAGAATCTACGACTCCCTGTATTCCGGCAAGTACTTCCTCAGGGTATCCCTTCCGGCTCAATTCTTTTACTGCATCTTCCTGACTTATCCTTCGTTATCTGAAGGAGTCTCCACTTATTCATAATGGAAGATTTCCCTCAAGAATATTCGTTGGAGAGAACACGAATCTTATTTAGCACAACATGCTGCCGATCCATATTGAGTTGGAGGATGGTAATCTTATTTACAGTTGATTGTCATTGCAACTGCCAGGAATATATTGTCCACTGTGTATGCACCTAGACATTCTTGACCTCTTATCTGATGTTGTCTTTGGTGGAGGGATATTTGCCGGTGCCACAAGGTCAGTGAGATTTTTTTTTCTAGACAACCCGCTACCCGTGGTGCTCCTCTACGTGTCGATGAATATTTAAAACACGTATAAATTTAGGCATTGCAAATGATAGATTTATTCTATGGATGTTTGACTAAAAAGTTCCTTCAAATAAGGAAAAATCTCGCTTAGGCTAATAATAGTGCAATTTATTACAATGAGTGGTATTAAACTTCCGTGGTTGTAGCCATTCAAAAATTAACTCATCATGCAAGTTCTTTCAAGATGATTAGCCAGATATACCAAACAAAAAATAATACTTTTTAGGGATACTACATTTTTATGGTGAATTCGTACGGAAGGCTCACCAATGTGCTTATGATATCGCAGGTGCCATTCATATTACGTCAGAGATTTTGTTATAAAATATCACTAAGCAGGTACTATCAGCGACAAGATATCCCATAAATCGGCACATGCCACTTGTTATCCTAACAAGGAAAGCTTTATTATGTTGGCGTCTTGTGTCTTTTAAATCCACGTGATAATATCATTTTTCCTTTATATACCTACGAGGGTTTTGATCCTTTTATATATATACTGTTGGTGTTCGTTATAATCTATAAAAATGAAATATTTCAAACTTTATTTTAACTCTGAAGTTTCCATAACATGTGAATGAATTTACATATTAATATTGCTCATGTAAACTGAAAGGGGTTTTTCCAAAATACATTCCGTTCGAACATTTGAAACACCTAAATTTTAGAATTTTTGAGATGTGACACTTTCATAATGGATATGCGATATGTAGAATAGAATAAGTTAGTAATAGTATTTATAACATACCCCTTTAATTGAACTATTTGAGAAGTAAGATTACCGTGTTCTGGATGATTTCGGTCGTAATGAGGGGCTCAAGTACCACATCCTCTGTAATCAATTATAAAGGCGTGATTTAGGACTTCTTGTGGAATGTATTTCATGCTAAAATCGGATTCTTCCACTTCGTCAAAAGTGCAGGATGGCAGCTATTCAGAGAATAGCTCAGCTGCGAGTTAATCCGCCTTACGGAGGCACAGGACCTCCTGCTTTGACTATCACTCCCCTTGAAGAAGTGCATATTCAGTTACAAGACGATGGAAAGACGCTCTACGGTTTCACTAGAGTACATCCGTGCGAAAATCCTTGAAGAACCTCACCAATGGAATCTTCATTTATTTCATTTTCCTTCTAGGTAGAGAAACATAGACTACCTTGGACGCTCTTCTGTTAGAGAGTTATTTGCCTCTGTTGCTGCTACGAAAGACACACACTTTCAGGACTTCATGAGCAAAACGATTATATCCCCAACCTATCCTTGGGGGAGAGAAGTTGCTGTACCAGAAAGACAGACAAACAAATGAGTAACAAAATAAAATAATGGCCAAACCCAAAGAAGAGCTAACCGTTTGAAAAACTATTGGCTATGTACTTTGACTAACTTGCACCAGTAAGTTGTTTTGTTAGAAGTGGATCATCACAGTGTTTGCAAACAAACGTTTCGCCTATTAGACAAAATAGGATGATTGAAGAAATAAATAATAACAATACTTTTCAGGAACAATTTTACGATAACTGATTAAAAATTAAACCGGAGTCTCAGATAAGTAAGTATCATTTATGAGCATGTCTAGAGAAGTGTTGACAATTATTTGACTACTCTGTCGAAACCAGAAGAAACATTTGATGAATGTATTCGAAACAATAGTACACTCTTTTAATGAAAATAATACTTACTGAAAGACTTTTTTGAGCATTTGCTGACGTGATGTGGATTGTAAGTATTTTAGCATTAACAGCATCAATATACTTAATGACGATTTCTTTCTGAGAGTCACTGTTTAAAAGTATGAAATTTTATAAAGTACAAATTGCGTCCAAAGTATCTCCCACTGGAAGGGTCTATTCATCTCTATCATCCTTAAAAAGTTTTAAAAGGCACGATTATATTTTGAAGTTACTCTTTATCTCTTTTTCTTTTCACTGAGGTATCATTATAACCGATATTTTTACTTGTCAGAATGAAAATCAGGTCATGTCGTTAATAGTGTGATGATTATGTAATAAATATAACTAGTTCGAGAGACTTGATGATTTACTAATTATAGCCGGTTCATCGTTATTGATGATATTTAAAGTGTATACAATATGAGGGTGGGTATAAACTAAATATACCTTTTTTTTACTATTCATTTTCTTTATCATTTATTTTTTCCTCAGACATTTTTTTTTAATCTATTATTAATTAAATTGTTTTATAATCCTATCTGACCATTAACAGCTAACAGGTCGACATAGATGAATGCCGATTATATATTACATTAGACATTATAGATTATATTAGTGGTGTACAAAGAAACGGATTTAAAAACACGATTCCTCTTCTTTTCCAGTCTCCGCGTGAAGTTATACTCAAAATAACTTTTATATAAAGGAGTCTAAAAATGTATTAATTGTAAAATGGATGCAGTCATTATTTATTTGAAAGAACTTTATAAATAAAAGCTACTTCTGGTTATTTAGCCTAAAGCCAAGAATGTTAATAATTTGCGTATTACGTTAATGCACTTAATATGACAGCTTTCTTCTTTGATGAACATCATCTTTATTAATTTATTTTTATAAAGAATGAAACATTTATGGTGAAAGACAATGATAGAATAGAATTTTAATCTTTTCCCGTCATTAATTTTCCTGCCACAACCACCCCTAATGACTACTACCTGATTAATACCTGAAGGCTATGATGATGGCGTTGTTTTGACGTTGGCAGGCCATATTATTTATAATATCTTGGTAACCTTTTAATGCATACAGGTAATAAGGTATTTGGTTCATTGTGAGATATGAAATGGTCTGTTCTGATGTAATCTCACCCTTAGGAAGTTGTTAAACCTATTTATTAGGGGGTTTTAAATCTAAAATGTTGACGGTTTTGACTAAATTTCCTAACTATATTAAATATTTTATTTTAAAAAGTTCATATAGGTTGCAATAGTAAATGTTAGAAAACCCTTGCTGTAATATGCTTAACCACAAAAATCCAACACTTTGCAGTATGTTCTCAAGTCTAAAACTAATCTCCCCAAACCATCCTAGTACAAACTGTTTCTACGAAATGTCAATGCAAAGGGCGATACCTTAACGTGGAACCTAATGTTCTATCAGATCTCATAACTTTTTATGATTACAGAAAATATTTAAGCCACCAGTCGCGCCGTGTGCAATCGTGACCCAGGCGCCCTCCAGCAGGCACGCGATTAAAATTGAACATTTACAGTTATAGAAGGTGTTACAAAAAAACGCCAAATCCCCTAAGGAGATATGCCCATGAAACTAAATTTTGCCATGGGATCAACATGTAATGAAGTTTTTTGAGACCCTAAGACGCCTTGCGGCGCCCCTTGAGACCCGGCGCCCGTGTGCCTCGCGCATTATAAACATTAGGTAAAGCCGGCCCTGTAAATCATGAGTAATTAAAGTATAATTGCTTCATAACTGAACCCCTTAAAAACTCCATTGAATCCCTTTAAAAAATAGCCGAAACTCAGCCAGTTTTAAGCATACTATGCATTATTAAATTGAATATTGATTCATAAAATACATTTTTTTTAAAATTAGTACCTTTTTTTCATCACATATTGATCTTGCACGATTATCGACTTAATAAGTTAGCATTTAGCATGAAGGAATTTATTGTTTATTTTTAATTCAATCCATCAGTCGCGGTGAATCAGTACTTGAGTCAAATTTTCTCCAAAAATATGTTTTCTGTACTTATGGAAGCGAAATCTTGTTATTTTAGTAGTGAATACGAGGCTGAGGCATTGGATTGGAATGGAGTTACTGCTTGTATTACAACTTAATTTCACGCTAGAAATTACGAGAATGACAAGATCCTGCTTCCCTGAATACAATTTCACTCTGGACAAATTAGACTTAACCACTCATTCGCCGGAGCTGCGGACAATACACCACTAAACAATCTAACAAACAGTCTACACTACTTCTTACCTGGTTACTTAAGATGGGTTCCACTGGCGTTCGTGCCTCAGGTCCTGGAATAGGAAGAAGGGCGTGGACAGAGTACTCTCTGTGCGATTCTCTTCCTTTCTTCCTAAAATTGCATCCTCTGGAAGCAATCGGAATGTCAGAGTAAGAGTTGTTGTTATATGATGTAAGCATACACAAGAACAATCGGTACCTACCTGTAAGCTATAATGTAGACCGATATCCCGAGCACGCTGATCACAGACGCGCCTATGATGCCGAGGACCATGAAGCACTGGAAGTCACATATTACAGGAACTTCTGTAAAAGAGAAATCTAACACTGGATTATAAATATAAAGTGTGAATGGGTGAGGAAGATTTGAATATTTAAAAAATGGAAGGCAGCAGTTAGTATCATCTAGGACTCCAAAACTAGAGCTATGACATGTGATATGTGTTTTGTCGTTTCAGCCGAGAAGAGAAGAGACACTGGAGTCAGGGGATCCACCTTAAGGTACATCCAGACCTTATGAAGTGGGCACCCTTACTTTGAATGTAAAAACCTTGACGGTTGGGCGTGAATGCCACATCTTCTTCTTGAACAACTCTTGGTCTAGTAATGACACTTGCTTTCGAAGTACTGACTCCAAAACACTTAATGGGCTCTACTGGTTTACGTTTTAATTTATCTTTTCTTCAGCGAAAATGGTGGTTTAAACATGATAATTTCATCATTAACATAATCATCAAAGCGAGTAATATTTCTCAGCTTTCCTATCAGCTCTTATTCTCTTCATCTTTTGACTTATTTCTTTCCTTCGCTCTTCTGTCCATCGTCTTCCCTCATCTCTCATCCTTCGACGAATGAGTTTTCTGAATATTTCTTTTGTCTTATTGGTCTTTTATTGCAAAACCGAGTCTTTTTATTTCCTCTTTCAGCTTACTGGGGCATAATAATACTTTCACCACACTATTTTTAACTTCATAGAGGCTTAATGGGACCAAGAAAGGTCTCCAGATATCGCATTCTAAAAAAGAGATAGAGGATAGGTGAAATACTCAATGGAATAATTTGGAATATGTGAAGAACAAAATAAGTACTTTATTGATAACTTACACTATCCCACAGTATATAACTATTTTGAACCTCAATGAGCACCATTTTTCTCATTTTGTTACCATTGTAATTTACCATATACAAAGGTTATTAATAAGTGATAGAGTATTACAGCGGTTTGAGATTGATATTCCTTTGTCCGTGTATTCCATCCATAAACGTTTGGTTCTTGGTTTTAACATGGCAAAGAAGCAACTACTGGGCGTTTATTCTAAAAGAGTTTTAAGAAACCGTTTCCAACAGAAACGGACCCACTTGAATAAAACATGGCTTGTCTTCTACGTCGGCTATTTTCTCTCTTCTTAGAAACTGTGGGAAAATCTGAAATTCTGTTTATAGCAGAGCGTTCAATAAACCCTTTAATCATCTGCTTGTTTTGTACCAACAAGAATAAAAATTCCTGCAAGCTAGGTATTAATTGTAATGCACCAGTTGGAAAGGTTTGTCCGTGAACGAGTATATCTTGTTCATTTACTAGTTCAGATGATAATTTGTTGAAATATATTATCTAACTAAAAACTATGTATGAAAAGCCCACCCTATACTTAAAAAAGAAATACAAAATATTGGGTCCTATCATATCAAACGTCAATTTTTATTATTTCTAAAATTGTAAGTGGAATTCCGTTGTTTACTTTGCTTATGGTTACAGATCCATTTTTTGATAATATTTTCTATCATCACAATAGAACCATCATTGCTTATTATACCATAAAATATGACCATTGAAACACCCGATTATCATGTATTTTTTATCGTGTTTAAATTTGGAACGAGTGGAGTGGCTCAGTGGTAGAGCGCTGAGTTGCAATGACGAATCTCCTGGGTTCAAATCCCGGTCGCTGGCAAACTTTTTTTTATCTGTTAGCGGCCGGAGATGGATCCTATAGGATATAGGACCATCCTGGGGCGCCTCACCCAAACTCTATAAAGTGGGTCACCAAAATAAGGGGGAAAATTGGCGGTTGAGCGTGATCAAGGATAAATCACCTCTCTGCACACGTAATGTCCAAGAAACGGTACAGTCTCTAATGTGTACTGAACGCCAGACCCTTCACGGGTTGTAGTGGTACAGTTTTTTTTTATACTTGGTCACTCGGCAGCCTAAACTGCAACATTACGTTCGGGGAAGGGTGAAACGTAATTTCAGACTTTATTTGATCAAAAAAACCTGAATTTTTCAATTCTGGGATTTAAATTTTGATAATACTTTGGGAATAATCTGTAGAAAATGAAGGTAAATATTTTGCATAAAAATGCTTTGATTTCCTAAAGTTATTTTACTAAATAATCTTTCCTTTGAAAACAAACATTTCAAATGAAACGACCTAATACTATAATAGAATTTACCAAAGGATATAATCATTTATATACAAAACACTATCATGAATATTATATATGTGAAGGTATTTGTTGATCTGATGTTCTGAGCGTATCTACCTCACCTCACCATATATTTTATTATTTATTCAAAACTACATTCACCTCTTTGCCTAGATAAATGAGATCTGGGAGACATCATTCATTTCGTGTGCCATTGCAGACTTGGACATCCCCGATACCTCACGAGTGTCTCAGGTGCATGCCGTTGAGTAGATTATTAAATTATTTCATTCATGTGTAGATTATGTTTTGTTTAAAATGTCCATACCGTTAATTATTGTATATATTACATGATCTTTATAGTATATCACTTATATTATTGGTTATAAGTGATGCCGGTTAATTTTTCGGGCGCGTCAGGTTAATTTTTTTTTATGTCAATGGATTCATTGAGACTTTTGATTAAACTAATTAGTTCTCCAGATCTGCACTTTCAGATATTCTTCAACTGACCACCTCCTCTTTTTTCATTTGTTTTTAAACATATTTTCATTACTATCAATTGTCTCTCTCTCTCTACAATAATTGTTATCTTATTTATATTTTATTATTATTTATTTAACTTTGTTTAACTTATTCTTTAAATATTATCATTTGAGTTAATTTGAAATTTTATTTCATTAATTCTTTTAACTCTTTCTCATTTGTTAATATAATTGTATTAATTAATTAAATGTAAGTACATTATACTCTAAGACATGACAGCTTAAATATTAATTATAATTTAATTATATGTTAATACTTGTATTGTTATTCTAAAGGGACATGCCCCAGAATAAATACAAACTTTATTATTATTATTATTTTCCGCTACTTGTCTTGTTAAACTCCTTTCCTTTTGTTCATTACGTTGTCTTTTTCAACTCGGAACATAAGAACCGTGTTTTAAAGGTGGTAATAAAAAGCCTAATTAAAACATGTCCAGTCCATTAATCTTCATCCTTAAGCTAGAACTTGCAATTTTCCTGAAGGTTTTTCCATGAACGAGGTACTTCACCGAAGTATACCGATCGCGTAGCAGCTACTCTACACATTTTTATAGATGTCTATATATATTTTTTATAACCGTTTGAATGTATTCATATTTAATGTTTATTAAGATGCAATACGAAAATCCCCAAAACGAAGAATTAAGTCTCTGGATAAAACAACCCGTCAAGGTTTTGCTGATTCAGGTATTAAAAACGAACAGTAAAAAAAAAACGAATCAAAGAAGACAAAGTGCAGCACATCTCATACTGACATCCAAAAAAGACTCATCAAGTAGTGACAGCAACCTTGCTCCAAGACGCTCCACAATTTGTTGTACTTTGTATTTCTTTATGTGATTTTCTTTAGCTGTGTCCTGATATGCCTGAATTGGCGAAATTTCGCCTGGCTGGTTTTCTCCAGTGGTTTATAAAGCTATGGGGATTTTTCCTTTAAAATCCTCATTGTAACTTATGCTTCTTTTTGAGTTTTTGCTAGCTTTTATTAATGCTTATAGATGATCAAAAAAGTTTCTCTATCAGTTTGTTTTTACTCGAGGCATTAAAAATTCCCATGGACTTGAATTTAAATATACCCCGGAAGGAACCTAATAATAAGGACCATTCATCACGGTATTAGGTGATGTTCATTAAGACTAATCCGACTGGAAAAGTTTCGGAATCTAATTAGACTCAGATTCCGGAAGTTCATTTTCGGGAGGGGGGGTTTCCATGAACTGAAGGCAACCAACCCGCTCCGAGTAAATTAGTGTTCCTCCCGGGCACTAGGATAGCGCCGTACTAATAGCTCGGTGTCCTTGTGGGTTATCTCGCCAACCAGTCATTGCTGCTGGATTTATTCAGAGTCAGCCTGATGAATTTTACCTAAAGAGAGCTCCAATTAGTAAGATATTGCATTGAACTTTCTAATGAAGGTATGAAGTTATTTATAGAAGAAAAAATAGGATCATTAGCAAACCAAGAAGGATATATAGTCCAGTACATGGAAGAGACTATACTGTTTCTAAGCCAAAGGTTGTGCAAAGGGGTGATTTGACCGAGATTACATTAAACCTCCAGGTTTTTTCCCATTTAAGAATATCCACTGCTATATTGTTTTCATTTGCTAAAATAATCTCAGGGAAAGTTATGGTCAATTGATATGTTTCATATTCAAAATAGTATTACAGAATGTCACCCTAAGATCATTAATACTATATAATTATCAATTAAAATACATGATTGACTGGGAGTGGTTTTAATTAGAGAACATGCTTTCACATCGGATAAAATAACTCCATTTTCATTATATGGTGAACCTGGTTACACAGCATACAGTCCACTTACTTTAAACCGCTTTATGTTGCATGTGTGTGTTATCCATCTGACGATTCCTACCTGAGTACGCATCTTCACTCTGTTGTGATAGGCGATCACTGTGGCAATTCTTCTTTTCCATCTAAGACCCAAGGAGACTCGATAAGGTTTTATTCTACCTGTCCAGTAACCTTTAACAGGCTCATTCTAATATTCGTACAATATTAACAGCTTCACATTAACATCTTTGTTGTAGCTCATTACAGGTCATAGTTGTAGCTCATTACAGGTCATAGTTGCCTAGAATACATGTCTACTTATACAAAATGCCAATTTTTTACCAACGTTTAATATTCATATGAAAATTTCTACTTGAGATCACCTGGAATCTTTACATTCTTCCGAACTGCTTACCACTATTCCATTTCAACCTATACCCGGTGCAGACCAGATGATAGCTTTCTCTGCCCGCTCAGTGATCCTTCACAGGATCATTTTAATAATCATAGCATTGTAAACAGTGTCACATTAAGCGCCAGTTGATAGAGGCTGGTTGATTGCAGGAGGGTCTGCAGATCCCCACGGTGTCGATCTACGGCTGTTAACAGATTTCATAATCGATTCTTCAACAGTCCGATTTTAATATTTGCACTTCAGCATAGCAACTCAGCTATCTACACACCGAGCTGGTGATACGAGTCACAAATGTTGATATGTTAGAAGCCTCACATGGTAATAAAAAAAGCTAATCAAATATGTTACATGAGTTCTGGATTAAACTAGTATCGTTAATTCAAAAGGTCTAACTTGCAATAGAGCGAGGTTGAACCAGTGATATCTGACGACTCTCCTGGAATTCACCCATACTCTTAGTAGGTAGTATTAAAAGGGTGAAATCCTGGCGGTTGAGCGGGGCTTCGGACAGATCAACCCCGTCCACAACCGTTATCATAGGGAAGCACAGACTGGGTTGTAGTGGTACAGGTTTTTAAATTTCTATAGGAAGTATATTATGCATTGATACTCACGTCTTTGAAGAGGCTTGGGGCTCTGGCGCGGCTGGTTCTTGGGAACGTTGTTCGGCCTCTCCTTGTGGTTGGGGCCGCAGTGGCACTTGCCCACGCTGTCGCAGGTGCACACTCCGGTACCAGAGGCTATCCCCGTGCCGTTGTCCATCGTCCCAACCACCACGTCTGTAGCTGCAAGAGGTAATGTGGTTCAGTAAAAATGGCATATAGTAGAACAATATATACTTGAAGAGGGTAGGGATGGGAAAAGTCAGGGAGAGTTCAAGAGTGGAGAAGATCAAGGAAAGGTAAAGTACAACACAAAATGGAAACATTATAGATGTATTGGGCTATGGTTGGATAATGGCATAACGTGCCTCTTCTTCGACATCATCTTGTAGTTGTGGCTATGGATCAGTCTAGCGTGCAGACTGGGGAGATAATAATAATTGGAGTGTGTAACTTTTCGCTTACACATATTATACCGATATCATAGGATGCTTACTTTAAGTCGGCAGTGGTAAAGCAATCTGTAATAAAAAAAAACCCAACTTGTAGATCCATTAAGTTATTTCAAGCATGTAAAAAACATTTTAAAACTACTTGATTGATTTATTTACCTATTTTATATGTGTTTAATCTATAATGTCTAAATTATTTGAAAAACTCTTCCTTAATCGCATAAAGCCTATCCTCGAAAATAGCGGAGTGATACCGAACCACCAATTTGGCTTTCGTTCTTATCACTCAACTGTACAACAGTGTTATCGTATCGTAGATGCAATATCTATCGCTTTTGAGAAAAAAGAATATTGCTCTGCGATTTTTTTTGACATTGAAAAAGCTTTTGATAGTGTCTACCACAAGGGTCTTCTCTGGAAAATAAAACCTCACTTACCCCCTACATACTTTTTAATTCTTCAATCTTATTTCCAAGACAGATTCTTCTGTACTTCCGTTGACTCTTCGATTTCCTCCTTCTTTCCTCAATTCAGGGGTGTACCGCAAGGCAGTGTTTTAAGCCCCATTCTCTATTCTGTTTACACCTCTGATATCCCGGAGCATCCTTGCACCAACATCTATACCTTCGCTGACGATACAGCCATTATTTCTTCTCACAGAGACCCAAACCTAGCATCTATAGCTCTTCAAAATCATTTATTTGATTTAGAAAAGTGGTTCAATAAATGGCAAATAAGAATAAACGCCTCAAAATCGAGCCATGTAACCTTCTCTCTACGCAAAGCTTCGTGTCCAGCAGTCAAAATTGCCAACGACGAAGTACCTTCCAAATATTATGTACGTTATCTCGGACTACACATGGACAAAAGACTTACATGGAACGTACATACAAAATTAAAAAGACAAGAACTGACTAGATGGTACAATCAACTATCACATCTACTGGAAAACAGATCTTCACTTGACTTACGGAACAAACGACATATCTATAATAGTATACTAAAACCTATTTGGACATATGGAGCAGAACTTTGGGGTTCAGCAAAAAAAGTCCACATACACAAGATACAAACAACACAGTCCAAAATTCTCAGAAAAATTTTTAATGCACCATGGTATATTTCGAATCACACCATACACAACGACATGAACATTCCCACTATAAAATCATGACTCAATATCACCCAAACCCACTCGTTCTTCCGCTTTCCTACTCCCTGTTACCTGGACTTGATAGAAAAAGATTAAAAAGAAATTGGCCAAGAGACCTACTCACCTATTGATATTTTTACCCCATCATCATATAGTTTTATGATCATAGAAGATCGTGTAGAAAAGCAAAGTGAAAAACATTAGGATTAAATTTTCTAAATGAGCAATTGCGCAGGTGCTAATGAAAATTAAATAATAAATAAAATAAAAATAAATATGTGTTTATGTTTCTTCATGTATTTAAAAAAAAAAAGGTAGTCAAACTTGATCCATTGAAAAAGACTCGGAACATCCAATCCAAGTGGATGGCGGCTGGACTGACCAGTTAGTTGCTGTTGATGCCTGAACGTGACATTCATTATAGATTGATTAGTAGATAGATAGGTAGTGGAAACTATAATAATAAACTTGTAACTGTTTTAATAAATTGTGGATTCATTATATAGCAACTGAAACATTACGGCTCTAACTGAAGCTAATCCTGCGAGCAGAGATAAAATGAACCCTTTTCAAACATAAATCGGAAGCAGAGGAGAGTACACAAGGAACGGTCCTCTGATAAGATCTCGGTCGGAGGGCGAGCTTAGGCACTGTGATAAGTGAGGGACCTACCTATCCCTGGTAGGGCGAATAGCGGTCCATACCCTAGCCCAATATCTGGAGTGCTCGTCAAAGGGTAGTTAAATTATCGTCGGGTAGAACAAAGCATTACTAACTTGAGAGCTAAAGGTCCTATTTCCAAATTATTCAATACACACATCATTAAAATATACCTGAATGGTTATAAATCAGACATTCTTTTATGTTATTTTAAAGGTCTAAGTCCAATGTTTGGGTTTGAATCCCCTGGAATCCCCTTCCCCCTTCCAAAATAAACTTATTATTTTGTTTTACAAGTTTGGACAAAACAAAGAAATAATAAAAATAGGGCATTCCCGTTATCCACTGCTCATAAAATATTGGTGACGATGTGAACAGGCATCGATGTATTGGAAACTCGGACAACTTAAAAAAAAATGTATTTATTGAAATTTACAACTGTAATATAATAATAAAGCAAGTAAATATAATGGATGATACATAGTAGGATGGATAAAAGAAAGTAAAGAAACTGGCAAGTGGTAATACAAACATATTCAAGAAAACCAAATTCTTTTCAGACGCCTCTGAGGATTATGGGGAATTGAAGAAGTAGCTAGGTTTGAAAGTAGTGGGTTTGAGTGTAAATGACGGGGATCTTAAGCTCTACTCCATAATTCCAAGTTTATTTGTAATAGTCATGTATATGACTGAAAATAGTATATGAGGCTTTTTTAATTTATTTGGAGGTTTTGCAAGTAGAGCTTTTGTCGCCGTTTCAGGCTACTTCAGCACTACTTGTCTTTTTAGTATAGTAAGAGGATTCCAAGTTAAATGATTGTCAAGATATATTTCTAAGTATCGGATTTGTACTACAGGAGTCAATGGGTATTATTATAGGATACTGTGGGACAGGAAAAGGTGGTCTTATTTTTCTTTTGTTAGATTGAGAACCGTTCCTTAGAAGAACAGTTATTAAAATGACTAAATATATCTTACTGCAGTCCTGGGAGCAGATCCTGGGGTTGAGCTCCTCTAGAGGGTCGCACCACCTGTCCGGGCAGTAGAGCAGTTCTGTGCTGCAGGTGGAGTAGTTCCTAGACAGCCTCGTCACGTTTGTCTGCTTACCGTCCCTCCACTGGCAGTAACCGTTCCTGATAACAGGTAAACGGTTTTATATTGTAACCTGTATTTTCCATGCACACACACTAAAAAGGTTAAAGTTATTGGATGCATTTTGCTAATTGTGTTGAATAGTATCCTAAGGCAGTCATACTGTCTTCAAAAGTATTGTTAATTAATAAAAAATTTGTTTCGCTTCCCAAAATTCAAGTATTGGACGTATTGAAGGGAGGTATTTCCTTGACTAGTACGTGCTGTTTGTCAGAAATACATACTTCACCATATGCAAGTAACTCGAGGTGGTGAGTTCAGCTAAAAAGGTTCTATATAAATAAAATTTTAAGTAAAAAAAAGTTCATCATATTAATGTAGATGATAAGCAAATCTAGTTTTAAAAGTATTATAAAAATAAGTTTAGAACACGACCTTGAATATGAAAATATATTTCGTTGTATTTTCCTTGATTTGAAGATGATTGCTTTCAAAATATTATATATAAAAACATCCTTTTCCGTTTTCCCGAACTTAACAAGAATTTTACAGAGAGCTTTGATACCAACTAATTTAGCGGTATATTTTTTATATTTAGCTGTATTTGTGTATGGAGCGTGTATACTTTTATACATATCAGAGTGTTGTTATTTTACAATGTTGAAATATATTGACTCCATATCACCACATCACATAAGTGAAATAATATAGATTTAGGGAAATTATTTCTGAGTACCAGGAATGAATGGGAACTACAATACAAATTTATGACTTATGTTTGTAGTTGGATTTTGTAGACCCTAATGAGTCGTTGTTACTTCAAAACGACCTGTTGTTAAATGAAAAGTGAGTACCTGACCCTTACCTATCTACTAAGGTTAGTATCCACAACAATGGCCATACTCACCCCCTTGGAGTGGCCGCCATGCCGCAGGTCGTTGAGCAGATCCTCTCGTTGACTGACTCCGAGCAGACGTCCCAGAGGGCAACATCCCCGAGCCCTCGGCTGCAGTTGGTGTGCCCCAGGACCACGGGCAGCCAGGCCATGCCGGCCCCGCTCTTGTTCAGGCTCCACTCCACCAGCACACTGTTAGTTAAACCAGGAAACTGTGTATTATATACTAATATACAGTAGCACAGAAGTCTTACAATATAGCCTTATTTATTTTCTAAAGTAATTTTCCCCACATTAAATAAACTTCTCCTTCCTAAAACCAGCTCTGCCAAGTTTCATCCAGTAGTGAGTTACATTCGTTGTTCCAAGCCCTCAGAAGGTCCTTGTCTCTCGAAAAACGTTTTCCTTTCAACTTTATTTCTACATGCGGGAACAGGGCAAAATCACAGGAAGTTGTGTCTGGACTGTAAGGAGGTTGCTGAAGAAGTTTCAATCCAGTAGTGGCCAAATACCATTCTTGACATTCCACGTTTTTCATTAGCTCTATGACTTTAGCTAGACAAAGCTCAGTGTACCAACTGTTGCTCTAAGTGTGTCGTCCGAAACGAACGCTCTACAATTCCGCTCGATATGAAAAATAAAACAATCATTTTTTTTTACAGTTAAAACTACAATAATAAATAGTTTCAGCGTCATTCGGCACCAAGTATCCACTAACTATCCAGCTAGATTGTGGGACATTCAAAGATAACAAAGTTTCTTTACCTTTAAATTGTCTCTCAGAATCGAATGAATTCTGTGCATGAAGGTGTAAAACTAGAGAAGCTAGTTGTTGATATGTCACTATATATATATATACGATGAGGACAATGAATATTCAATGAAAGCTTCGTTTTTTGTAAGAGTTTATTTTTAAACCACGGGCCAAACAATATCACAAAACTGTCCTCACTTCACAACGTGACCACAATGCCGTAGTAGGCACTTCAATCTGGCACTGCTAATGAATAGCTGAGCCTCGAAAAGGGTTGCTGGCGGCTACTATGCAGGCATGGATATGTCTGAACAGTAACTCACTGCTTCCTGTTTCTTTCTGTTAGGTTACATTGAAAAATATTTGTGGTACCCTCTGAATATATTTATTTTTTTAATATATGTGTTTTTTATGGCTTCATATAAAAAATTATAAATCCATAGTTAAAATTAATTTATACAGCTATCTTAGCAGTCCAAAATAGTCACCCCGGTATGTGCAGGAGAGCAGGACTGTCCCAGTGGAGGAGGTACACTATGCCAGCCCTTTCGGTGACCCTGTAGGGAGACTCCATGAGCAGCGGTAGGGCGGAACTGAAGGACAGAGAGGTGAGGTTCCTGGCATTGGCCGGCTGGGCCACCCTGGCCATCGGCGAAGGAGAGATCCTGATGGGTCCTCGGGGGTACGTCACCGGAGGAGGATCCTTCACCGACACCGCCGTCCACGTCCGCAACTGGAACAACATAGGGTATGCTAAGTATTTTATATATTCTGTATCTCATCAATAAAATAACAATTTTTTTCTCTACCTTTCAAAGTTAGCCTTTAAAAGAACTGAATATTTATGGGCAAACTCCTTACCACTGTATACTATTGGGCTTTTAATTACTTATTAACAAAACTAAATCATAACATATATGATAATAAAGAATCTATACAAAAACATTATAACTTACTTACTATTACATTTTAGACAAATTTATATCAAATAATTCCTTCTCCGAATGAAAACCTTTTTCCAGTGATTTTCGCTATACAACTTTATTATATGAAACGTTTCGACTGCATGTCATTATCAATCCATCTAAGAACTTATTTTTTTATCATTTCATCTTTAAAGTTGTATAGCAAAAATGACTGGAAAAAGGTTTTCATTCGGAAAAGGAATTATTTGATAAATTCAGTCCAGTTTACATCCTTTCAAAACAAATTTATATTTACGAAATATTTTCTGATTACTGAGCATAGCTATACGTTCTATATACCTTTTTAAATTGATGCCAAATTTTCAAAATCAGTGCTATTAAATGTATAATAATTATAAAATTATATATAATATCTAATAATTAAATGTTTAGTATAATTCGTGTTCAGACACTGGCCATTTGTTTCATTTTATTATTATTGAAATTATAAATTTTGATCTTTGCCATACATATATTTGGCTATTATAAATTACATGTTTAAATGCCTGTTCTTGTTTGTCTAGTGAACAAGAATTATTGTCGATTATAAGAAAACTGTAAAAGTATGATTCGGCATGTCCGTGTTCAGTTAAAACCTGTGCTAGTTTGTAATTTGTGGATTTTATTAATTTGTAGTTATTGTCAGTCTTCGAATGAACCTACGTAAAGTAAGAGATTTATTTTCAAAAGATTCCTTAGGGAAACTAACTGCCACGCAATATGTTATAGACTTTATAATTTACGAAATTGTTGCCTATGAAACAAATGATATTTCTTCAACTTAACCTTTTAGGGTCAAGTTGGGTGTTCCTCATGGCTATCTACACACTTACAGTTAACAACTTTTTGTTCAATGATGCTTAAATAATAACATAGTTAAACCGTATTCATTGAATTATTCAATATTGTTAAAAAAATGAAGAAGTCTCTTCAAGTGTGTTTCGAGTAACTCTACAAATCATGCCATAGTTACACTAAGAAGGCTTTGGTTCAGTATATATATATAATGTCAGATATAATAGCAAGGAATGGCACTTAATATCCTCATGTTCACCACACTGCCAGTTCCTCTTAATTGATAGAGATCTCTGGAACGAAAGAGGACAAGAACATTCTGGGAAGAGCTCTGGGCTGGAAGCCGGACCTTCCTAGATACGATAAGGGTGGTGGGTTGTAATTTCAAAGGGCTCTGAGTCTGGTCTTTATTTAACTGCCTCTTTAGAGAGATTATATTTATAGTTCTGTAGAATAAAATGGTATATATATAACAATAAAAACATATTTATTTTGACAAAGAAGGTTATTTGGAAAAAATTCAAGTTTTGATATTTAACGGGAGACCAAAAATTATCCAGTAGCCCAGCTATGTTTAAAAATGAATATATTAATTTTTCAAATATTCGGGATAAAAGTAGGTAAAGCGAGCAGTAAATATTTTTTCCATAGTGACAGCCTTTAAATAAACACAGAATGTAAAGAATTAATAATAGATAAATCTTAGAAGCTTAGGTCTTGAATGACAAATTTATCAGAAATATTATTGGAATAGACTTCTAGATAGAAAACACGATGTGTTGGGCCGGAAGTAGCTTTAAGTGAAAAACTTTTCTCCTGGCTGAGCTAGGTGTACAAGTTTCTCGTGAAATTTCTATAACGACATGTGGCTTAATAATCATTAGTTTTGTTGAGCTAAATTGTTGTTAGAGTTGGTGATTTACTTGTAGGGAAATAAGTACTAACAAGTCAGGTGCTCCAAGTGCAAGTAATGTGAACCGCAAACCATTTAGGGATAATCTATAATACTATTATTCATTTTTACTTTATTACCTCCTGAAGATGTACTGAAAATTAGGATGTTAAAAAACAAACTCAAGTTTATTAATTTTTTACCATCTTACGGCGCAGAAACATACTCTCACTAATTTAATTAAAAAAACAGCTCCAAATTTTAGAGCAATAGAGATTAAGGAAAATTTATGGATCGGGTTTTGATGATGTAAACAATTTATAAAGGCTTCTGACTTATTCTGAGGTCTATTTCATATATAAGGATGCCCATGCGGCCAACTCTATCAATTCACGCTGTACATAATAATTCGCCATACGAGTGTAATAAGAATGACAGAACAGTATCGAGAAAGCTCCTGATCCACCTGGAAATTGGCAAAAGAAGAGTTAGCCGACCACGCAGACAGTAGGTGTTGAGAAGACGTCACTGGATACAATTATATAGGTATTAGGCGTCACTGGATGGAAACAGAAGGCCAGGGACAGGGAAGATCGGAAGTTGTTCAGGAAACAAAGGCCAACCCAGGAGTACAAAGCTATATTAGTAATAGTAGGGTTTTTTTAAATAGCTTTGATGAACCTTTGTGACAGTTTTACATTTTATTATTTCTTAAATCCAAACCAACCAGGAGTGAAGTCTGCGACCTGGACCTGTCTTTCCTTCAATATTGTCCTGCCTGATCAACTGCAGCATAGAGTACTATTCATTTCGCGTCACATGACCAAAGTAAAACGATTGATACCTTTTGACGCTGACTAATATCTCAAGGGCCATCTGTATTCGTTGTAGTACCCCTTCGTTGCTGACCTGTTGCACCCATGAAACTCAGATGACACGGCGATAGGGTTGGGCGATAGTCGACAGTTACTATCGATTTATCGTCATGGTGATAGGTCATCGTCACTATCGATAGTGTCGACCTATCGATAGTTGTGATCTTTTTACCCTCAAGTTTTGAAACTCTCGGAATTATGCTTATCTGTCTCTGTCCAGTGTCGAGTTCTTTTGAAATTGAACTCGGAATTCCTAGAGCTCAAGGGTTCTCTGCTATATAACTTTGATGCGGCATTGGCTCTTCTAGGTTTTTATAACCTTAACTTCTTCTTTAATCAGGGATCTTTTTCTACAATTCTTAAATGTTCAACTAGAAATGCAGTTTTTCTTTCGGGAAATATGTGGCTCAAGGAGCACACTTGACTCTTGAAATTAACTATTTCGTTCATTTTCTTTTCTGAAGATTTGATTTGTTTATTGTTATTGTAAACATTTAAATTGTAAATACTTTTTTAAAATTCAAATAAATTATTTTGTTTTCTAATCTTTATATTATAATCTTGCAATTTTCAAATAGTTGGTAGGTAACTGAATTTAATTAAATTAGTTGAAATTATTTATTGAATAGGTTTGGAAAAAAAAGAAGCAGCTATCGAAAAACTATCGATAGTATTTGATAGTTTTCAGCCGATAGTATCGGCCTATCGATAGTGCTAAGTATCGACTATCGCCCAACCCTACTCGGCGATCACGACATCACGAATGGTTGTAGACGTGCGATAATGCTGAGAACACTACCTTTGAGTACTTTGATTCGAGTCTTCATGTTCACTTTGATTAATTAATTAATTTATTTTTCATAAACATTTATACCATCCTAATCACTTTAGTAAAGCATCATAAATTATTAATAATATATCGAATGCTGTAAGATATTATCGAACTCGGCAACTCGCGGACTAAGCGGACAAGATTAATGTGGCCACTTTCCAAGCAGTAATCCACCGCCGGCTATTGCTCCTCTGGGACCCACTAAATGCCCTCTTCGGAAAGCGTATTTGTTCTTACAATTCTTTTTGTTCTTGTTACTTCTGCCCCTTAAGGTGCGGATTGTTGTTTTAAAAACAATACTCCTATTAATTAATTGAAGTAAACAAGCAGAGAGAAATAAACAAAAGGTAATTTGAAAGACTGAGATATGCATACTAATTTTTATATCTCCCAAAATAACCCTGAATCCTGCAAGAACTAGCGTAATCAGCATCGTTTAAGTAGATGTTATATTTAAGGCCTACGTACTATCTTTAATATTAAGTGACTGGAAACTGTAACAAAAACATTTGCTTTGTCCAGGTATATTCCCTCAGTAGGGTCGGCAGATCACACAACGTCGATCTATAGCTGTTAACAATTTAAATAATTTAGCTGTCTCAGCCGGATTTTTTATCTGAAGCTCAGCTACTAACAGCTCTGGGCACTGAAGTACGCCTTTTCCTAAACATGATGTTAATTCTCAATAATTATATATATATCATCATCGTCATAATTCCCTATTTCACTGCTGTATGGTATGAGAATATATATATATATATATATATATATATATGTATATATATATATATATATATATATATATATATATATGTATGTATATATGAAATATTATTAATTAAGGTAAAAGTATGATTACTACTGTTTCAGTATGATTTGGTATGATTATTAATATTAATCCTACTGAATTATAAAACGCGTGTCTAAATTGGGAAGACTACTCTTGGAGTTGTTGAGGTAAGGCAACGTTTTCGCCTTAGAGATGCTAAACCCTCACGACCGTATGGTGTTGCAAGTACTGTATAGTCTACCCCGTATCTATCTCGTACGTTAATGCAAGCTATATAAGTGTACTTGATCAACCAAGCTCTTCAAGACTATTTTACTTGACTGTGTGTTGCTTCTATTCAAGCATCACTTAATTAATAGAAATCATAGATTAAATTTTCCTTTTGAAGCCGAACAGAGAGACTATGCCAGTGACGTATCAAGCTTGTATCGGCAGGTAGGCATTTACTTATTTTCATAGATTAATATATACTATTAATACATAACAATAATTTAGTTTCAATTTACTGTTAATTAATCAATAATTATTTTATAATAATGAAATGATTACAAATATTATCAATATTTCACATAATATTTTTGTTTCGTAAATACAAAAATATCTTTTTACTATCTAGCTTTTTTAATTAATAATTTTGTATTTATTTCGATATTAGTTAAGCACTATAATAACTACAAAATTTAAGTTACTGAATAAAATTTTAGGTTATACAATTCAATATAACTATATTGTATAAATACTACTGAATTAATGCATTACTAATTCCTAAGCTTAGAAATAAAATGATTGGAATAATTATCGGTAATTTAATCTAATTTGTATTAATCATATATGAATGAACTGTTGTAGATTTAGAGATATAGAAAGAAATTGACTTCCTCTGACGGAGCTAAAATATTTTGAATTTATTTTTCTAAGCTGACTTAGTTACATTTATACGATTACCGCATTCCTGAATCTAACTGAACACAGTTTATTCAAAATAATCTATTATTCTTCTATGTCTTGGGGGCTCTTTGTCAAAAAGTTTATCATTCATATGTCTTTTTGATCTATGTGGAACAGTGTACTATATTTTCACATGTGTTACGATGCTATAGTAAAATTTGTATAATATAACAGAGTATTTATATTATTTCTACAGACCCGACGAACAGGTTCAAAGTTGGCCCAAAATGCTTTTCTTGTATTTAGGGAAACATAATTTTGTTTATAAGTCAATGGGTATTGTGTCAGGTATTGGCTTGAAAAAGAGTTATTTCATATACTACGACCTCATTTCAAACCAAAAACTACGAGAATGACACCATTCCGTTCAAATACAGTTAGCTAGCTCTCTCTGGACCAAATTTCACTTTACCACTTATTCACCGGGGTTTCAGGTTTACCACCTCTCTATTATTTAAAATAAGTATATATTAATTTCGGTTACGAGATAATACCTAAGAAATAACTTTTTATCCAATCTATAGCAGGCTATATATTACATATTAAAGATGTAGTGAGCAGAGCTTTCCGATTAATTCCTGGCAGGTTTCTGGTTACTTGGTTTCATTAATCCCCTGGTACCAGTTGATGGAAAGGTTGATAGCAAATCCCAGAACCGGTGTCCGGTAATGGTCTGGTGTTTGCGGAACACTGATGGAGATGTGAAACACACACTACCTGTATCCTACGATTTATAGGCGGAGTATGAGATCAATAGGAATTATTTATGCTATGCTACATTATC
Organism: Troilus luridus; assembly: GCA_964056705.1. Taxonomy (NCBI): domain Eukaryota; kingdom Metazoa; phylum Arthropoda; class Insecta; order Hemiptera; family Pentatomidae; genus Troilus; species Troilus luridus. The sequence continues at coordinate 74,458,729 of OZ057416.1, read as the reverse complement.
CCGGGCCATGACGGATGGTCGGTTATTTCAATAACTCCTACATCCGTGGGATTGCTCTGTTAGAATAAAGAAATAAATTCTAGTGATACATGGCATCGTCAAGGACTCAAAAGCTGAAATTATTCTTACCTGATTTTCAAAAAATATTTCATTCCTTTTTTGTTTTACATTTTAGACTAATGAGCTATTTTTCAAGTAGGAAACCTAATCGGATTTCAATTATACTGAAGATCGAGAATGTTGATTGTTTTAATATAGATTCAAGATCATAAGAAATTTCATTTTTTTTTCGTACAAGAAAAACTTCCTTCAAAGTTATTATTTTTATTCAAATTCACTTTAGTCTATCAACTAACAACTCCCAGAGAGATCTTTTTATCCCTTTTTTGTAATTCTATTTAAGTTTACTGAGAAAAAAAAAAGTTGTTTTACCTGAGATGAAAACATACGTGACCTTCCACTTACGCCTTCAACTGACCTGTCTACAACCGAACTGCAATTTTTCAGAGCGATTGGAACATTTTTTAAAAACAAAACATTCCAAAAAAAAAATACTAGGCATTTTATCCTCTCAAGTTAATTGAATTAAATACAAATAGTTTCTTTGAATAATAGTTTAAAAACTTATTGCCAGGCTCGCCTTCAGGGAGGTGATGAGAAGGCTTGAGGCTCTGGGAAGATATTTTAAAACAAACATTTATATAATGTATTCATATAATATAATATTTATGATTACGAACAATTAGCATCCGATGCTATTATTATCCGCAGAGCCCAGGGGAACGCATTCCAAACGGCTCTTACTAACTGTATATTATGTTTTGATAGTTATTAAATTAAAGTTAAAATTTAGTTTGTTTTTTAATCATGGTTATAACTCATAGTGAATTAGACAGTATATTCTTTAAAATCTCGAGGACTCCTCTTATATCCCGAAATTCCACTAGACCCTAATGGGTTAATTTAGGTCATACTGATAATTCTGTCTAATTTATAATTAAATGTGCTCTTAAAAAGAAATGAGGAAGTTGTCTATCGAATGATGGTTAAGCAAGAACATAGAATTATTATTCGATAATTTAAATTTTCGAAGTAGAAAAGGCAAGATATTTGTTTCCAAAAGGATCTTTTTCAACCAGATGGGAGTATTGATTTTTCATAGGAGCAGTGAGTCGTAAACAAAAATAGATTCGAATACATTGTTAATATAAAGTAATGTTAACATTTATTTAATAATTTTTAAAAATAAACGAAAAAAAAGAAGAAAATATTCCCTGTGAGTAGCTCAACACTGCTTATTTGGGGTCTCAGTATTAATGTTATTAATAAAAATTATGGATATTTTAAGAAAAAAATACTTGAAATGTTAGTTGGAAAAGGGTCTCCTAAGAACTGGAGAGCATTTATATTCAATGCGAGGCTTTATTGATTTTAATAAATTATAAATTATTTAAATTTACTATGACATCAATAAAGAGAGCCTCATATACATTATTTCTGGGCTTAGTAAGCGATTCCTGGTAAATCTGTTCGATAATTACTCTGCACTTATATTATTAAAAATCGCATATCAACATTCAGTGGACCCGCGATAATATTATACTGGTTTATCCTAGGTCGCCATCTTTTTTAAGTTTTCAAATAAGCTGATAGTAATGTAATATGTTTGTTTTCTCACATTGTGCAAGTAACAAAATGAAGACATTAAAAAATTATTGGAATAAAAATTATTTTAATTTCATATTCATGTTGCTATTAATCTTAAGTGAATGTAGTTTGTTTATCCATTTAAAGTTATTTTATTCTAATAATTAATTATTATTACAGCTGTTACAGCGGGAGTCCTGAAATTAAGGTAGAGATCTTTAACGAAAACCGTACACCGCACTGGCTTTTTAATGAAGACATTACCAAGGATTTTTTACTTCCTTAAAAAAATCCTAAGGCCACTTGCCAGGCTTCGAACCAACGACTTTGAGCGTAGACGTTGGTCATTTTAACCACTACACTTCGAGAAACTTTTTCCATTTTTTTTAAACACTTGTCTTTCTTATTTATTTTAATGAGAAAAATGTGGCTTCGCAAGCTTTTAAGTTGAATTTCTTACTTGAATATTACCAATGGGCAGTGTCTACTTGCCTTTATCTTGTACCATTATACATCATTCATTTTATTTACTTGTATAATTATAATATAACTATTTTTTTAAATATTAACGAGCAATAAAAAAAAATTATAAATTGAGTAGTTCTGCAGTACACTCACCGTACATGATGCGTTGTTTTGATTAGCACAGACTGCGATCGCCACGGAGACGTTGACGTCTTCTCCTTTAGTAACCACGTCTTCGGTCCAAGTCAGGTCTGTAAAAGAAAAATATATCTCAATATCACAGGATGTATATCGCCTTGCGAAGCGATGCTCTAAAAACCTGCCTTTGAGAAAAAGGAAGATTTAATACAAGAAAATCTTCGGTAGAAATTCATGAAGCGGTAGAATTTCAAATAATAATTTGAAAAAATTAGTTCCAAAATAGGAAGTCATTACCAAGATATCTATAGTAAGTGAGTATATTATCAATTTGCTAATATATTGTAAATTAGGATTCGTCTGCTTGTTTATTCATTTAACCTCACTATATGCTTCTATGCCTAATCGGACGGTCGTACTGTGGAAGTCCTAATTTTGCCTATCCAGGTATAGAGATCTTTGACGAGTACCTGACACAGTACAGGCTCGGGACCCCTATTTTATGTCCCTTACAAAGTACAGAGTAAACGAGGAATTTTTTGGCTAGAGCCACCTGCTGTGCTATGAACCCGTGTCCTAGAACAACGCTCATCAGGGCTAAATGTTCTAAAAAAAATGCAAATATCATTTAAAAAATGAAGAATATGATTTGTCTTCCTTTGTTAAATCTTTTCTCATTCATTTCCCATAAACACGATGTTGAAATCTTTTTCAATAAGGGCAGGGTTTATATATCTTCGGGACTGATTTATTTCAAAATGTATCTTGTTTTATTGCCACCTGTATATTTATTTATTATAGATTTTTAATTGATAAAATACTTTATTTATAAAAGTAGTAGTAAGAGGACGTACTAAATTAGCTTAATATCTATTAATATTTAAAAATCTATATATTTTTTCCTCTTACTGTCGATTTTTTTCATAATTAAATTCATTGGAAACAGGGTATGTAAACTATTTTAAGATAGTGATTATTTCAGAAATTAAAATGTATTCATCTCAAGAGTCCATCTCAAGAGCAAGACGTAGCATCTCAAAGCTCCAACACATACCCAATAGTGTTATAAGAGAAACTATAGGGCAGGAGAAAAATATATTGTACGAAATAGAGACCAGGAGGCTTCAATGGTTTGCCCACCTGATGAGAATGAACGACAATAGATGGCCAAAGAAACTCTTTCGATATAGACCAAATTATAGAAGAAAGAGAGGAAGACATGGATAGAGGATGTGAGGGAAGGAATGGCAGCAACAGGGCTGAGAGAGGAAGAAGAAGAATGGGCCGATAGGAAAGATTGGCGGAAAAAGATTTTGGGTATCGGGATATCTTAATTGTAGAAACCCGAAAAAATAAAAAAATAATAAACAAAAACAAGTGGTATAAAGTAATGCAAATGAAATAAGTTAATAAAAAAAGTATGGAATACAGGTATTTTTCAAGGAGTGTAATGTACTTAAACTTTTTTAATGAAATTAAAACATATGCGATTTCTAATAAGGACAAGCTTTAGGAAGTATTTCCTTCTAATGTTCATTATATTTAAAAATTCAATCTACCTTAATTAATTTCCTGTTTACTTTTTAATTAAACTAAAAATGTTTTTTCCCAGGACAAGCACTTAAAATAAGATGAACGGTAATTGAGATTCATATATTTTTTAAAAATTTATAAACATATATGATATTAAATATTTTATTTTTATTTCTAAAGAATTACAATTTTTTAGCCCTTTCGTGAACATTCCATATAGGTACATTGCATCCCACAATTTTTATATAGTTATTCAATAAGACTCGCCCACTATTAATATCTTAGAACCTCCATAATATAATAATGATGAGGATATGACCAACTTCGCATAGGGGGGGGGGGGGTAACTTAATTGCACTATTAATTATTTTACGGCATATTAAAGCACTAGATTAATTAGAGTGGCCTCTTGTGAGGGAGGGCGATGGCTTTGTGATGCTGCTAGAGCTGTCAGGAGTCTCCTGAAGATAGCTTTGGATCACAATAGTTGGTATTGAGTGACAACTTTAGCTAGGAGGATTGATTAATCTCCTTCCAAAGAGTCTAAGTGTTATATAGAAATTCACAGGATGTAGATCTATACCTCTCGTCAAGGCTTAAAATGTATTTGATATATTGACACCTAAATATTTTCATTACAGTCTAAAAACTATCTCAAGACATTCATTAGCTAAAACCTCAACCTCCTTCCATAACCAAGATAGTAATCCCTTAATTGTGCTAAAACCTGGTGGTTGAACGTATTCTAGGACAAATCACCCCCTTACCGTGTAATTAACCCAAGACCCTTCATAGGTTGTTATAGTAATACGCTTGTATAATGTGCAGTTACTAAAATAATTTAATCTCAAGGCAATTTATAAATAACAGCAAGTTCATTGTACATGAATCAAATTTAAAAAAAGTCTTCTTTAAAGAGAAATACACCATTTTATTTCCGCCTCTCTTGAACTATATAAATGTGATCATAACAAATGAGTAAGAAGATCAATGTATTCATTGTATTCACAATAAACTAAAATTATCGTTTATCCATTGAGTGTGTTTTACATATTTTTCCATTCAATCGTATTTTACAATACATAATTGAACTGTGTATAGTGTTACGATATAGAAAGAATTTTAAGTAATAAAATATATAACGGATCTTTTATTCTAAGTTATAATAAAATAACTAATAATCTTGTAAGTAACCTTCCACCTTATGGATGATATAAGTATAACGATGGGAAAAGAAATCTACTGGTTATTTTCAGATCAGAAAAACATCTACAGAGGGTGGGAGACACCTCTGAGAGGACATGTCGCCGCCGACTCTAATCTCCCGAAATAACCAATCAGAAACAAAACTAATTAACTAAAAGGGAGTTCAGGTGATTCCCCGGTGGTCCCAATGCTTTCAAAAACAAACATTTCTGGATCCGTACATAAATGTCTAAAAATAGAACCTGAACCACTGCAAGTGATCAACGATTAGGTTCAGAACATGGTTGACACTATAAAAAATATATTGTGTGCTTAAACTTGAACAGTATTTCTTGTGTTAAATTATTATCGAATTTGACTCCTGCAAAAACTTGTTTTCGGCACTTAACACATATGTGAACTAAGGCATTGAAATGTAGAATTATATAAATGCTATGTAAAGTATATATTCACAAAATTAGCTATATCCCTATCCATTTTTGCGCAATATATATTAGTAATTGTTCGTAGTTTTGTTTCTGTCTAAACCGAAACCTACGAGCTTAAAAAAATCTATGTATTATCTTATTTAGCATTTATCTATTTATTTAAAATAACTAAAAACTTACTCATTCTCACTGATCGTCAATCTTCAATAACTGTTAAGTATTTTCAGTTTAGGGAATTATCGTTTTGCTCTCTGAAACCTCAAACTCATTTCAAATAAACTTTGGTTAAAGCATCTACTACAAAAATAAGCATGGTATTGCCTCAACTACAAGCAGAGTTTTAAAAGATGGCTCTTCCGGAACTACAGGAAATACAATATAAATTAAATACACGAAATTAATCTAAAATATATTTTTATATTAACGACTTTGCACTCCTAGCTGATTGGCTAATTTTTAGATGGAGCCTCCATGTGAGCACGCGAGGGTGCAGATTATATCTCTTTTATATACGGCATTAGTGTTATCGCACATCTACCACCCCTGCTCGACATGCATACTGCACTGGTAATGTCACTTGTTGAACCGATGCAATTAACAGTCGACAGTTACATTTTCGTCTTTCATAAAAACGAAATTAAAAATGACAGAAATGGTATACGCTATAGTCAAATTAAAAATAATTCGCGAGGTCCACTTCGATCAGGACTCATCATAATGCAAGTTAAGCTTTAATGAACGATTAAAATTTAATTAGAGGAGCATCATTGAAATCCTAATTAGTTTGACCTCATTAAAAACATTCGACAGCCTCGCTCTCATGCCAAAAAGTAATGGCTTGGAATTATGATTAACCAAGCACAAAAAAAATAAAACGAAAATATTTTAGGTTGGTAAGTGTTATATAATAATGTATACACTGCAATAATCTTTACAATACAGTAATGTATATGTTGTATACATGATTGTATACAATCTCAGCGTTGTCTGATTCATTGAAAGATATGTTAGGACTCTTATAATAAATACTCTTCCTGACACCGGAACCACTATGTTTTGTCAATATTTTTATTATGACATTTCTTATTAAGGAGTGCACTGCCACAACAAGACAAGGTTTCTTCCAAGGTCCGAGCAGGTGCATTCATCCTTATCCCTCCCACATCTCCTTGCCGTATATACTCGTATGTAGCTGTAGAATTAAGAGATTATGTCTACTGTTAGAGTTAGTTGCCTGAAGATCACTTAGACCCCTAATGTAATCGGTACTTCTGCTTAATAAAGTACTACTTAAGACTGACTCTCTTTCGAATTCGATAACTATACGTCCCTATATGTTTAAATATAAATGAGTATTATTTATAATTATGCATTAGATAATTGAAAAACTAGTTATATATAATATAACTTACTTATTAACTTAGATAAAACTAGAGACATGGAAGGCGGCAGGGAATACCGAAGATGAATCTAATGAAACTCTGTTACTCTCTTCTCAAGTTTAGTAGATAGTTGCGTCCTAGAGTGAAGGTAGCATACGTCGTAATCAAGGAGCAGAATAGACAGTGAAAAAGTGCAATCAAAGCCTTATATTCTTTTTGAGGCATGGAATCATGGAATTTTATGAACTCTTTAAGAAGAACAATGTTCGGGTGTTTTTGGAGTAATGGATATGCCCCCAAAAAATATTGTGATTTAGTGGTTAACGTAGAGCGCTGAGCTCCTATGCCAAATGTCCCGGGTTCAAATCTGGCAGTGGCAGATCATTTACTAAATCTATTAGCAGCCGGGGACGGAAATCTGGAGTTCACCCAACTACAATGATACACTTTTCTTGATTGTTTTTTAAAGACAAAATTTGTTTGAGAAGTTTAACTGTCCCTATCTTTACAAAATAGTTAAAAATTTATCAAGTAAGTTATAAATGTAATTGTTTTCTTATTAAAACCAATATTATATATCTTAGAAGCTTATTTTTCATGTAAAACTTATTTTCCACAGCTGCGATAGACTCAGTTTTATGGCAGAGCGATGGAATGCCGATGGAGGGAACAGCACCCTAACGCCGGGGCAATGCAGAAATTCCTAAACTTTATTTACCGACTCGACCCCGGCGTCGCTAAGACTCCTTAATAAAGGCTTCAATATATTATCCCTACGTATTATCAACATATTCGCTTCGTTTTAATTTAAATATGAAGTCGATATTAAAATAAAAAAGTTTAAACAAAGAAATCTTATGTAAAAAAGGAATGTTTGCTGAAATATCTTAGAATGGAGTAACATTTCGTTTTGATAAGTTTGTCTTGAACAAGGTTTCCTAAGCGGCACTAAGGCCACCTGCCGGGCTGTGAACCCGTCGTCTTGGCTCGTTGGTCGTTTGTAATCCTAACCACTAGACCCCCTTGTAATTTATTGGTTCAGAGGTAAATTCGAAATTTCTTTTTCTCTCTCCCGGACTCATTATATATATATATATATATATATATATATATATATTTTTATTTTTTTTTTATTTATCAAGGCTGTTTGTTTTAGATAAAGACACTTGAGAAAGTTAATCAACGCCAAAACTGATAAGCAGTTTGATCCTTCGAATTGAGTAACCAGTCTTCATGAAAGCAGCGCTTCAGGAGATTATCTCCTTCGTCCAGAGTGTGTGCCTAGTGGAGGAAACTCACATCGACCGGCCGAAGCAATAAGCACCTTCTTGTCAAATCACGTTGTGGTCTTTCAGGTTGCCGAAATAACGCCAGGAGATTTGGTCTATGAGTTTATAGTCTGATTAGGGTAATGAGGCATGGAAATAAGTCATGAAAAGGTAATTTTACAAGAGAAGCAAATAACTGTTTCGGGGACTACAAATGAATGTTTCAATTGTAAATTAGTAACTAAAAACATTCATATAAACTAAATCATTCCAAATTTTGTCTTAAGTCTTGGTTTACATGGATATAATTGGTAGTAGAGTTGACTAGCATACTTTTTTCCTGAAATACTCTACTACGCTCATTTTGGTAGAGTAACTGTAATTTTAAAAGATAGTTCGATTAGCTAAGTGTAATAATGAACAAGCAGGTTAGGAAAAAATATCGAGCCATTGATAAAAAATGTTTAGTACAAGCTGCAGATATTTTATTAAATGAAGTTGAGGAAGTTATAGATTAAGAAGCTATTCGGTAAAAAAGGTATTAAGAGACGTGGTAAATCTGGAGCATCTGCTAATCTGTTAAGAGAACTGGCTTTGGAAGACCCAGAAGAATTTAAGATGTGCTTTATTTAAGATTAAACTTTTAACTAAAAGCTTAAAGCACTTAAGCGGTTGAAAGACACACTGTTCCCTGCTAAAACCAAACTTGTGTTTGTTTACATTGGTATAATCAACAAACAAACCCATAGAGTAGAGTTGGATTGTGGAAGTGGGGACGGGACAGTAGAGTGTACTATTCCACAAGTGCTATCTACTTTACCCTCCCCTCCTGCTATCTGTAGTACTCTACTGTCACTAGCACAACCTGTTTACATTGCTCTAGTAGTGGAATAATAAGCACTCTACCACCGAGCTCTACTACTAATAATACCAATGTAAATCCGGCTTTATTCCTCTTTCCATCCTATTGCCTTGATTAATTACTTCTTTTTCTAAGAAAGACAGGAAGAACGGTACTTTTGGACTTACTATCTTCTCCACACCTCAGATGTATTCTTGCTGAACAAGTCTTCAGACCAATAGGTCTATACCCATCTGTCTATTCTAGAACCTGAGAGGTGTGGGAAGGTCATTGTCGCATAGGTCATAAGAGGTTGGAGCTATGCGTGGACTCCCGCATGATGAAGTGTTAAGGATGTGAACTTAACGCTTTCATGCCCAAAGTGTCAAAAAAAAAAAAAAAAAATATATATATATATATATATATATATATATCCTGTGACTTTTTCTGTTAAAAATGGCATAAATAACGTTAAACATTTTTTTTTTAAATAATCCAATAATCCGTCCAAACTGAGGTTAGAAAGATTAACCTGTGTGAAGTAAACTTGCCTGTGCTGCAATCTGTGACATATTCTAGAACTATTCATGTAGAATACTGGCTACACTGAGCATTAAAACGCTAACAGGAATACATAATAGATGTTGTAGCCAAAATGCTAATATATATTTTTTAAAAATAAATCTTCGGTAATTGACAGCCACAGGTTGACAGCTTCTAATGCGACGTTACGTGACATCATTTCTTCGTTCCGATCTTACACTTCCTCAAATGTATAAAATTGGAATGGCTTGGGAAAAATGGTTTGAAAACATACTCCAATACAACAAAGTGACAGCTTATTTGAGAATTAATAAATAAGCGGAACAAGTGCTAAATCTTCTATATTGGAAAGCAAAATAATACAACCTGCCACACTTGAGGACAGTAAAAGTTTTAGAGCATTTTTTTCTTTCACGTTTCATTTAGTCGCTAGGAGAAAGGAGAAAAAACAGAGAATTTATTGTTCTTTCATTTATATTTTAAAGAATTAAAAGCCATTTTTACCCTTTATTTCAACCCTGTTTAAATAAGTTTTCGTTGGTGCTAGGGACTTCACTTTTTTTGGGGGGGGGGAGATGTTTAAAATACCGGAATTATTACTAAATTATTACATAATTACATTTATTAATGGAGTACAGAATTCGCCACAATAACATGCCAATAAGCCTTTTTACATGCCATACATGAAGGAATGTTTCAAAGTATTCTAACAGTGATTACAATGGGCTTTATGCTGAATAATCTTCGGAATTTCCATTAGATTTGAGCTGTTTGCGTTACATTATTCATTCAAAAAAGGACTCTAATTGATTTGGTTTATTGACTGCTTAGTTTAAACGTATTCGGCCTTTAACGAATCACCCGAAGAACGAAGTCCTATCGCCACCCACCCCCATCATCCCTTTCCCTAATTATAGATGTAAATCCTAACTAATCGTCCCTAGGCCCTCTGTTAACGATCGTCCACGTCTTCGGTAATTAAATTTACGAGGCCCTCTCAGATCAATGAGAGCTACAACAGCTATTGTTGATAGTCCCGAGAAACGCAACGGTCTTGAGTTGATGATCTATCGCCTATTCCGTATTCAAGAAATGGATCCTAAAATCTAATGAAGGATATTATTCAGATGATACTAAGACAATAAAAACAAAAGGGGTTACCAGTGATGTAGTTGTTAACATATCTATTTGCGGGTTCGCAGCGCGCATGTGTAGAAGCCACACTAGATTTTTTTTTTTTAAAGGATTATAAGATCCATGGTTGTATCGTCCTTCTGAAAGGACGTAAAATGGAGCTACCGAGCCTGTACGGTTTCTGTTACTCGTACATAATTCCTATTCTTATTATACCTGGATTGACAATTTTTAGGACCCTCACTGTATTATCGTCTGATTAGCCTTAGCAGCATTATACCTGAAGTCATATCAAGAAGAATTAGCAGAAGAGGCCGAAGACGATGTCCAGAAACTTGCTAGCACTGGCAAGCCCTGCGCGTAACAGAGAGGAATGGAGGCGACGACTAGACCCCTACCTTGTAGTAGTTCCAGTAACGATGATGGTATGTATAGAACGAATTAAAAAAAATAAATAAAAAAGGGCTAGCGAACCCGAAGGCTCGATGCCGACACCAGTGAACTCTGCTTACAAACCTCAGTCCTCGGACTGATACCCAAACCCAAATCTTTCAGATCACTGTTAACGCAAACATTATTGAACGAATATTATTTAATATTGAAAGAAAAGAATGGAAAAATAATTGGTTGCATAATGTGTCAACAAGTATTTTTGACGGTATCAACAGCGTAGCCAAGATTTCGTTTCAGGCAATTGGTCCATCCAAAGTATCTGCTTTATTTTTATTTTTTATTTGTTTATTTTGAGGTTTTCAAAACAGATAAAATCTAAATTTCGCAAAAAAATAAGTGCATGTCAGTCGTACAAAACGAAATCCGCTGTTTTTTCAGGATCTACTAATTCGATTTGGCGCCCTGATACTCTGAATTCAGAATAACCTGGCAACACCACATTACTGTTTTACATTCAACTCTTCATTACCTTATCTGTTTTTCCTTTCAAATTGACAGTCGATGATATTTTTACCTCGACAACAATTAATACGAGGAAAATGCCGAGGAAAACTGAATCCTTCAATAAAAGAAAAATCACAGAATATGTTCCAAATGACATTTTTATAATATTCCTCAAATAAATATTTCCTGCTTATAAATCATAGGCTTAAAAGTAAAAATAATATTTAAAAAACTAGATAAATGCTTTTGGTTTGTCATCTTAAATAATGAACCTTTAAACTGACCCAAAACAAAAACGGTTAAGCCTGTAAAGTGTGTCGAAGTGCTTAAGCTAATTATTAAGCGAAAAAGGGCTCTAGAGATTTTATGCTTGTGTGAAAAGAAATTCATAAGAGGGTGTAAATTTTGAGTTAACCCGGCTGACATTTAATGCTCGATAAGGACCTTTACCTACTTAGACCTACCTAGCTAATAACTGATAGAGACTTGAAGTGCAAGATAAAAAATTGCTTTATTGTTATGTAGATTGAGATTTACTTGTCTTTTGCAGTTACTTCACCTACGAACTAGATTGTCTACCGACTACGGACTAACTACATCAATTACAAACTATATTTCAGACTAATCAATTTCTTGACAATACTATTCCATGGCCAATATGTCTTTCAATGACTTAGAGGCGTTATATAAACATATAACAAAGTAAGGGAGGCCAAGGAAGTTTACAATGCTGACTTACAGTCAATGACTTGGTTTCACCTTAGACAAAAGGGCTCACATGCACCAGCAAACATGACGAAAAAGACAAGAACTCGTTAGAAGATTCAGACAACTATACAGAACACTAAACAGAACTTTTCCATTATCAATCGAAAACTAACTGCTAATTTACAAGACTATCCTCGGACCTATTTGGACGAATCAACTTCAACTGTAGGGACCGCAAAACCTTCTAACATTGACACATTCCTGTGTCCTAGTATCGCTAGTGCTCCCTACTACGTTTCCAATAAAACTTTATACCATGACCTGCATATACCTTTCGTTTCTAATTCCAAACGAAAATATCCAATCTCCCAAATCCTCTAATTCGACCCTTATCCACCAATGCTCCCCGGAGGTCTTAATCCAGTGATGGGGCTGGGAGAGAAGCACTGGGATCTCCTGTGGCACCGCTCTCTAAACGTGAAGTGTGTGTGTATTAGATCTGTAATACTTAGTGCCCTTAAGTGTTGCATATTTTTTTATTTTCAATTACTTTACAATAAACAGCAAGATCTTAGGTCATGAACCCATTAGGTAACTACTGTACCGGGATAGTCTTTGGAATATTGTAATTATGAAATGTATTTTTAAATAATGAAACCTCAGTGCTATTTAACTAAAGAAAACTAACTGTTCCCGTAATCTCAAAATAATTACAATAATAAAAAATTTCTTCTATTTCTTAAAAAAAAATACTTGATGAGATGAACGACCTCGTTAGCGACTCGATCCGGGCTGGATAAAACACATGCACACCCGAGCCAAAGCCAGGGAATAGATAATCAAGAAAGTGGCCTAATGGAGGTTGGATGTTGGGTGTTGGTGCTTGGAGCTTGGAGCTCTCATATCCAATTACATTTTAATGGCTTCCAATTAATTATCGGAGGCAATAAACAAGCTCTTAGTTAATCTTGATTAAGGGACGGTAATATTTTACCTGATGGACTTCTTGTTACCGGTGGGGAGCGTCTAATATCTCTAGTATAGTTTTATTGTCAAGTCATCGGGTAGTCGTTCATAAGAACAATTAATGTGGTGAACATTGAATGCTATCAGCATGAGATTCACATAAAGTAGAATGTATACTTAGATAACAGCGTGTAGACAGCACCCATATAGTTTAGCTGTTTGAAGCAGTATAATAGTCGGGGATGCTGTGAAAGAATATTTAAACTATCCTCATAACAACATCATCATGCAGTATCATAGATAACTGTATGGTGTATTGTACAGGCAAGAACTCAATAGAAAATTCAACCAATTATGTTGGACACTGAATAGGACAACTCGACTTTCAATCGAGAAACTCATTATTTAACCTTTTTGGACGAATGGACTTGAACTATGGGGGGTCATAGACCTTCGAACATTAAACTTCTTTCTTAGATTCTTTCAATGGAACTGGAACGAAGAAGAACGAATTATAATGGAAAACAAGACTAAAATTATAAAATAATCATCATCATAATCTTTCCCTCTCTACCCATGCACAGTGTGGGGATGCCCTCTATAGAAGAGGTTGACTTGGGTGTCCCTCTCTTGAACCAACTCTCTCTCCTCCTGCTCCAGTCCAGCCATCGCTTCCTGAAAGCTTCCCGTACGCCTTCTTCCCAGGTGATCCGTGATCTTCCTCTTGGTATTCTTCCGTCTACTCTTGTCTCCTACGTTATCCTGACCGTTCTCATCCTCAGAAGGTGCCCAAACCATCTTAGCTTATTTTCCTCAAGAGTGGTCTCTACCGGCTGTACCTCGAGGTTCGATCTTATTTGTGGTGCTGCGGATCCTATCTCTCCTGAACCATCCTTCAACCTTTCTTAGGTATCTCATTTCCATTGTCTGTATCTGCCCTTTGTGTTTTGAGGTAAGGGTCCATGATTTGGAGGAGTAAGATAGGATGGGCAGAAACATAGACTTGTAGACGGATATCTTTGTCTTTTTCGTCACCTCTCTTTTGTTGAGTAAACCCTTCAGGACTGAGTTGAACATTCTACCAGCTTTTCCCAACCTTTGCCTCACCTCTCCATCGATATCACCGCATTCGTTGATCCAGGCACCTAGATATTTAAAATCCTGCACCTGTTCTAGGACAGATCCTTCAGTCTCGATATTCTCATAACACGGTGAGGACGTCTTCCTATTCTCACGTATTTTTATAAAATAATAGATGCAAAATTGAAAGAAACAATAGTGAAATGAAATCACTTTTATTTTGAAGATATTATAGGAGGAAAACAATGAGAAATGAGATGGAAAAGTGTTGTGTTAGAGAAAATTGCTTGGTAGGCGAAAAATAAGCTTTTCCTCAGCCCTAAAAGGAATTGAAGCAATACATTGTTTTAAGTTCCAGGATGCCCTCCAGCCAGTAGTCCGTTTTATACAAGAATATTTTTTATTAAAATCTCCAAACAGTATTGAGGTAATAAAACTAAGCAATAACTGGAGCATACTTTTTTATTCGACGTTAAATAAAACGATCATGATGGCTTAAATAAACCTTCATCACATCAAAATATAAACTGCCTTCCAACAATCTTTTTTTTTTTTAATACAATAAATCCTTAATTTACTAGCCTATTGTGCGACTCTGAAGCTGTCAAATTAAAAAGCGCCACCACTGCTAATTCTCTTTTATCAACAAAAACTAACGCATCAAAATCTACAACTAGAATTTAATATGGTTTATATCCGTAAGTATTTCCTGTTGAATTCGTTTGTAAAATGGAGGATGGTCCCGTGGAAATTGTTTGCTTTTCAATAAAGGTAAATAGCTTGCTACTTTTTCACGGGAGTTTTGAGAGTATCTTACTACGAAATAATACAACGTGTAAACCTATACCACTACAATCCATGAAGGTTCTGGGGTTCATGGAAGAGAATATACTGTTTCATGGACAACGGTTATGCAAGTTATGATTTGTCCTGAAACACGCTCAGCTACCAGATTTTCCCCCTTATTTTGGGTTTCCACTTTGTAAAGGCTGTATGAGCCCAGGAGGGTCCTAAATCCCAAAGGGCCTATCTGACAGATTAAATAGAAGTATATTATTAAAATTTGTGATACTATTGTGGATTTATTTAAAAATACTTTATTACATATTTACTTTATTTCAGCGTATTACCCAATAGAGGTATTTGATTTCTGACTGACTTAATTCCTGAATGAATCTACTCCTAACTAATGATAAGATTTTTTTAGTTTTCAGCAGTTCTAGGTTTTTCTAGGTCACGTAAGCCTCATGGGGCGAAGTCTCTTGGCGTGAGCTAATGAAAAAGTAATTAGTGGAAAGATAGTGTGAAAGTTTTAGCGGATATTTAAATTTTCAGAAATGTGAATGTGTCAGGTCGCACTATTTGGTTCTTATACCTACTACAATTTTTTATCTGGGAGATTAAAGTTTTGGCATAGAAGCAGACATGAGAAGACAACGATCCAGGAATCAGCATATTAATTTAAGCAGTTAAAAAAAAAAAGTTTTCTTTTAATAATGCTTTCTCTGTTCCAGAAATTTTAAATGCGTATTACAATACATTTAAAATAGCATGTAAAATCCAATAAAGCCTATAAAACAATTTCTATAAAAGTAGCTTAAGGCGTTAATTAAAAATTATTTTATTATTCCTCTTTCCTTTAATGGTACCAAACAATATACTATCTTTATAGTTTGTTACATTCTTATAAACTCATTTTATAAGTTAAAATTAATTTCACGGAAACATCAGTAACATAATAACATAACCAATGCTTATATAACATAAATGGATTTACAAGTGAGTTTTGAAATAAAATATTTAGTGCGTAGTAGGATATGGAACATTATTATAATTGAAATTATTATCTGGGATATTATTATATTACATGTGTCATATTATTATATATGATAAATTGTAGAATAATTATGATTATTATTATGATGATTATTGAGATTAACCATAAGATGTATGGATCTTCCACCTCCATAAATATTGTTTTCTCTAAGCGATATGCTCTTCACTCTATAATATATCTAGATCATATCACTAACTCTATAATTTGTCCTGCTGTTCTACTGTATTTATAGGCAACACTTGAGGTTACTTTAACCTTCACGACGATGTTCCGTCACTTTATTTGAAGGAAACACGAAAAAAAAAAATCGACAGGGCACTTCGCCCAGACTGAAAAGGCCGTTGGGTTTGAGATCTTTCTAAAACTCCTTCAACCCTTTCAAACTGTTGAAATAAACTAGATTGAGCAGAGCCGCCATCTTGTACCTGCCCTAAGTGAAAAGCACCTTCATTATGTCACAAAACCCAAGGAAAATATTTGCTTAGCCATTTTCGCTAGACGAGATCAGGCACTTTATCTGTTTATGTTTAATAATAATATTTTCGAAATTATTTCTTTTCGTCATTTTATTTAATCAAATATAGTCAGTGATTATACATCTTCAGTCACATTAGTTTGTTCACTTTTTGTGTAGTACTTTATAATTAACTTAAATAATAATTTTAAATGAAATATTAATAATATTTTATAATTAATACATGGAATAAATCATCTGATTAGAGAAAAACTCAGTTGACTATTTCTTCCATTTTTTTCATTTTGATGTATAAAATAAAGTACTCTTAAATGTATTATCTTTAATTAACCAAAAAAAATCAATCATGTTACTAAATTAATTTAATCTCCCCGTATTACTGAAATTCTATTTAATAAATGTAGTATAGACAGCCCTATGGGAGAAAAAAAATGTTAATATTGTACAAGGAACAATTTTTTATTTTTTTTAAATAGCTTATTTATGTAATAAAAATCTATTCATGAGCGAATTTCATAATATAAAGAAACAGGAGAAGTTTTCTTTAAATAAATAATGTTCTTAAAACTATACCAAGTTGAAATCTTAACGTTTCTCTAAAACCAGTTTAGTCTCGAGTTTTCTATCTCCATCTGCAAAGAACAAGAGGTTCTGCACGTATTATTTTTATTTACAATATTTCTAGGATGAGTGACATATAATAAAGTCAAAATTTTTCTTCTCCAGATTCAAAAAACATCCCTTCGAAAGGGTATAGGTTTATTCCAATGCTAAATGTATTTCTTAAAAGAATTTTCCCTCTGTTTACAGTCCCTACCAGTCCTTTTGAAACAACCTACCACCTATATTATAAATTTTAAAAAACAGTGTAATTTTGGGTTATATGTACCACTTACATAAGACAGGCTAACTTTAAACATGTCTATCACAGTGTATTTTTGAGATACTGATTTTGAATTTTGTTGGAGCTTGGTAGTTCAGTTAGTTGAGAGCTGCATTGTTGTGTCAGATAAAAAATATTAATCGGTTAACTTTCATGGATCGACCCTGTGGGAGTTGCATAACATCCAGCCTCTAAATGTGGTTAGTTTTAATGTAGGGAGGCAGTGTTATGTCGAACATATCACCTCTCTTTACAACCACTGGCTTAGAAACAGTACACTCTCTACCATATATTGAACCCAATACCCTCATGGGTTGTAGTGGTATTTTAAATTTTTTTTATTTGATTTTTGGCGCACGCATAATCCTAGACATAATAAAAAAGATGAGAAGCTAAAGATTCTGTATAAAAAATACATTTTTTTTTTTGCACTGACCGTCTCAAATATAAAAGGGAAAAGTAAATTCCGTGCACGTAGGTCGCGAGCTATGTTATGATTATATGATCCTAAAACATGTGAGCAGCCTTGGAATCTACAGCCTTTTGTGCCAGGTCTTAAAAAGCTTTACTCTCATAGTTTCGTTTCAACAGCGTTTTTAAAGGTATATTTTTTCTTATAATAAGTCAGAATCACACACGGTGAAATGCTACTTTTAATTACCAGTAATGATTACTTACATAAAGTTGTAGTATAAGCGATTTTTAAAGATTCAAATAGTTTTGTAATGGTAAATATTAATTTTGACTTACTCATCAGAAGCAATGATGCGTTTACAAGGCCAGTCCTGAACTCGTACTTGACCAACTTGATAGTGTGAGGAGGGTACTTGTTCGCTGGAGGCACCCACTCTGCTTTGATCCCTGATTTGACCACCATCCAGGTGAGGAGCAGGTGTGAGCCCTAGAAATAGAAAACAGTTCAAATAATGATGTATTACAATTTAGTTTTAAAACTCTAATTAGATATTATTCACTCACTATAGTGAGAGCTGAGTTGCTATTCTGTAAGTCCCGGGTTCAAATCTGGCTTTGGCAGATATATTATTTAATGCTTAAGGGTCTTATACATTAACAGCCACGGATGGGCCCGGTGGGATCTGATGACCCTCCCAGGGGTCACCCATACACTATAGTGTGAATAACCTTAATGGGGAAACACCTTGATTTATTTATTTACTTAACACCCTTCCTTGTCTTCCGGCAATACTGGTTTTGACAATTTTAATTACCACACAATTATTGGGGAACACAAGGCAGGTGAGCGTGTTCTCCGGCAGATAACCTTCCTACAGAACCGTTGTTCTGGAAACATTGCTACCTCTACCATCTATAGAAACCAAAAAGTGGTACTGGTTTTATTTCTTTACTTTTTTTTCTATACCAAGAGGGAATATGACGTCGATTTTTTTCATATTTAGTATTTAAAAGACTGGAAATTAGTTAAACTATTAATCTTATGTACATATACCTAGCTCATACCCTCCCTAGCCTTGGTTTTCATTTTCATTAAAGCATTGTGAACTTTCTGCTTGCACCCGATTCGGTATTTGAGAATTTGTTGTTTATTTGTAAGACAAAACTATTTGAGCTAGGCTGACAAATCCCACTCCATATTTTGAATATTTAAATATATTTTAGTTATTTATAGGGAGAGGAGTGGCTCAGTGGTTAAGCACTGAGTTGCCATGCCGGAAATCCTGGTTCAAATCACGCTTACTTGAGGCAGTTACTTTTATTTAGTCGGTTTGCAGCCGAAGATGTATCATATAGGATCTAGGACCCTCCTGGGGCTCACCCAGCCTCTATAAAATATTATAAAAATAGGGTACCCATAATAAGGGGGAAAAACCTGGCGGTTGAGCGTGACCTAGGACAAGTCACCTCCTTGCAGAACCGTTGTCCATGAAACAGTACAGTCTCAACCATGTACTGAACCCCCAGACTCGTTCACGGGTCGTAGTGATACAGGTTTTTTATTTTTTATTCATTTATTTATGATAATAGTGATATCTAGCATACCCATGGTCCTAGTAAGATTATAAATACCGTGAAGCATTTGAACCAATTCGCTTCAGGCGAATATACATGACTCAGAATACTCTTTGGCATGGATCAAATATTCTTCTAAATCTGTTTTGGGAGTAAATAACTACTATCGTGATCAAAATTTATTATTCGTAAGTGCATTAAGCAGTTTTGAATCAGGAACACGGCAATATTTGCTTGCGTAGCGAATGTTTACCCGTTAGCGCTTATATCTTTATTTAGGCCTTTAAATAATTTACTCTTTTATGGGTTTAAAAAAAAATCAGAACGCAGGCGGATAAGTAATACTCTTAAATGTTTTATACCTATTGATTTTAAAGTATATGTTTTTTATCGAAAGCAATAAGGCATACGTGAGTGAAAGAATTCCAAACAAACAAACCTTAAGCCTCTGAAACATTGGGAAAGAAAAATACCTACCTGTATTTTCCCAATCCAGGCATCATCAGAATATGATGGTGATAGAAGATATTAATATTTATAAATGATTATCATATTTGTTTGTTTGAACTACTCACTTTATTAGATTATGAATAAAACTAAATTTATTTCCTCTAAAAAGGGTGAAGGATTATTTAAAAGATTTATGCCTTCATCGCTCATCGATTGATCTCAGCGGTAATAGCCAATTTCCTTTATTGTGAGAAAATCGATGAAAGGTTGAGAGATTTCTACTCATTGCGTCTAAAATGTTGGCGGAGCAAGACAGCTACCAACTTCATATCAAAATATAAAATATTTTATCTCTGTAGAACTTAACAATGATGTTTCATATATTTAAATTCATACTCGCTTATCTTGCCCAGACTTTTTTGTCTTGATGTTTTTTAGATATACCTTATCTATTCAAGCCAACTCCATTGTTTTCATTGCCTTATGAGATTAGTTTAATTTATTTTTTTCCGGAAGTTGCATGTTTATAGAAAGTGATAAAAATGTTAACTTTTATTGTTGCTTGATTAAAATGACTTGTTTTTATTTTTCTTCTTTAGGTGTCACTATTTATATATTAAGCTATTGGGAGATTTAGTTTATACGTTTAAAACAAGTAAGTCTCACCTAACAATAAAAAAACTTCGTTGAAAAAAAAGAATTTTCGACTTCGATTCAAAACAATAGTCGGCAAAAGATTAAAGGCAAGAATAATAACAATAATAATAAATAATTTTAAATCGTTATTTGTCAGCTCATGTTAAATTTAATGAATCGTATAGCGAAATTTCTCAATTTTATAAATTATTGATTCCTTTTTGTAGAGAGGTAGTCCATAATTTATCCAAAACAAAACTATATCTTAAAAAATAGTTTGTAGGGATTACTTAAGGATTTTTTTTTTCCAAGTGACGAGTGGGAATCTACCCAACCACCTCTAGATACTCACTATCATGAACATTGAAGTATGATGGTAATTAATCAATTTATTTATTTATTAAGAATTACTTAATCGATATGTTGTATATCTTAACATTTAAACATATTTGTTTTAACTTAAGACATATTTGTTACTACAACCATTAATCCCGTAAGTTAGTGGTTTCATGCATAATAATTTGAAATAGAAATAAATATCACTATTTATGAATCCATAGATATGACACTTTTAATGAACCTATTCATCCAGAAACGAGTGGCCTTTCCAGATAATGAACTAAATTATATCCCACCGCACTGTACCTATCTCAGAAAACCAACAAGGAGAGGAACCTGGAACCCGAACAGGAAGAGGAAACTGGAAATCCGTTAAGAAGTTTGCTGGTGGTGGGTATATAACTTGGCTCATGTCCTTCCCTCCCTTGTCTTTATTGGATTCAACTTTCTTCGAATTCGATCAGGTCGCATAAAAGTTATAGTTCACAAAAATATATTGTTTAGGTTTATTATTATTGTGAATAATATAATATACCCGACATAAAACAATACGTATACTAAAACTAATTAAATTACTTTTAGGTAAGTAATTGGAAAACCAGGAGCAGACAAATATATAGTAGAGTGTCGGTTATCCGAACTATTGTCTTCGGGTGTGGTTCGGATAATCAAAAGTACGTATCATCAAAATTAAGTTAAAAAAAAATACTAATCAATCGTAGTGTTTGTATAAATAAAGCTATGTGTCGTAATAAGCCGCTTAAAAGTTTCTATTAACAGAATGTTAAATATATATCTCATTAAACTGCATCCGTCGTAAAATTATCTTGCCAACAATGTTATTATTATGAGACAACAAGACCATAATCCATTAGAATTGTTCTGAAAAGTCTAATTTTAAAGAAAATACTCTTCCAAAGTTTTTTGAATAAAATCATTACGTTGGTTGGGAATCATGAAGGTTAAAAATATATAGTGATGTTAGAGAAATTTCTACCTGATAAATTATACTTACACATCGAGCGTTTAAAGTTGTGATAAACTTATTTAGAATACTTCAAAAAAACGGAATACTAAGTATTTTGTATGTTCACCTCAGATGAACCTGGTTTATCATAAAGTAGTTAAAAAGAGATATTAAAAGCAAGATAAATATTTTATTCAGAACACTGTCATCCATTCTAGAAGTTTTCCACACTGGTGAGAGAAAATAGGAATATAAAGATGAAACTTGTACCACTATAGCCCACGAAGCATTTAGGGTTTAGTACATGGTAGAGAATGTATTTTTTCCAAGCCAGTGGTTGAAAAGGGAGTTGTGATTCGACCGAGATCACGCTCAACCGCTTTTCACTGGAATGATAAGCCCCACGAGGGTCCACAGATTGCCGTTAACAGAATAACCAATACATCTGCCAAAAACGTAGCTATCAACTCAGTGACGCAGTATTTAACACAATTAGCTAGCTCGCTCTCCAAGAATATATAATATAGTATATGAAAATTAGAATCTAAAGTTTAAAAATGAAATTGAATAAATGTTATTTATCCCTTCTACCTTGGTTATAGATTTGACAATCCTCCTGCTGCTCTTGGGGACGACTGGAAGATGAACCATCGTCGGTATTAACTTGAGAAGGATCGTCTTGGAGACCGACTTCTTGTCCCTGCGACACTCGAGGATCAGTTTCGTGTCACCTTTGATCTTCCGAGGGTTCACTCTCAGGGTTCGACCATCGTTGCCGACCAAGGAGGCGATCGCGTTTTCTGTAACATTTAAGTAAATATAAATCATCGCCTAAAAATAATAAGTTCTGGATTTGAAAAGTTCAGATTTTTTTAAAAGGACATCGCATTTCTGAAGTGACAAGAGTCAAAAACCCACATTTTTTGAGAAACAGGAAAACTATTAGTGAGCTTGGAATAGCTTCAGGACACTAACTTCCTTCTGGCAGAGAAGCTCTGAAGCTAAGTTTGATACAGTTTTGATGAGTGATAAAGAGATATTTACTCATTTCTTTCATGGTCATAACGCCGATTTTTGGTTTTCGTCACTTCACAAATAATAGTGCAATACATTGATTATAATAGAACTACAAAACTCGAATTTTTTAATAATTATAACGAAATTTTAAAATGGTTAAAGTTATAACACTTAGTATATTATTTCATATATTGGATTTATATCAATCAATATTAAAGCACAAAATAAGCATACATCCGTCAGTTGAGTGGAGAAGAATCAGCCACACAATATCGCACATTATCCCAACAGGAATTTTCGATAAATATTTATAAGCAAGTATCTACATAACAATGTCTGTATGAAGTGTTGCTTTTCTTTTCCTTGAGGGAGCATTATTTGTTTGTTGGGGTTTAAAAGCATAAAACTTTAGTTCATATTTGGTTTATATTATAGATAAATAACACTGTTACCCCGGGTTCACTATCCAAACAACGATCCTAGGCTAAATTAAGATCCCTTGATCTGAATAATATTTAAATAATCATAATATATGATGCGACCCTGAGATCGTTACCACTGCATTATTAATGAATAAAACACATATCCCTCTCTTCTGCAAAGGTTGACCTGGTTGACCGGCGAAGAGTTGTTTAGTAAATAAAAATCTTTTTTCACCTCATTAAATACCATTGCATTCATTACCTGCTGATTATAGTTACAAAGTTTAATTATTATAATTACAATAAAGGGAGCCATTTCGTTATATGTGAGTGCCTACATCTTGAGTGCCTACTGTTCTGCCTTATAACTAATGTCTGCCTTCTAAATAGTGTCACATATAACAAAAGACACACACAAACTCATTTACACATATTCCAACTAGACGATAGTGACAAATTAGATACAATTAGAGATAATGCTGTAATTCAGACAGTAGGTGATGTGTTTTCAAAAACTGAAATACAAACGGGATGGTAGCTTTGTTGTGCCATCGATAAATTTGGTGCTTGTCGTATTTTATTTATCATTGAAAGGTAATTAAATGTACACATCGGGTTACATTATTGGTAAGAAGGAAATGGCAGTTATATTTAAATTAGTGAATGAGTGAGCCGAGTGTGCCCAGTCTCCTGAAGGAGAATTCATACACATCAAACGTTTGCCCCTTGAAAATTTCTTGGAAGATTTCTGAGTCGGTTGCTGTCGCATTGTTACATACATATACTTTGTAATAGTTATGTTATCGCCTGTAGTAATTTGTTTATAGATTGGATGTGTAATAAGGCAGATTCATCAATGCTTCCGTGTATTCAGCAATGAATACTTTCTTGTCCTCCCCTATTCTTTTAAATGCACATATATACTAGCTCTAAAATTAGGACAAAGAGAAGATAGGAGGTCGGAGAGTAGAGAAGAGGAGATGCCTTAGAATGTGTGTAAGAGGGTAGTATCTAAGTTAGACGTAGTCCATAGGCAAGTAATTATGCTAGTCCATAGCGAAAAGGCGCCTAGTCAGTAGATGGGAAATGTCTCTTGTATATCCATATTATAGGAACGGAGTGGCTCAGTGATAGAACACTGAGTTACCATGTTGAAAACCCTGGTTCGAATCCCGATGCTGGCAAGACTTTTATTTAGTCTGTAAGCCACCGGAGATGGTTCAAATGGGATCTAGGACCCTCCCGGGGCTCACCCACCCTCTATAAAATTGGTACCCAAAATAAACGGGGGAAATATAGTGTTTGAGTGTGATCTAAGAAAAATCATCTCCCTGCACAACAGTTGTCCATGAAACTGTCTCCACCATGTCATGAACCTCATACCCATTCACGGGTCGTAGTGGGAAAAAAATATCCATGTTATATAGGTTCAATAGCTCAATAAATATATATATATTTCTTTCTAGTCGTACACCGTTTAATAACTTAAGGATAAAACGTATTTGATAATATAACCTTATTTTCTACCCGTTTTAATGAGAAATATCTTGAAAAATAGTCAAATATATAAAGAATATCCTGGGTATTACGCATTCCATCTAGTGCCAAAATCAATTAATTTCGGATAGAGGAAATCTATTGATTCACAGAATATTGGAGGGGTGTAAAATAGTGCGATAGCCAATATCCCAACTGCAATCGCATGGTTTAGCTTAAATACCAGAACAATATTTGGAAGATATATGATGTAAGCTTGCTGGTAGAGAGGTCATATTTCATAAAGGCTGGCTGGGCTATGAGCTCGTTCCATCCGCTCATCGTTTTATCCCTTTTTACGACCACATATTGAATAAATTCTTAACAAAACATTTTTCCTTATTAAAACGAAAGTATATAATAATGATAAGATATACTCTGGAAACATTCAAAATACTTGGAATCATCAGAAATTTTTATTGTTTCTTTTTATATTTAATTTTAGTCATTAAAATCAGTCCAATAACATTAAGATTCTGACTGAAACATCTAGGATTCATAAAAATATTATTACTTCATTTGCATCCTAGGTCTCAAATCTTACCAGCTTACCTATCAGTATCTTAATTATTCATTGTTAGAGTGAATTCTATTTCAATGTAAATAATATTGCTTAATATTAAAATCAATTTCAAACAAATAATTGTAAACAAACAGAAGGATTTGTGAAATGAAAGCAAAACACTTTCGTATACAGGATTTATATATTATTATAATTTAAACACAAAATAAAAAAAATATATATTTATTAAAAAACAAATTTAAAATTAATATGCGATAAAAATATTCTATATATATATATATATATATATATATATATATATATATATTTTTTTTTTTAAATGCATTTATTGAAATTAAAAACTGTGTTATAATAAAACAACAGGTAAACAGAATGATTGATGTAATGGCAAGATATAAAGGCATGTAGAGTTGTTAGTACTCAAATAGCAAATTCAACTTAGGTCACGAGGCCATCTTCTTTTCAGATACCTCGGAGCATTATCTGGAATAAATTTTTTTATGAAAGTAATTAATATAGGTTTCAAGCCAAATAAGCCACAGATGGGACATTAAGGGGGATGACTTCATTGAGGATTTTACAAAGGAATTTTGATTGTGAAGAATGGATACGAAAAGAGGTGGCTTTGTGGAGCCCCTAAGCTCTACTCCGTAAGTCCAATGGTTCTTGTATATGCATATTTTGTAACTAATTGGGAGCTTAGAGCGCTTGCCTGGTAATCGCAAAAGTAGCCAAAACCGGCGATAAATTAATTTTAAATAATATTTTGAATCTCTATCATTATTTTGACGTTAAAAACGAGACGAAATTTATTACTTTTATTTATTTTTTAATTATAATAACTTATTATAAACCAATATATATTCAATAGCACATATGTAAAGTTAAGGATTATTGATTAACTATATAGTAGGCATATAAAAACCGAAAATGGTCTAAAAAATGTGTTATCTTTGATTTAAAATAAAATTTGCACCGAAGCTGCAAACAAACATAAGAAAAAAAATATCAGCTTTTTGTACAAATCATATTTTGAACCAATAGAATTCACATGCAACGCAACGAAATAGATTTTCATGCTTGTTAGCACAAATAAATTCAGCATGGGAGGCATTTGAAAGATATTTTTTTATGAATTATAGAACTTAAACTAAAATAATATATTAAAACTTAAAATAATATTTATTCCATAAGCAATTAAAGGATAATTATTTGTTGAATAAGAAGATTTATATAGCTCAATACCACTTTTGGTTAACATTCTAAAAGTTACACGACTTATTATTTATTAATGTGCCTAATTTACAGCTAATTACTAATTTCATCGCGGAGAGTGCCAAGAGAGAGTTATAAAAGTTGAGTGCCAACATAAATATTATAAACACATTTTCGCGAAATTGAAGGGTTATTTATTGTAGCTACAATCGATTTTACACTTTTAATAATGAATAACAGCATGGAAAAATTTATGTTAAAGATTATGTGATAGTTAAAGGCTTTGAAAATGAATAAAAAATGAAAGGTGATGGAGACGTTGGGACTTATGGTCGAATATATCTTAATAATTGCAAACAGTGTTAATTAAAATTAATGAATATTTTATTGTTACGAGGAATCACGTTATATCAAATTATAAAAAAAAAATTAACTAAAAAAAAATAAAAAAATCTCTAACTAATTATAATATATTAGTGGGATGGGTACTTATGGTTAGCCTTGGTGGTGAGCCTAATAAAATATGAGTAACTACTATGAGATATTGAGTATTTCGCGTTAAACAAAATTATTAAATGTAGACGCGTTAAATAAAGATTTGTTTTATATATAAAAAATGTATGCATGTATATTACTCGTGAACGGTTTCAGTATTTGAGAAATACATAAACCCATTTCAGCACCAAGGATAAAGCACCATTCCTCACCAGGAAACCACAAGAGCTTCTGTAGTCAATTATTCTTCCTTATGAAATTCCAAGAGAAGCAGTTCTACCGGCAACCATTTTTTTCTATTTATAAATAATAACAATAAATACCAAGAGAATAATGGCTGTACTTTCACCAATGGCGGAAAACATTAAAAAGAATCCTATACAATAAATGTTTAAGTCAAATAAAAACAGAAAGAAACCTAAATTGTTTAAATCGCAAAATAAAAATCATTTATACGATGGAATTTTAAAAGGAGAATATTTCAGGATCGAAAGTTGCACAACAAACTGATGTGGCACTCATTTAATTTTTTTGTTGAGAAATTATAATTTATAAAATAATAAATTATTTAAAAGTTAACATAATTAATGTGTTTGCTTTTTCATTTTGTCATGTAATACATTATAAAAACTTGAAAATAAAATAGGTTTTTTGTAAATGTTTTCTCTTATTATGAAAAAATGCTCGAAATTTTGAAATACACCTCGTTTTTTGATCCTAACCACAAATGAAAAAAAGTGGTGCTTGATAGAGATTCTCTGATTCGAGTTCAGGACACTTCGAAACACAAGAAATCATTATTTTTGTTGAAGGGAGGATTTTGATGCAGAACAGTGCTATTAATGAAGGAACTATTAATTGTTAAATCTATTTCGAGAATTGCTCTTCAGTGAGCCAGTAGATTCCCGTTCAATAACGGGGTGTCGTTAATTTTAGAATTAAATTTTTGGGCCGATCTTAAAAGGATATAAAGGATTTCTCTATCTAGTTACCTATAACTATTGGTTATCTGCAACTTTCTTTCTTTAAACATTAGATAATATATTATCGACCTATCATTTGGTGATAAATAAAATAGTAAAGTGAAATTTTTATTCTATGATTTAATTCTTAAGATGTATCGCGAATCTGTAATACAAGCAATATTCTAGCTTGCAGCCTTATTGAAAGTTGTCCAAAAGGTTTTCATTTTTTTGAAGCCCCTCTGAACTTATCCGCGAAGCAGGGTCAGATGAAGCCACCGGCTGCGGTAAGCCTGAACAAATTACAGGACCATTACTAAGTCCACTAACTTCAGCTTCTCAACAGCCCCCTCTTCGGACCCTCATTTGCACTCCTAATATTTCCTAACTGGAACTGATCTTCGACAATAGGATCTGGTCAGAACCCCAAAACCTCTGTTCCTGTAATAGGCTAAACCTTTAAATTTATAGATATACACTCAACAGCAAAAAAAACCGGACACTTAGATTTGGTCTTATAATTTTGTTAAATATATATTTATATGTATTAATCTTTTTAATTTATGGTAAGAATTTGTTAATTTATAGGTTATATAAACAAAATCTGCCAAAAGTGAATAATTTTTATTGATTATGTACAAAATAAAGAAAAAATATAGCATTCCATTCTTCCCGAAGAGCAATTAGGAACTGATTTAAGTCACTAGGTGGAGGATGACGGTGTCTAGCACGCCTCCCTAAATTATCCCACAAATGCTTTATGGGATTCATATCGGGAGATCGTGCAGGCCAGTCCAGAACTGTGATTCCCACTTGCTCCAAGTATTCGATAACAATTCTGGCGGTATGTGGACAAGCATTATCCTACATTGCTCACCAATAAATGGAGCAAATGGGATCACAGCCTCTAGGAGGACTTCCTCGATGTATCTCCGAGCAGTCAGAGCCCCATTATTTATGAAAATCAGTTCAGTCCGGCGTGGAAATTAATATCACCCCAAACCATAACTGACCTCCTTTTAATAGGCAGTGATTCACGAATGGTACATTGAGCAAATCGCTCCCCTGGTCGTCTCCACACTCTGTCTCGACCGTCTGAGTGGTATAGACCAAATTGAGACTCATCCGTGAATAAAACAGTTCCCAATTGCTCCAGAGTCCAATGAGAATACTGATCAGCAAATAATCGCCTTTCTCTTCGATGCCTTTCCAGGAGTTGGGGCCTTGTCGCGGGTCGCCTTGATATGAGTTCATGCTTCCTCAGTCTCCGCCGCACTAAGTCTGCACTTACACGTGTATTTCGAGCCACTTCAAGTCTTTCCCGGACCTCAGGAGCCGTTAAAAGTCGTTCTCTCAATACCGACAGCGTAATAAATCGATCGTATACTGCCGTTGTTGCCCTTGGTCGCCCACTGCCGGCCCTCCTATCGTAGTTATCAGTCTCCCGGAAACGCCGGAGTACATCGTGAATGGTAGACTTCGCTACCCTAAGCTCCAGCCTTCTCTGGCCAAGGCATCAGCTCGGGCTATGCCAACATTTGAAATAACCATTATTCTGGACCAAAATTTAAAAAAAACATCTCTATTAATCACAGTAAAGGCTTGGTTAATAAATTAAAGATGTTTAAATGAGCGAAAAACTACTTACAGTTTAGAATAGGTCCGACAGGTGAATCAACTTCAAGACAAATAAATCAAATCTCAGTTTTATCTAATTGTTTACTAATCCTGAAGGGATTAGTTCAATGGACTTAGACCCTACATTCTCTGTAATAATTAGAATACCCGCAAAAACAAACACATTGCTGAAAATTAGGTTTTAATACGAAAAATATAAAGTGTCCGGTTTTTTTTGCTGTTGAGTGTATAATGGGTTCTAGTTAACAACACAAATAGAGTAAAAAAATCTATTTTTATTCATCTACATAATCTATTTTTTATACAAGAGGAAAAATCATCTTTTATTTCAACCATGGTGTCCAGGTTTTTAAATTTAAGTGTGATGATATTAGGGTTTATATTATCAATATAAATACATTTTTGGAACTATTGTGATATGTAAAAATTCTGGTAGTATTAAATTAAAATATCATTTAAACTATTTACAAATAAAAAATACAAACCAAAGTATTTCATATAATTTAATTTTTTCTTAATTGAGAGAAGAACAATTTCAGCCAATTAAATTTTCCTTTCTTAGTCATGTATTGACTTTGCCTGTCACTAGAGTTGATTATTACCAAATGATTTATGACTATATTATATGACTAATATTATTAGTATAAGTCCTAGTAAACTAATATTAACATTGATCAGTTACAAAGTTTTCTATTATAGGTGGTTGAGGAAGCATGCTCGGTATATTAGTTTTTCCTAACACAAAATACGATAATCTCACTATCTCTTTACTTCAAGAAGTTTTGCGATAGTGAAAATTATTCGAGTTTTCAACGGAAATATACTGCTTAAGATCCTTCAAGCCCTAATTACTAAATCTCACAAAATTGTGTAGATGTGTGTAGTAATTTTAGCTGAAATAGCCTAAAGTTAACTAAAAAGGAAATTAGGTACATGTCTCTAATGTTAATAGAATTTTCACAAAAAATTTGGCTGCTAATGTTGCATTTTTTATATTTTTCATTATAAGAACTCAATGATTTTTAATATCAGATAGATCTATACCACATTGAAACAGTCTAACAGGGGTAAATGACCAACTTTACAAAAGGACGTCTGAATTACCTATAGTATAATATTACATCTCCCATTTTTATTAGAGATGGAGTGAGTTAAAGTAAAATTTGACTGAATTTAGTAATTGATTGAAGGTAAAATATATATATACAAAAACTTTTCAAGTATGATTTAAAAATAAATTTTTGGAACTGTTGTGGCATACTATTACATTAAACTAAAAAAACATCCGAACTGATTTATAAGCAAAAAAAGGCTTTGAAAAAATAACTATATACATCTATTATTTCCTTAAGGATATTATTATAGCGATGATGACAATAAATTATGGGTATAAAAAATATTTTTTATTTTACCCGATAAAGAATTTAATTTTGAAAACTTAAAAGTACCAAAATAAACTATTACGACTTGGAAAGTTAGAGTAGCGTTGTAAAGAGCGTGTGGTGAAGTTGGCTGATTTAACTAGTCCCAGTTAGCTACTTTATTTGTAGAAAGCTTAATTAAAACTTACCTCAGCTAATAAATCCTAATTATTTTCACCAAAAGTTTAACGTACTCAGTCTGTTCCAGGGATGCATTCACTCTCCATGGAAAGGGTTTATATAGTCTACCTAGGATGTATTTGTATCTAATATCGTTTATTTATTTATTATTATGCATTTTCATTGCTGTTAGAGATGCACTAAAATCCATACGAAAATAATTTTCTTATTAAAAATAAAGTTTAGAATTCCGAACCATTAATTATAAAAATGTTTGTTATCACACCTTAATTTTCACAGAGCTCACGAATCGCAGGTCTAAGCCATTATAAATGAGTTAATTAGGTAAACGATATATATCAATTTTGGACACTCCAGTGGATTACCCCTCGTTGACTGAACATACATACATAAATTCATATACATAAAACATCAATAAACATAAAATTTAATTATTATTGCTATTGTGTGTGGGGTAGCTCAGAGGTAGAATTGCTATAATGAAAATCCGAGTTTCAAATGCGGCTGTGATAGATAAATTATGTCATACTGTGGGATCACTCAACCTCTATAATGTGTGCACCCTTAATTGGGAAAAATCTGACAGTTGATAGTGATCTATGGCCCATAACAGGTTACGAGTCTTTAAAACAGTACAGTCTCTACAATGTATTGAACCCAAAATCCTTGATGGGTTGTAGTGATACAGGTATTTTATCATTATTTTTCTAAATTATCCTTGTCAAAAATTATTTTCATTTCTCTGAACTCAAATAATATTTCTTTATGAAGCTCACAGAATCCTAAGCTCGCAGAAATTTGATTCAGTTCAAATTCCAATTCAAAAAGTAACTTTACTCGATCGGTTTAAAATCAAGGGATGGAAATCGAGTTTAGAAAAAAACACATTTTTTTGTTCCTTTTGGTAGTTGAAAAATTAAGATAGATTTTTGAAAGGCAGGGATGGTTTTTCATAGACTTTTGTCTTTTGCAAGTGAAGCTTTCATTAAAAAGAAAATTGTATAGTACTTAGTGAGTCCTGCCCACACTGCAGTAGTGCTTATAAATATTCCGTTACTCGCAATTTAAATGCATAGGTGATTGCATATAAATGCATGAATTAATATTAATTAAGATACAAAATATAGATATAATCCCCACTACCACCGTCATTGACAATATTTAAATTTATATGTTATTATATATTTCTCGTTTTATAATAAAGTATGCATATGATTAGTATTAGTTTTCAGAAATAGATACAATAGTAGCACAATATTATGATATGATAGTAAGCATTTCTTCATCAATTTTTAAATATAATTTATCGATTAACATCTTATGAGTAGCAATTTTATATTTAGACTAATGTGCTATTTAATATAACTCACTAAAAGACTTTTTTCGCGGTTGTGTCGTGATTATGAGAACAATGTAGTATCGAAACGTCGCCAAAAGAGTATCAAATTTATACAGTAATGACTGAATATGTATCTGGTCAAGAGGCTACATTATCAAAATTATATCGTATTTACGTAAGTACTTAAAAAGTAAATGAAAACCAAAAAGTAAGTTCTGGTCAAGGGAAAAAATACATAAATTATATGAAATAAGTAAACATAAATATAATTCAATAAATAATTAAATACAATTTACGGAGTAGAGCTTTGGGGATCCACTAAGCCATCGAATTCCTCTCGTATTCAATCCCTACAATCCAAAATCCTTCTTAAAATCCTCAACGCTCCTTATTTTGTTAAGAATAAAGTCATCCATAACGACCTTAATGTCCCATTTGTTGCTGATTTGGCCCGAACCCGGTATCTATCCTTTCATAACAAACTTCATTCCCACTCAAACCCTCTAGTTTCAAACCTAGATTCCCGATAATCTTCCGAGGCGTCTGAAAAGATGATGGCCACGTGACCTTCTTAGTTGAACTTGTGATTTGAGTACTACCAGTGGGTAGTTTCTCAACTTGCCATTAACTCATGTCATTTTGTATCACATAGCCTATTTACTTGATGAATTTTTAATACAGTTGTAAATATCAATAAATAAATTTTAAAAAAATTAAATACAATAATAAGGTTATAAGCAAAGAAAATTAACAATAAGTTATTAGTTACGCTTGATAGATATAAGGTAAGAAATAACTGATCAGAGAGGATCTGTTCCATAATTAAAGAGATGCAGGTAAATAATTAATTACTGCTAATTAATTAATTTAGAAATAAAGTTTAGTTTCGTTATTGTTTATATAAAATTAAAAATCACAGAAAATTTAGATAGCTCAAGTATCAAGAATATTATTCTTTCAAATACATCTATATGCAAAAACTTACTGCCTATTCGCCCACGTCTATTTCAAGATGAAACCTTCAACGCTAGCATGCAACTCCCTATTTAATTACTTGTATTAAAGCCAAGTTGATGGAGGGTGCCTGATGTTTCAGATTAACCAGAAACCACTTTTTGCTTCAACGGAATTGATTAATTAAAGATGAGATCCCAGAAGTAGTCGAGCCTTTATACCGAAAACCGTTTCATTACCTTCACAAACTAGGAAAACTTCGTCTGTTATATTTCTGGGTTTTCTACCGATTTATCGTTCCTCGTAAAATTTTCGAAGCTACGTCTCAAAATTGTTTTTTATTAGAAACAGGGAAGAGCTTTGTATGTTTATGGAACTATATCCATAATCATGGTTTCGAATTACAATGATTTTTATTTGTGAGATGCTGTTTTATTAAATTGATCAAACAAAATAACTCATTTTTCCCTCATCATCCAAAATTTTATTTATAAATAAGAACAATATACAATATGAACAGTATGTTGAATTATGCATATAAGAACAATTACGAACTGTATGTTTAAACTATATAAACAGTTCAATGTATTCTAAATTGTAATTTTTATAATTAAAATGTCGGTGGACGAGAATAAAAAATGTTGATCGATTTTTAATCCATACATTAGGCATTTGTTTTGGTTTTGGTTAAGTTCTTTGCCAATGTTTCGCTGGCCACATTGCTAGCTTCCTCAGGTTCAACCTGAAACTGAAAATGTTCATTCTAAATAGTTGAATTAGATGGAAAATTTCATGAAATGGCTAAACCGATGTTAAGTAATGATTCGGTTTGAAAAAGTATTGTCTATAAGCTGACAGGTTGTTCAGGGCGATGATATGTCCGATTTTACGTTCGACCCCCATGTGTTTCCCCCATTTAAGGGAGCTCATTTTATTGGGGCTGGGTGAGCCCCAAGAGGGTCAAAGATCTCACAACGTCTACTCATAGCTGTTAACAGATTAGATAGTTTATCTGCCACATCTCGATAAAGATCCGGTTCCTTCAACACAACAGATCTACAACTGAGATACATCGTTCCCTAAATATAAAACATTTGCCTGATCTGATACTTGTACTCCTGAGTTCAAGGTGAGGAGACCTAAGATAAACAAGATCGAGAGGACAACACCTCCAGTTAAGGTCGATAAACAAAGTTATGGCAGGTTATAATCCGATACTAATGAACTTGCGAAAGATAAGACTTCGATAAGATATTAACTTGACAGGGCTCTCGGCCTGAGGCATTCGATGTCTTTTGTGTCAATGATCTGCTATGTAAGAGGGTCGATAAACTTGATCGAATGACTTATAGGTAAATAATAATATGATGCATCACCACATAACGACGATTATATTTCATTATATAATATTTTTTCCAAATCAAATTTATTTCGACTTAACTAGACAAATCAGCCTCCATGGGAAATTGACTTAGCCTCCATGTAGTTTAGATTAAATATTGTAGATTACTTACCAAAGGAGGTTTTTAAAAATAACTTGGAAAAATACATGACGTAATATTTATTTATTCTACT
The DNA here is from genome assembly GCA_964056705.1 of Troilus luridus. Taxonomy (NCBI): domain Eukaryota; kingdom Metazoa; phylum Arthropoda; class Insecta; order Hemiptera; family Pentatomidae; genus Troilus; species Troilus luridus. The sequence continues at coordinate 74,423,679 of OZ057416.1, read as the reverse complement.
CCTTTCAGTATAAAAACAGTTAAATACTCTTAAAATGCCACAGCCAATATTTTTAATCCATTCATCACATCTTTCTTCTGGTTTCGACCGTATCCTGCCGACCTTTAAGCTATTATATGCAATCGAAATAGTAAAGTACCGCGAAAATTTCAACAGTGAAGGTGGATATAAATTAAGTAAATTATGGCTTCCAAATAAAGTGGCGAAGATCCCTCTAACAATTCTTGAAATAAATTGCAAGAACTTTTTTCTTACCTCCTTCGCCACTTCTTTAGAAATGGTTCTTACAACACTCATTTGTCTTTCTCCCACCGTCTTACGTTATAAGACCGTTCTGTTGTAGTGTATCGATTTTCTGTATATATAAAATATTCTTAACTCTACAACGAATTCGGTAATTATTATAGATCATTATTGTTTATTTAATGTCACTGATATGGTTAACCGGACGATGCTACAGCGGGGCTATACAGGTGTAATTAGGGGACTTTTTGGGGCGATCTTAAAAGGATTATAAAGGGATATCTCCATGTAGTTCTTCACATAAATATTGGTTATTTATAAGCTTCGTTCTTTAAAAAATAAATAATACTCATTTGAACGATAGATATAATATATTATTGCACTGGGTTTAAGAGGATAGGGGTACCTCACAGGCTCGGGACCCCCAGTTTACGTCCCTTTTGAAAAATAACTAATTTTACTTCCTTTAAAAAACTCCAAGGCCACCTGCCGGGTTTCGAGCCAACGACCTTAAGCGTAGAAATTTGTTATGCTAACCTACACCATAAGTGACCTTGATTTCTTAGGATAATACTTATAATTAAGGTGGAAATGGATATCGACTAATGGTTAGTTGGATGATGCTACAGTTGGATCCCAAAATCTTGGCAATCCAGGTTTAATTAGAATAGGGATCTTAAAAGAGTACCTGACATCTTACAAGCTCGTACTTTTTACCAAGAAGGACGCCATAACCAAGAATTTATAAATTATTTTTAGGCCTCTATTAATACAAATTTATTTTTTATAGAGTACTAAAAGTATTTATTCAATATCATTTTTTAATTAAATCGTACCTAGCATTTTCTTTTATAAACCTTCTCACAATGGAATTCAACAGTTTAATATTTCGGGGTATTTTAATAGATTAATGTGACAAATTCTAAGATATTAGAGACGTGGCCCAGATTCCGACTGCGACAATTCATCCAATCATATCCTTGAGACCCTCTCCCTAGTTGCCTCCGTAATCGCTTCGTCTTAGCGAGTTCTGAAAAGTGAATACCGGGAAATCCCTTTCTCAAAATCATTCAAACAATTCCCGGGAAGAGTGGCTTTTTGGAAACTTTCCAAGCCCCGTTTGTGAATGGAAAACTACCCAGATGGTGGAAATATTAAAGTCATTCCCCACGAGTAAGTGAGGTTTTGAAACCAGCCAATTTCGTAAGTGATTCTAACAATCATCATCAGCAGTCATGAGCTATGGATAAGTATTGTGTTTTGTAATTTTCCTCCATCGATTCTCCATAGAGAGAAAAATGCTTTATTGCTTCAGCAGTACTGTCCAACTACATTGGATTGCCATACCACACAGCATACTTATCAATCCATATTGACCATATGTACATAACAATTTTAAATTTATGAATATTCGTTTTTCTCATTCCTTTTCTCTATTTCTCCTTTTCATGCCATTAATCAAAATATATACTTAGGATTACACTTTTCCTATTTCTTTTTACTTCCCTTTTTTTCTTATTGATGACGAGAAAGCAAAAAAATTATAAAACAATCGTGTGGGGTATCAGCTACTATATATATGTTGGTGATTTTCCCCAGGGAGTCGAGTATAATATTCTCAGCGAGCACTGCCACATCCCTGCCACTGGCACTCAAGTCAACGAGGAAGCTCCATGTTCTTTTCGGAATCGTTCCGCGAGACCCAAACCATAGGCCTCTCACGGTGAATTCTCTCTCTCCGAAGGTCTCGCGGAAGTTCTCCTTTATGAAAGAGATGCACATATCATATATTTCCTTCTTTTCCCTTTCCACTACATCCGCCTGGTCAAGGTCGTTCTTTTCAAATCCCACCGTCGGATCCAATATACACGCTATCTTTCCGGTCTTCGGAAAATAAAAGTCTTAGCAGCCCGACGGCTCTATACCGATGTCCTCTGCTTACCAGCGCTTGTCATCCTCGAATTACTCTCCCTAATTTTACCCTTATTGCAATCCTCCCAACTCCGACTCTGTCCTCGGACGTTTGCAAGTCGATTTCCCAGTCGGCTCAGCGCTAATTATCTCTTTAGGAATTAGTCCGTTAGTAACCCAAACAACATTATAAACCATCTCAATGTTTGCGATACTTTCACCGTTTGTTTATTCATGTAACGTCATTTTATACTTCTATTCTTTATCGGACGATTATACAGTGGCAGTCCGAAATTTTGGCTATCCAGGTATAATTAGGATAAAGATCTTTAAAATACCTTCTAAAGGACGGGATAACCAAGGACTGTCCCTCCTTTTTTTTTTTTAAATCCTAGAGCCACCTACCGGACTGAGAACTCGTAACTTAGGAAGATGTAGGCAATATAAGGTTGTTATTTTAACCACCCCACTGGTGATTCCTGATGATCACTTCGTATGATGTGGTATAGGTTTGAACGCCCTACTCACATTAATATGTCAAAAAGTACCACAGATCGTCATGGATAGGTAAACCTAGTATGTTATACAATATTATATTAAATTGTTCGATAATAGGGAACAATCGACAATTGAAAATCTCTTCAGACTGACCTGATATCAATTATAACTCATGTTATAAATCTACAGCCCCGGTGAATAAGTGGTTAAGACGAATTTTCTCCAAAAGGAGTTTCTTGTACTCATGGAAGCGAATCGTGTTATTTTCGTAGTGAATAAGGGGCTAAGTCGGCTATAAAAGGAGTTATTGCCTATATTACAACTCCATTTCAAGCCAAAAACTACGAGAATGATAGGATTCCGATTCCCTCAATAGAGTTATCTCTCTCTACAATAAATTTGACTTCATTGCCTATTCACCGGGGCTGCCAAAATAATTCGTCTTGTTTTACTTCTTATCTTCTAATAATAAAAATGGAGATTTATAATTAATTTAAGTATTTAATTTACTATATTTTATAATAAATACATATTTGTAAGTTTAATTGGGTTGTCAATCATTGTAAAGATTAAAAAAACTCATCTCACCAGGCCTCCTTGCAGCCTTCCCCATCTTTTCTGTACGAATGGTGTACTGCGGATAAGGCTGGTTGCAAGGTGTTTCCACTGGACCAACTTCGCCTAAAGCTCTAGGTTCTTTCATGTCTTCAGAGACTTGGTAGATAGTGCCCTCCGCAAAGCACAGCTCCTGAGCACAAAACAATATTGATATAAGATATAAAACATAATAAAATAAATAAGTTATGAGAGAGAGAAAAAGCATTGCACCAAAAAATAATAATGTAACCGAAAAAATGTTCAAATACTTTAACTGTCATTTATAGCTACAGTTAAGGTTTTTTGATATCCTAAGAAATGAATAATAAAAAAAATCCATCATCCTACTTTTTCTTATAACCTAGGAGGAAACTTCCTTGAAGGTTTAAGTCTTGTTTTTACAAACATTTTTAACGAGAATTTTATCAAGGCTTATTTTAATAGGTCACCTTTAGCTTTCGTTAACAAAATTTTTTAATGATTCCAGTAAAACTATTCTTTCTTAAAGGTATCAATCAAGAACATCAAACAAAAAGGACCAAGAGCGCAACACTGTACAACATAAAATGCGCTAAAAGAAGCTTAAGGTTTGGGATTAAATAAAATAAAGTGATAAACATGAATGTTCATATATCTTACATAAAGATCAACAAATTATAATGAATTACTTGTTGTCGAGAGCCGTAACCTTTACATTTCAAGCTGTGGATATTTTATCATTTAGTTTGTTTCGGGAAGCGGGGTAATTCAGTGTGCAGAGCGCTGAAGGTACCGGATTGGAATCCAGCTGTTGGAATTAAATTATTTAAACTGTTTACAACTATAAATGTACCCTGTTGAATCTGCAAACACTCCTGTGATGTCTTTACACATCTCACCCAGCCTCTGTAATGTGGGTATACTTAATTGGAGTGAAAGCGGTTAAATGTGATCTCAACCAAATCAACTCCCTGCTCAACCGTCACCTTAGAAACGAAAATTCCATATCCGGAGCCAAATACTCTACACGGGTTATAATGATAATTTTTTTTATGTTTCCTTAACCAATGGTAAATTAAAATCCTATGTTTTGCCTCATTTTCCTGTACATTTAAATTCAATAGTAAGTATACATTTATCGTCTAGCATTTTTCATAAATCAATGATTTTATTTTAGCTATTTTTCAATTTAATTTCATTGATGTTCAATCTTGAACACGAAAATATTGCCAGAATAACATAAACAAACGGTAGACATACACCAGTAACTTATAAAATTATACAAATAAGAGAGTAAAAATCGGGGAGAATCCCTTTCTTTTTAATTAAAATTTTATTATTATTGTCATTACAATTGTAAAATACCGTACATGAAAAATGAGTCATTCGATGCTCTGCATTTGTGTCGATGATAAATTACTGTTATTTGCAGTAAACATAACTCATAAACTACGCAGATCAACGTTTTTATTTGTATTTTTTTATTAGGGTAATGAGCTGAAGAATTGTTTTAGCATTTTCGAGAAGAGATTTTTGTTACGTAATTGCTTAAATTACACAATCTATAAGCACAAGAAAATAATAAAAAGTAAAGGATATATGGATGATAAGAAATAAGAAAAAAATTCAAAGAGTTCCATAAGTTAGCGCTACCACCCGAGATTTAAAAGCTACCCTTTACACCCTGGAAGGGACTTGGAAATTTTTATTCTCTATTCTTCCCAGAACCTCACGGTTTATGATTTCAGGAAAAAAAGGTTTCGCTAAAGAGGGTCAGACCTTGCCAATACGATGAGCATTCAGGGGAGGATTCGAAGTATTGTCATTACTTTCAGGCTCTTCCTAAAAAGAAAAATATCTAGCTGAGTATCTCCTACCTCCATTAATTGGATCTGAATGGTTTAGGCTGACAAAGTGCGATAATCATCATAAAAAATACAAGAAATAAGGAATAAAATCTGTTAAATGTTATAACGAAATATGCCAAATGTATTACTTTCCCGAGCTAAGTCACATTTTAAGCCATTTTCCTCTGGAAACTTTCAATCACACATAACAATAAAAATGAAACTTTTAATAACTTGACTTCTGACAGGTTTTTTGCATTTCAATCAGAATTTCGATTGCACAATATGTTTATCCGAAAATAGTGGTGATCATTTAACCATGGCTATGAACGAAATTGGTTAATTATTTTTAAAAGGAGAATATACTTCTATTAAACAGAAATATTCATTCTTGAATACTTGAAGTGTAGAACGCACTTTCAATGGCGTTGTTAATTTAAATTGAAAGTTCATTCAGGCTTTCTTTAATAATACTTTCCACACCCGAAACGTAATACAGAATAAAACCTTATTATTATTTAGTTTAGATGCTATATTATACACTGGTTAAAAATAAAAATCCAAGGGCTCGATGCCGATTCCAGCAGTCGTTGCCCTCAAACTTAAATTCACGGACCACAACCAAACCCCAAACCCGTAAGATTAACACTGAACCCAATCGGTCCACATACAGCAAGGTCTATTCTTCTGATGTTTACCAGTCGGTTCAATATTTACAATATCAAGTTAATAATCAACTTTTTAGCAAGTCGTTCATTATTAAACTCTTCTATTTTACGAATCCATCTCAATCTTCGCAATGCTTTCATTATAATTATATTAACTGAGCCTATGCTCTAAAATTCTGTGTTACGTAACTTTCTCAATTCCCCAGTCGACTCCGTTTTTTCGGATCGAATATTCTACGTCATACCTTCTTTCGAAGACCATTGAAGTAAGTAGACAAGTCACACAAACATAGAACAATTAGAAATATATCAGTTTTATAAATTCTAGTTTTTAATTTTCGCAATGCAATGCAAGAGATAATAATCGAGATCGGGAAAACAAAAACGAAACACAAAATCAATCGAAATTTCATGCCTTTAACTCCTGTTTCATAGCGCTCTTTTAATCAATACCAATGTTATCGATTCCTGCTAAATTATACGATTTAAATTTTAGAACAGGATAGAAAAGTAAAGTTATTCTGAGACTAGATCCCTTCAGAATAACAAACATGAGGGGCAAAGAAACATTTTTACGATGGATATTTCAGCTTCCTCCTGATCCCTTCCGATTTAGAACTCTGATTTTCACAGATTGCTTATTTAAATCTACACAATTTATATACAAAGCAAACAATGGATTCAGAGTAAGAACATTGTTTTCTTGTTCGAAGCGAAGTTTCTCAGTAAAAATAAATAATCACTAAAGTTTATTAGTGATAGTAATTCATCCCAAACGGCTGTGTAAAACTTTCGACGATAGTAAATCAACCAATCAGCCCCTTTTCTTTGCTTTTCTCTACAACCCCTTCCTCCTCTCTCACTGACAATTTCCACAAAAACATTTGTTCCCAGAAAACCCTTCGGAAAAATCCTCCTGAATGGTTTCAATCTCGTAAAGGTTCTGTTTACGTCTTCGAATAGCAAAATATCTTTATGAGTTCCTCAACCTTGACTTGGCTCGCAGAGGTTAGAATCGATCAAGTATCGCGTGTCTGCGAACTATTTTCTAAGGCGGGCCTAATAGCATGCATTCTTTACTTCCAAAGAAATATTTACTACTCTTTCCAACTTTCGTGAGTATATAGTCCTGGCAATATCTTTATAGTTAGTAGAAACAGATTTTAAAATTCAGATTTTATGATTCTGAATCAATATTTCGACTAAACCAAAAATTCTCTTAATTAGGAAAAAACAAAATAGTTTTTCGGAATATAAGGACCCGACTATCAGCTTAGTCATGATGTCATTACTGTTTGCAGATTAATAATAATAACAAAGTGATTATCTGATGACAGAAGTAAATTTCATCCATTGAGAAAATTTTATTTTGTTACATAACATATTTATATATTTTAATTTAATTTGTAAGACTAAAATACATAGTAGAAATTGATTTTGAAAACATCCACTGTTATTGACATTGGCATCGAAAGATTAGTTAAGAATTTTTTTTTTTCACTTGCATCTTTAAAATCTCAAAATTTGGGATACTTCCACAAAATAAAATAAAATAATCTTCTTAGGTTGGTTGGTTTTCTAAACATATTAGAAACACTATTATCTTTTTTTAAGGTAATTAAAATAATTTAAATCGTGTGATTTGTTTAATATTCATTTTTCCGTAGAACCTTCACGAACTTAATTTATCATAGATCATAGCTTATTTATTTTATTTTATTTTTGCTTTATGTATCATTTAAATTTATCGGGTTAAAACAGCTGTAATTCCATAATAAAATATATAGAATTATATAAATAAAATACCGTAGAAGTGCCTAAAGTGCAAATATATATATTTTTAAATTGTTTCATTAAAAAGCTCTTCGACTAGTTTCAAAACGAACTGTTTTTTAATAAAACAATTTTAAAAAAAATAGATTTAAACCAAATAGAACTCTTTAGTCACTTTTACGGTATTTTATTATTTTATTTATGATCAATGACATTGTCTATAATAGACAGAAATAATTTGGGACATATATAAATAGAATTCTTACTTATCTTTATTGAAGTATATATTTAAAAAAAAACAAAAAATTGATCTACGAATATTATGGAGTTGAATTACTGATCATAATAATACAAAACTGATGTATTTTTTTTAAACAAAAATTAATAACAAAATTTTCGAGTAAGGAATTTTAACTAGAGGTATTTTTTCTCAACATATTTTTTTTCTTTATGCTCCTTTTTATGCGAGGACAAAATTAAATCGGCTGCATGAAATTAGCTGGATTCGAGGCAACATATTTGCAAATATAATGTAAAATAATAAATAAATGTACTCGTCATTTATCTTCCGAGTCCCGTCGCCCACAGACGCAATAGGCAATATGTGAATATAAAGAAAGATACGGAGAAAGTTATGACATTTCAAGCATTGGAAAAGGCAGTGTTTTCTGTTTTTTATTTAAGTAACTGATATTGCAAAAAATATTAAACACAATTTGTATATTTTATTCTAAATAGTGGTGTACTTTTTATTTATAAATAAAAATTAACCGGACAAAAACTAGTAATGTTAATACTTATGTTGTGTTAATGCACCTATATTCCAATAGATGCCCTGGTGTATATTGTGTACCATTTATTTGTATTCCTTACTTACTTATCTCAATATTGGTGTAATTTTATTTTCAATAATTATCGATGCGAATGTTCGACGATTTAACAATCATATATAGTACTATTTTATTGTCAAAAAATTATATTTGTGTGGAAAAAAGTTGACTGGAAAATTCTTATAATGGATTGAATTGGATAGGAGGTTCAATCAAAGATGACCCAAAATAAGCAAAACTAATTTTAATGTGCCAACTTTTCTGCCTATGATGTAGGCTTCTTCAGGGCTGGGAAGGAAACAGAAAATAACTGTATAAAACATTGCAGTTCCAAGGAATAATCACAGAATTAATAAGAATCTAACATAATTTATGAAATAACTAGTGAGAAAAATTAAATAGTAGTGTACATTATGTAATAACTGGTGAGACATAATAACAATGGAATACATAGTTAAATTTCAGTTAATAATACAAAACAATTTTAAATAACAGAAAATTACGGTTTTTGTATGCCATTTGTTGTTAGATTGGGTTTCTAAATATAATGATTACCATGTGATCTGTAAACCTATATCAATTGATAATACGAATTGAAAAGTTATATCTAAACATATAAAACAAAGTCCTCGGCCGCGTCTGTCTGTTCGCAGTATACTCAATAACTACTGCATGGATTTTCATGCGGTTTTCAACAATGGATAGAGTGATTCACCAGAAATGTTTAGGTATATAATCTGTCGAGGTTTTGTTTAAATAGGTTGGAATATAACGATAATTGTCGGAAATGTTAGAAAAAGTATAGCAGCCTGGGAGGTTTCATCGAAGACGCTGCCTAATATCTCTTATCTATCTATAACGAAACAATGCATGACGGTATATTCCTCTTTTAAAGATCTACAAAAAAGTCAAAGATACCGTATATCTCTCTTTTAAGGATAACTTACTATACCTATTTTATCTTCTGAAAAATTGATATCGTATAATGCTGTATTTGCAAAGCTATTTAGACGAGTACAGTAAAATCCTTATCAACTTATAGAATTTAGTCACACTAACCCATTCGAAACCGATTGCACACCGTGTGTAAACTAGTCGTCGAAATAATATTTGTCATGAACTAATGAAATCTGTGAGGTACATGAAAACAAAATTTGGCATTGGTTTTACTGTGTTATTCAACTTAATTTATTTTTTTTACTTTTTGCTACTTTTTTAAAAATTGACTTTGCATTATATTCTGTTCTTTATCATTGAAAGCAAAATAACGATTTTATATTATCTAACAATTTTTGAAATAAATGTTTATTAATTTTTTAATGATGTATTTTCATTTTACCTTACATGTGTGCAATGGTGTTCAATCCGCTCCTCGCAATAAAAAATTTCCGAGCAGCGAACTGCACACCCGGTGTGTAATGATCTTATTTATGTGAATTCACTTTCGATTGGGTGATTTCCATAGTAAACATGTTTAAAAAAAATTAAAAATGAACAATATAAAGGAACCGTGTTCGAAAAAAATCGTTGTCTAGAATGGTTAAAGCATTTCATGCACATTATTAGAATATTTTATACCAAAATAATTTAATTGAGTATCTTATGGGTTATCACAAAAAATTAACGCATATGAAAATAAATTCGTATATAAAGAAATATTTAATTTTGTTTTTATGTATTATAATATATATATAAGATATATTATAATATCTACATAATAAAATACTCTAAACAGATAAAACAAGTAGACATAATATGCCTTACTAACCGTGCAAAGCCGGAGCAGGTCGGTAGTAAATTTAAATTAACACAAATTATGATTTTTTATTTATAGAAGAACTGTATAGAAAGTTAGAATACAAAATTAATGGCATTATTTTCTGTTTCTTTCCTAACCCTGAATATGGCATACATCTTAGGCCAAAACGTTGGCACATTAAAATAAGTTTTGCTTATTTTCTGTTATCTTTGACTGCAGCCCCTAACACTCCATTATTTAAAAAAAGAATTTATACTCGAATGTGGTTGACTTGTTAAGGAAGTAATATATGAATGAAGGTAAGTAAAGGGTGAATAATGATAAAATGAGAACGGAAGTCATCAATCTATCCTGGATAAAGGACGGAGCTATTTCGAGTAGCGTGGGCGGTCCCGAACTGTCACCGGCTGTCACCACCAGGAGGCCTTCCAGAGGTCCTCTGGTCCTTCAGGGTCCATCTCCCTCTATGTCTTCGTGATCGTGAAGTGGGAAGTTAGCAATCGATGAGCCCCTCAGGAGGTTTATTTATACACCATTGATATTTATAGGCAGGCTATTTCGTACTACACATACCTATTAGTAACTACTTCTTTAAACCGGTTACATCCATTTTCGAAAATTTGTCATGAATTGTCGAAATTGTCGAAAATGAACAATTTAACAAATTTTTAAAATTATTTTTCATAATTTTGTAAACAATTCACTTTAAAAACAATTATTGACAGTTTTTAATCATATTATATTTTCTTAAATCTCATTTAATATAAAAAAATATGTTGGATGTATCTTGATCAGATAATATCAATATCTGGTTAGCTTATGGTTGATCAAACATAAATAAATAAAATAGACATTTTTTAAAACAAATCACTTTAATCAATATAATTAAACAATACGTATGTATATATATATATATATATATATATATATATATATATATATATATATATATATATATATTATCTATATTTTATTCTCGCAATTGCGGGTTCAAAACAGAGATGGGGGACAAGTCCAACCATCTGCGGTTATTATTTTTGGTTTTTATATTTTCCATCTCTAAATATTCAGATTATTTAAATATTATTATTATTATTATTATTATTATCATTGATTCTCCCCAGAAATGGAAGACGTTAAGCAAGTCACTCGATCAATTTTTCTTTGGGTTCTTCTTGTTTTTCCGACAGACTTTCATTATTTCCAAAAAGGCTTGATTACGCTCTTCCGGCCACTTTGGTCTGTACGTTTTTTGTTTTGGTTTCTCTGATACAAATTCCCATTTGTCTATTATGTGTCTGAAGCTGTCTCTTTCTAAAATGTCAGCTGGTCTTAAGTTTGCATTTTTTGAGGTCCTTTCGAATTTCATCTAATCAGGGTGTGGAATTCTAATGTGAAGCTATATAATCTATTATTCTGTAAGATGGCCCCTGGTAGCTCAAATGGTAGAGTGCTGTCACGGAGAGATGGACGACCCGGGTTCTAATCCCGGCCAGGGCAAATCTTTTCTCTTCAAAATAAAAATATTATTCTTTTAGTCAATCGATTTTCTGGTAGTCGGCTGAGATGACCAAAGAATTTCATTCGCCTTTTCCTGGTACAATTTCGATGTTTGCAAACTTTTCTGTTGTTTTAATTGTTTGTAACCTAAAACCGTCCTGGGTTTGTCTTCCTTCTGGAATTTTCCTGATGATCTTTCTCTCTTCTTTTTTTATTTCCTCAAGTGGTTTCCCTGTCAAGGGTTAGTGTTTCATTTGTGTAGAGGATTGTTGGTTTAATGAGAGTATTGTAGTGTCAAATTATTACCCCTCTTGATATTGATTTTTTGTGGAGGTTTTGCATTAATCCTAATGGACGTAACCACAATATCACAATATGAAATGGAATCTTATGGTATGGATGTTTGAAGGTTCTAGACGGTTTTCAAACAAATACATCATCAATTACATAATTTTTGCCCATCAGTATTTATTTTTAAAAAATGGATGTACCCGATTATGAAACCAAACGCCTCAATCGCTAATCCACTAAAGTGATAAAAACATCAAATTTGGATGGGAAATAAAAGAATAAATTCCTATGAAAAAAATGGAATAAGCGGAGGCAAGATTTTAATTTTTCTGTTACTATAATTAGACCATTTCGTGTTTTTTTTTCTTTATATATTTATTCACTCCTGTCAAGTACAACAAAAATCAGCAGATTGCCTGTCATTAAAATACAACAAAATTTGATGAGAGACATGAATAAGAGCAGTACCCGCTTGTACTTTTACCGTGGCTTGATTTAAATTCCTATGATATTAGATCCCTCATACACGTTTTTTTTAGTCACCTACTAGTGTTTTCAGGCATGCGAGTCGTGGCATATCTAATAGTGGGTATGGGTGCCTGGGTAATTTTTTTTGAATGTGTTTGTAGTATGTTCGAGCATAAAGGAATACAGAAATGAAAATAAAGAAGGCAGAGTTTTGTTATTAACATGCCAAGGTACTAACGCTAAGTATCTTTGACTGAAAAGTTTGTAGTCGTTTCCTTTGAGTCTGTTTACCAATGTCGTGCATTTGCAATGCATAAGTCCAAACTAGTTTAAGTAAGAGTACATGTTTAATTTTTTTTGTATTGTTATTAATTTAGATATTTTATGAATAGTGGATACATTGAACGGAGATTAAGATTTAGAGACATGACGATCCTCTGAATTTGAGGACATCATGTCATTATCCTCTCGAATGTCACCCCAAGTTATTGTACTTAGTCAGTGTGTGGAATGGGATAGGTAAATAGGAGGGCACGTTTCAATTAGTAAAAGTTATGTTCTTAAACATTTAGAGGTTCCATAGTCGGCACCACTCTTACCACTTTTTTAAATTTAAATAAAAATATGAAAATTGAAAAAAGTTGGAAGAAAAATGAACGGTTTTTATTATAGCTGTAATATTTCTGGACTACAGCAATGGTACAGACCGTACCCAACTGTTATAAAGTGATGGGATCTAGCCTAGATCAAGCTCAACCGTCCGGTAACTAAGGGTTTAAGGGTACCCACTTAAAAAAGGATGGGTGTGCCCAACTTGGGTCTTCAGGTTCCTCAAGCTCCATCTATAGCAGTTAATGAATTAAATAGCTTATCATTCACATTCGGATTCCTAGTTTTAAATCAATAATTATAAATACTTTAGATATAAATGTATCTATATAATATTAGTTACATTATTTCAAACTATGGATGAAACGGGACATATACATTTCAACAAGTTCAACAAGGAGATGACAGAACGCGTATCTGTTTGTGATAGGGCTCACACTCCAGCGAACACTCAACCGCCTCCAGTTCCAGGAATCGGCCACTCTTTGGAGAATTGTGTTGCTGAAGTGCCTTCAATCCAGTTAACGAATTAGAATATGGGTCTAAAAATTTCATATTGTTTTTGGGAAAGTTCATAAAATAAATACTTAATAACTTTTGTTTTGTCATGAAAAAAGTATTAGAATATGACATATACATGATTAGAATTAAATTTGAAATCAATGAATTCAGTTCGGAATACATTCAAAACATTTCTTTGATAGTCCTGAAACGTGTTCTTGGTCAAAAGTTGCTTTTCCAACCGTTTTAGAATTAAAATTCACCTTAAAGAAAAACATCAAAATGACTACATTATCATAATAAAGACAAACCTTTGCAAGTGTAATGGGGTCAAGAGTAACTTCAGTCTACTTCTCAAGAAAGTAGTGAAAAAATAAAAAAAGAGTCGAGGGATCGGAATTAGATTCCCCTTATAGACTAAGAAAATTGCTTTGGGAATAAAAACAACTTTTTTTACACCCCACTCCCATATTAAACCTAACCCACATACCAAAGTATCTTACCTTTATGTTTTACTGTTATTAAAACATACATATACGGTTATAAACTAACATAATATATACATCATAACCAACTCGAAAAAACCGATGGTAGTAATGTAAATGATAGTAAAAGTTCAAGAAAAAAAAATAAATTTATAACTTCGGTTCCTTGATATAATTATTTTAAGAACTATTATTATTTTGGTTCTACGGTCCTGCAAGAACCCGGGCCTCCAACACCACAGCCGACCGATCCTGTGCTATTCACCTCCAGTCTCGCACACCCAGCAGTTTCAGGCCCTCTTCGACATCATCTAGCCATCTGATCCGAGGTCGTCCTATGCTTCGTTTCCGTCCGGTTTCTCATTAGGCATTCTCCTTGCTATCCTGTGGTCCGGCATTCTTTCCACATGTCCCTTCCATCTCAGTCTGGCATTCTTTATCAACGCCACCATGTCCGGCTCCCCATATTGACCATCAGCTCCTCATTCTTTCTTCTTCTCCATAAACCATTTTCGACCACTCTGCCCCTGATTCTTCTTAATATTTTTCTTTCCCATGTGTTAACCATAAGTTCTGATTTTTTGATCAGGGGCCATGTCTTAACAATTCATTGAATAAAGTTTAAAAATCTAAATTATATATAAATTTAAATAAAATATAAATATAAAATAAATAAATACAATTTTTTTTAGTTCTTCATTGGACTTACGGAAGACAACCTATATATTGGGGTGATGATGTTAGTCATGCTTTGACAACAAGTCAAATAATTTGTTCACACGTTGTATTACTTTTTACAGGTTCACTTCTTTCCACTGAAATGAATCAGTTCACATTCGACAAATGGATTCACTTGCTTGACTATTTACAACAGAAGACAAAATTAAATAAAAACCTCTTTAATTAAATGAAGCCAAACGACCTTTCGATTACCCTAAATCTGTTTTATATACTTATTTGACATCAAATCAGAGAAGTTGAAAAGGAAACAAAAGTTTATATTTATATTTTCATATTTTACATTTATTTTACGAGAAATCTCCCTTCCCCCCCCCCCCAAAAAAAATAGATTTAAGAGTTATTTAAGGCTTGTTTAGAATTCATCGGATATCCCATAGGCCGAATCGGAAGCGAAGAAAAATGAGCGATTAGACAAGGACTCCATCTCCATTCCAAACGCAATCCGGGTTTGGAAAGAAGATGAAGTAAAAAGAATAGGACTGTCTTCGGGTGGAGATAGAATGGGGAAATTTACGATTCTTTCGAAAAGGGTTAATAAATCTTACCATTCATTATATACATGGAGTATATCCGTTAGCTTAATAATTTAATCATCAAAATAGAGACATGCAGAAGAAGAAATATTTCACAGGAATATTCCAATAAGAAAGGCTTTTGCCTGTTATAACTGTTTAATATAAGGCTTTTAACTGTTAATATAGAAAACTGTTTTATATATTTATTTGACATTCTCTGATTGATTGTATTACTTTTTACAGGTTCACTTCTTTCCGCCGAAATGAATCAGTTCACAGTCGACAAAGGGATAACGTTGCTTATATTGACTATTTACAACAGAAGACAAAATTAAATAAAGACATCTTTAATTAAATGAAGCCAAATAACGACCTTTCGATTACCCTAAATCTTTTTTATATACTTATTTGACATCAAATCAGAGAAGTTGAAAAGGAAACAAAAGTGGCCTTACTAAAGTCAACCTTCCTCCCTATCGTCAGCCACTCTTCAGAACCACGGTCTCTGACATAGGAGCACCAATCCAGAATATAAGTTCCAGGTATAACATTTTTTTAAAAAGATTGCGGGCAAAACAAGAAGATACCGCGTTCGGAACACCATAATCAGGCCGAACCTAAATGTTAAGCCAACCAAAGAGGTAATACAAGAAAACTGACTGACGGCTTGGACACCTCCTGCGGATGGATCCTAACAGAATTGCGAGACAAACCGAGGCAAAGTGGAGGGAGAACGAGGATGAGGACGACCTAGGATGAAGTAGGAAGAAAAGATGAAAAATAATTTCTAGTGGAATAGAAGAATACAATTGATGGAGGAATGGCAGAGCTCTGTAGAAGTACAGATTTTTTTACACTATATCATAATGATCACTGGACAAAATATGGTGGTCCCTATTTTTGTTTAAACTAAAGATATCCCTAATATTTTTTAATGTAATATATAAAAAAAGGTTGTTTTTATTTAATTAATCTATGATCCTCTATGTTGAAATCATTTAATAATATCTTCTTTTTTTAAATTTTATAAGAATAATTTATTTTGTACCTTCCAAGTGAGTAAATGTTTTTATTATTAAAAAGAAAAACTAAAGAAAAAATATATTGTATATTATGAAATAGAATAAAAGAATTGGCTATGGTAGAAGAATGGCGTGCCATCAAAAGCTGCCAATCACATTAGAGCTGGAGGCAATCGGACGCAATCTAGCAATATCCATTGCTATCCATCCATTTCACGCTCCCTAGTTCTAGCTGAGTCCTCTAGGGGGTACAGTAGTGAGAGGTCAGTATGGCTGAGGTTCACAACCTAGGTGGTTCTAGAAATATTGAAAAATAGAAATATCAATAGCAATATAAAAATATTGATAAATAAAGATATTTATTATATTAATTGATCATAAATATGAGTGGGATAGATCAGTCTGTAGAGCGCTGAGTTACTTGAGCTGTAGGTATCAGCTACCGGTAAATTGTTTAATAAAATAGTTTTCTAATAAGGAAGTCTCATCAATGCTTTCGTGTTGTCAGCAATGTAGACTACCTTGCCCCCCCTCTCCTTTTAAATATATATATAATAGTTCTAAGATTTGTAAAGAGAGAAGGTTATAATTCTTATAAGGCAGGAGAGTATAGAGTAGAGATGTAGTTGTTGGTTATGGTATGGAATGGAGTAGTCTCTAAGTTAGATGTAGTCCATAGCAAAAATATTATAACGATAGTCCATAGCAATAAGTTACGTATTTAGTTCATAAGAATATCTCTTATGTATGTTAATATCCTTGTAAGATTGCCAGACCTTCCTAGGGCTCAAATAACCTATACAAGGTGGCTACCATTAATTGGGGAAAAACCTATCGGTTGGGAGTGATCTCGGATAAATCATCTCCATATTTTTTGAAAGGCACTTTATTATCCCCAAGTGACTTGGCGATAATAAAGTGACTTTCAATAAATACAGATAATTCAATTTAGAATATACGGGAAAATTTTGTTGAAAATTACTTTTTTTAATTATGATTATTTTATTTATTTATTATAATAATAAATTTAAAAAATGTAACGTTTTTAAATTACAATTTTTCATATAAAGAGTCACTAGATACCTTTCTTTTAAATACTCTTTAATTTATAGAAACAGGCCTAATCAGAAATGAACCAATAATGAAATATTATTCCTTACATAATTTTTTTATATATATCTTTTAACCATTCGTCTTTCCGCTATAAACATATTAAAGGTCACGATGTGTATAATTTCGAGATCACTAAAACTAACTAATAGATTTCTTCCATTTTTTATAGTTTGTAATTGACATTGAAATTGTTCAAATATACTGTCTAAATAAAATATTGGATATTGTACTATTATTAGAACTGTTATCTTCAGGAGGTAATTTTCAAATAATTTCAATTATAAATTATTTAAAATTATTATTTAAAGCATTTAAGGTTAGAACTGGTAGAAATGAAGCTATAGAAGCATTATTATTCAGTCTGTGGCACAAGAGCTATGAATTAGTACTAACATGGAAAAGTCCTTGGGCGCGGAGCTATACCATTCCGCATGGTAGGTCTGTATCTCAGGCTGGAAATGCAACTAGTATTTCCTTCTTGAATTATAAATATATATGTATATTAGAGACAGTAGGGTTTCTGACAACGGTTGTGCAGGGAGGTGATTTGTCCTAGATCACGCTCAATCGCCAGATTTTCCCCCCTTTTTCGGGTAACTATTTAAGAGGATGGGTGATCCTATTTGATCCATCCCCGGCTGCTAACAGACAAAATAAAGGTCTTGCCAGCAGCGGGATTTTAACCTAAATATATATACTTATAATTATTCATTGTAATATCATAACTTATTATATTACGATAATATTCCTTTTTATTATAACGTAATTTAGAGAACATGAATTAATCAAGTATCTGAATTGACCAAAAAAAATCAAGTTGAACGGAGTTCAGTCTATAACTCATATGTGCAGTATAAGTGATAAAAATAAAATAAAACCTGAAAGAGTATCAAATATGCTTTATGAACATGAATGTCGCTTATCTTACATCCTATAGAGAACTATAGGAAAAAAAAGTATAAACATTTTTTCCTTGGCAGCTTCGTAAAACAAAAAATATCATACAAATTAATCGAATATACATTTAAACATTTTTTGTCTTATTAAAGGTAAATTATTATTTAATATATATAATTAGAAACATTTATTCAGAAATTATTTATTATTTTGTTTATCAAGAATGTCAGGAATCATTTAAATAAGGTACAATGATTTACTAAGGAAAAAAAAACAATAATATTTTTTTTCTGAATCCATTTTCTTAATCTATGTATGTGGTTACAGCTATTATGGATCAAATGTAATATTTTTATTTAATGCCCACGAACGAAAATCGGAAAACAATGTTGAATAATTTGTATACAACAATTTTTTATATTTTTCAATAATTATTTATAATGATTAATTTAAAATTAAACTACGAATAAAATAATATTAGTGAGTTATTTTTTATGATCATTTAATACATTAATCATTAATTAATTTTTTTAAAGGCATGCGTTAATAATGAAAACAGTATTAATTTAGAATTAATTATTCAATTATCAAGTTAATAAATTTTCCATGTCTGACCATATCAAACTTTTTTATAACATTATGTTAGTTCAAAGGTTTCAAATGACATGTTAACATATATTATATAAATAGGTAAAAAGCAATTTTAATGGATGAATATTTTTTTACAATCCTCATAATATAGATTTTCTTATTTTATCTTTTACTATAAACTTTTCTCTAAAATCCTCTTTTTCACTTGCAGCTACGCAATCCGTTCTTTACATTTTTGGCTTAATGTTGTATGAAATTATACAAGTTAATAATCAAACAAATTGTTAAATTAGAATACTCTAAAACGTCATACTAGAGTGCACTCTGAACGCATAACATTTTTTTTTTAAATCGCATAGCTCAACGATAGACATATCGGTTCTCAGAAAATTCGCCATCGAAACCCAGCATCAATAACCCATTTACTGTCAGCAGCTAAATGCGAGAAAAATCTATTTCAAAGCGTGGAACACATGTTGGTGGAATATCCGTCAAAATAATAGTTTCTAGGTTTCAAAGTAATAGTGAAAACCAAATTTATACAATATATAAATATTCTATAATAAATATGTAATATAAATGATGATTCAGCGTACAAATATTTGTATTCTTATACCGAACTTTCGAAACGAGCCTAACCATAAACGGACTAAACTCATATAAAAACTATAAGACAGAACAAACCACCCTCTTCCTAATTATTTATAAACGCGATTTATTGAAAAATGGTTTGGATACCATTTAGCAATATTTAGTGGAATTTAAAAAACAAACAATTATGTCCCTAAAACAGATGTGTATATATATAATAATATTGCTATTTGCTTTTTTTTATTACAGAATTTTTCCAATTTATTAAAATATATCGGATGTGTATGTGGGGTTGATCCCATAATAAACTTGAATACAAATTTTAACTGTTTGGCTCAGAAGTCTTGGTCATTTATTATTAGAAATGAGGTTAATGATCATAATAAAGTCTCTACAAGTTTCTCATTAATTTTTTTAATATTCTGTAATATCAGAGTACTAATTTTATTTTAATTATATTTCCATGGGCGGCATTGTGATCTTAAATGAATTAAAATATCGTTTAGAAATTAAATAACAGAAAAAAATGAGAGAAGATTCGTTGATCTGAATGAAAAAGTAGTATTGAAATTGTTTTTGTTTAACACATTAGGGTGACGTACCCCTTTCTGCATATTAATGGAACCATACATTATTTTACAAACTATACAAATAATGATTTAATTGTAATACGCCTTGCTCAAATTGTGATTTAAAAGTATTATGTAGGATTATATTATTTTTTCAATATGGAAAAAGCAGGAACATAAATAAATTTCAACTCTTTATCCCATTATTATATTTATCTCTATTATAATAATTATTATTATTATTATTTGTTCAGCAGGTTGTCGCTTCGAGTTAAGTTACAACTTTTAACTGTTTATTGGTTTAATTTTCAATATTTTCCAAAAATACAATTTATCGTGAGGTTTAGTATGGAAAAGAGAATGTAATTAGTAGATTTCGGTTATAATTTCTTCAATAAATAAAATATTTGACTAAAATTTCAAAGTATAGATGATATACATTTGTTGAAACGTTCATTTCGAAATGAAATTAATACCAAAGTATACAGTTCCCATAATTACATTCTATTTTCCGATCTAAACCTCATGTTAACTTGTATTTTTGGAAAATATTAAAAGGGGAACGAATGAAAAGCTAAAAAATGTTGTGGCACAACTCGAAGCGACAACCAGCGGAACAATTACGTTATAATTGTATCACATGAGTAAAATAAAATATTACACGCTCACTAAAAACTGTTTTATAGGATAGAGGGCTAAGCATAGGCTAAACAAAATGGTGTGAAAAGGTTGATCAAACTTTTCGCAAGCAATGTAAGATACCAGAAGGCCCACCAAACTGTGGACAAGAGCCAAGTTGTGGTTTACTCTATCCGAAAATAGTGTTAGACATTACAGACCCATATATCTAGTATCTAGTCTACCATCCTACTTCTATAAACAATTGCAGTCATCCTTAGTAAAGTAAATTTACTACCAGTTTTAAAAAGATAGCGCAATTAATGAATTGAGAACAAATGCTTTTACCAAACTTTATAAACAAATACCTGTAGTGTACATCTCATTACCTTATTTTACCCCTGTTAACCTAAAGCCGCTAAATGTGATTACCTGCCTGAACTATATTGTAAAAAATATGTAAACAAGCAGTCATGTGGACAGGCCGAAATGAAGACAAGAAAGAAAAAAAATGTAGGAATAACCGTGTTCTTTTTTGAATTTGGATCATTTATAGTCTGAATTATGTTATAATTTGTAAAATGGAATTATTAACATTAGTTTTCACATCTATTGGCACTTTAAGCAAAAATTATATATATTTCGAGTAGCTTATTTATTTATTTATCAAAACTTAAGATTGGCTGAACAAGCTCAATACAAAATTTCATTGCAACTTACATGAAATAATAATAAGTATACAGTTATAATAGAATATGATCCATATTTATGGACAATTTTAAGAAATGTGTATTTGTTATATTGTTGTTATTGTATTTAATAATTTACAGAGAAATGTGACTTGTAACTCTTTTCAAGATAATAAAGATTAAATTCTTAGATGGATTGAAAATGACATGTAGTCGAAACGTTTCCATATAATAAAGCTGTATAGCACAAATGACTGGAAAAAGGTTTTTCATTCAGAGAAGGAATTATTAGATAAATTCAGTCCAGTTTACATCCTTTAGCACTTTTTCACCTTCCCAATGGAGCGTAGATGGGGACTAACAGTATCTTTTGACACACTATATTCCCTGGCAAGTTCGCGAGTACTTGTGGACGGATTTAACTCAACAGCTTCCAGCTGAACTTCATCTAATAGAACTTCATATCCAATATTGGTCGCCCAGAGCCCTTTTTCCTTGCAAATGTCTTATTTCCACTACTAAATTTTTCAAAGCCGCGCAGTACGCTCGTCACGTACACATTCTTCTTCATAACTAATAATTTCACGAGTTGATTCAGCGGCTGTTAAATTATTATTTCAGTAATGCCTTAAAATTACGACAATATCGTAGGACACTATCATGTTTCTTCTTCGAAACAAATAACCACAGTGAGGCTTTTTTGAAGAAATCGAATGAGATTAAACAAGCTTAGAGAATGCCCAGGAGGGATTATTAAGTATTGGTAACTATTATAAAATATTTATATTCTAATATTACAGCATGTCGGTAACGAGAACACAGAAGTTTTCCCCCACCGAAAATTCTATCAGCTAAATAGACCTAGTACCTATAAAGATCTTCTAAAAGCTATTACCACCTCCTTAACTGTAATTCGTTGTTAAACTGAAACGGAAATATAACTGGCGTCTTTAAGGTTGTTGGTCACGCAAGAGCAATAAGCATTTCGGCCCGTGTAAACAATTGACTAAATCCTGCGATTTTCTTCAACTCGAATTACTGGAATGATTGATTTGTTCCTTACAAGGGTACATAATACTTTAAGTTGTCTTTTAAGTTCATTTTATTTCTTTATTCATACGGATTTTATTTTCTAGCTTTTAAAACAAGTAATTGATCGAACCTCATGCTACAAAATTTTAAAATATTTAAATCGGTTTTGTAAATACAATTTCAATTAAAAGGCATAACAAACAATGAGGTTCTTAACTGATTTGGTTAAGAACAATAAAATAAATACTCTCTTCTAAATTATAAACTTCAATAATCTTAAAAAAAAAAATTTTTTAAATCCAGCGCTGGTTGAGATGATTTGTTCAGCAAAGCACTATAAAATACCGGAGTTTTTAAGTTACTTTTAAATTTAAATTTTCATTAATTAAGGATGAAATGACTAAATGTATGCATTCATTTTTTATTAATATTTGTAATACTCCATTTCTTAAAAAATTAATTTGCGCGATTTTGCCAAGGACTTTTTTTTTAATCAGAAAATGATGTTAATATAGTTTTCTTATTTTTAAATGTATAAAATAAATTTTAAATGATGAAATATAAGGGTTGGTCAATTATTATTTGAATTACTAATGGACGTAAAAATAGATTTTTAAATTTAATATATTTCGTACTTTACTTACTTTTTTGGCAATATTCCAAAAAGGGACATGAAAAATAAAAAAATCCACATTCTTCTGTCTTGAAGAGCTTTACAATGATATGTCAAATATATATAGGAGGCTTATAAATCATCGAGCCATAATGTGGTATGCAGCCAAAATAACAGTTGGGGAATAAAGATATATAAGCATAACAGCACTTAAGATCGAAGTTAAGAAATATAATGTTGAGCCACAATAATTTGAAACATAAAAATAAAATCATGGCGATAGGATATTTCAAATTTATCTTTATAAAGAGCTGGGTAAGTAAAAATAATGATAAGTAACAAAAACAATTAAAAAATTAATGTTTCCTGAACTTAGATAAAGAAGGAAGGAGTTAAGGTCTTTTTCCCTCTCACCTGCATCCTCTCTCTCTCTCTCTCTCTCTCTCTCTCTCTCTCTCTCTCTCTCTCTCTCTCTCTCTCTCTCTCTCTCTCTCTCTCTCTCTCTCTCTCTCTCTCTCTCTCTCTCTCTCTCTCTCTCTCTCTCTCTCTCACTCTCTCACTCTCTCACTCTCTCACTCTCTCTCTCTCTCTATCTGTATCTATCTATCTATCTATCTCTTTCTCTCTCTCTCTTTCTCTTTCTCATTCTCTCTCTCTCACTCTCTCTCTCACTCTCTCTCTCTCTCTCACCCTCTCTCTCTCTCTCTCTATCTATCTCCCTCTCCCTCTCTCTCTCTCTCTCTCTCTCTCTCTCTCTCTCTCTCTCTCTCTCTCTCTCTCTCTCTCTCTCTCTCTCTCTCTCTCTCTCTCTCTCTCTCTCTCTCTCTCATTGTTGTTTCGAGACAGCTTTACTTTACCTCTAGGGCTAACGAGCGATATTACCCGCCGTTTAGAATTACCATACCTTTCCCTAATAATAAGTAATTAGAAGATGGATTAAATAATTCCCCTACCCCAGCCATTTTATATGTTCTCATTTATCTAATAACTACACAAGTTTAATCAAGGGAATTTATATTTTTCATTAATTTGTCATATTTGTATTATTATTTTTTCATTACATTTATATTATAAGTAATTAATGATTTTATTTGATTAATAGATTTTATTTATCTACGATTAATCAAAACAGTGCAGTTAAAAAATTTGGTTAACATATATAGGAGAGTTATAATATCTAATTACATATTACAATACAGCTCATAAAATATATTATCCTGCAACTAAATCACCTGAAACAGCCAATTTAGCCGTTAATTAAAGACTGTCGTTGGCTATAAGTTACTCTCGTCCAATTTGCAAGTTAGTCGCGCGTGGCCATCTGTGGGCGTACTCTTTCAGTTTGAGTCGAGTAATAATAGACTATTACAAATAATTACATTTTTAAAAAAACTTTAAAGTATATTTTACTTTAAAATAATAACTAATAATCATATAAATACCAATTCCTCTATTTTGAATTATTTAATCTAATATGCCTATACCGTAAGTCTGATAATAAAAAAAAGTAATGTCAAGACTACATGAACGAAAGATTATATCATCATATAATTATAAACACATATATGATGATGTAAACTAATCGTATAAGTTATAATGGAACTGCTTCAAAAGTTTCATATTTCACATCGGGTGTGTTAGTATTAGTGGAACATAATATGCTTGAAAATAAAGGAAGCCGATCTTCTACAGATTACCTTAAAATATTACCACACAGAAGCACAATATATTAAGTTATTTTCGTTCTGAGAAACCGTAATAAGTTGAAAAGAATAAATGGAAATTCTATCGTAAATCTATATCCAATAGGTCTAAAGTCGATCTGAGCTCCAATGATTGTGGAAACAAAGTTTAGATCATTAAAACTGTTAACTAATAAAAAATTATTTGAGTTATTATAAATATTATACTAAGTTTATTTATGAGTTGGATAAATTATATGTATGAAGCTATTGCTGTGCCAATAAATGGTATTGTTTTGTTGAAAATTGAAATACATTTTATGATGAAGTTTAAAAAATAGTTGTAATATTTCATTGCTTATATTTTACTGAGTTAAAGTTCAATATAAATGTAAGGCCATTACAAATATTTTTTGTAAATCAGACTCAAATCAGCAGTTTAAAAAAATATAATTTAAACACATCAACATGTTGTTTTAATTAAAAATTTATTATTGAATTTTATAAAGTCTAGGATTGATTATCACAAATCAATAGCCATGCTAATATCATTAAGTTGTAAAAAGGAAACATATATGTGTGCCAAGACATGTATTTTTCTCAATTGTTAACAAATGGTATAAGTTTTTCAGGTGTTTGAGATGGAGCCAACAGTTATTAGACTAGCGTATCTTTCGAATAAAAAAGTCTTTAATATTAAACCTTCCAATGTCTTAAAACATATTAAATCAAACAAGAAGTTAGTAGCAGGTAACATAAATTAATTATGAAACACAAATGCCGTAAAACTATCTGAATAAACTGAATTTAAAATTCTCTATTACTTAATGATGGAACAATTATAGCAAATTCAAAGACTTAATATAAACATCTGTAAAGGTTTTCTTGCTTCATCAGTAGATGTAGGTTACATTCCACTCATATATAGTCCTAAATATTATGTATTTTACATGTATATATAATAGGTATATATAATAGTATATATAATAGATAGATAGATATGTATAGATATACATAAAAGATCATGGATAATACAAATAGAAACAATCTATTTTGACTCAATAGAAACGAAATATTTATGCAAGAGTACATTAAGTCAGGGGAGATAGAACTAGAAAGAAGGTAAATCGCCAGGAAAAGTCATGATCCCACATAGTGGCTCTGTTTTAGCCATTAACCCGCTGTAGCTAGATAAACGTTTGTTTCTTAAAGTAATTGTCTGTGGGGATCCATTCCTGCAGTAAAGGTTGCCCTCTGATCCAACACTTGCAATACCATAATCCTCAAAATAATTCAGCTGCCCCAAACGTTCAGTTCTTCGATCTTAGGTTGATAGTACAAGAGAATAAAAACTATATAGCCAATCATTTTTATTATTGAATAATAAACTATTAAAGATTATTACTATAGGCTTGAATTGAAAAGCAAATCTTTGGATTACCAGATTCTAAATAATATCGTAACTGAGCTATAATGTTTATTTTAAAAAACTTTTATTTTTATGGGCTACCTGTGGTTTAGTGGTTGCTATAACAACCTACTATGTCCATGATCGCGGATTCGCTGTCAGGTGTATTTTTTAAAGGGAATAAAAAATCATTGTTATACCGCCTTTTGAGAAGGGGCGTAAGATGAGCGGGCGAAGCCTGTAGCATGCCAGATTGTATCTGGATAGGCAAAATATAAGACTCCCGCTGTAGCATCACCCGATTAGCCATAACTGCATAAACTGTTGTTTAATAAAATAAACAAACTTTTATTTTATTTATTCATCAAAACATATTTAGTACCTTTAGTTCATAACTACTCCTAGTACTTTACTAACTTTTAGTACTGGCAAGAGAACGATCAAGTTAATATGATATATAATTAGTATATATTTTTGTCGTAAAATAAATTATATTAAAAGAAAATTATATTTCACATCATAAAACTTCATTTTTTGCATAGGTACTAAACTTTTGGTAATAGAATAATATGTATCATACTTATTTCTATAATTCCTAAGTATTTTACTACTCCGTTTTTTATAGATACCATAATAAATAGAAATGGCGAATAGTTAGAATGATTACACTTTGCCATATACAGTAATAATTATATATATATATATATATATATATATATATATATATATATATATATATATATATATATATATTATTGTAATATATAATAGAGGCCCTTATAATGAACCGTTTGAAAAGAACCCGACAAAATGGAAATTTCCTCATTGTTTAAATGGGTTTTACTTGCGTTGTGTAACTTTTAATCAGCAATAATTTATCTCAAGTTAATATTAACTTTATAATTATTTAAACTTTGACATTTAATTATGTAAAAGTCACATCTCGAGGGAATCGAACCCGTGACCTTCGCGTTACAACACGATACTTTGGACAAACAAACATTAAAATACATTAGCGGTCATTGTACGAAATAGTAACACGAAACGATCAATAGTTATTAGGAGATTCGTGTCATCCATTTTTTCATTAATACTATGAAATTATTATATCTGCTATGTATTATTACTTTATAATTCACTTATTTTTGCATTTAACTATTACTCCTCTATAGGGAGCGGAGTGGCGCAGAGTGCCGTGACGAAGGTCCGAGATTCAAATCCGGCTGTGGCAGATTTTATTTAATTTCCTTACACCCGAGGATGGATCCTTTGGGATCTGGACCTTCCTGGGGCTTACTCAGCCTCTATTAAGGGAGTACCAAAAATGAGCATGATCTAGGGCAAATCACCACCCTGCACACCATAGTCTTAGCATCAGTACGGTCTCTACTACATACTAAACCCAAGAGTCTTCATGAGTTGTAAGGGTTCAGGTTTATTTTTGTTTTTTTATTTAATAACGTTAGTTATTAATCCGTAACACTTTATAATTTATGTATTATTATTTTATTAAGACAGTGTAACTGTTAATATATACAGCTCATATAGTAACAACATAGGAGAAAATATTTTTAAAAAATCATAATTGATAATTCTATCTTAAAAATAACCAAATAAAATCAATTATTAGTTGATATCAAACATGTATATTTTAAGCTTCGAATCCAAATTTAAGCATTTCAATATTTTGTTTGGTACATTAAACGTTGTTATCATGTACATTAAGGATAACACGATGTAAGCTATATTTAATTCTCAACGGCGATTTCTTAGGAAACAAAGTTATCTGATTTCTTCTGATAGTTCTAATTGCTTCGAGAGAAATTTTTGTTTTAATTGCGACGGGAATTGAAGAATAAACTTCCAAGGCCACTCAAGATATTTTCCAGAGAGCTGCCAAACAAAGGCAATTACAGAACTAATTACATTCATTCGGCTTATAGATTCATCAGGCATTAAATATTGTAAACTGATAATAATAACAATTATTATTATAATTATAACAAACGTTATAATTAAATTAAATTAAAGTTTCTTTTAAATGAAATATAAAAATAATTTATATTTATATATACATTTATGTATCACTATTTAATTAATTTTAATGGAATATTTATAGAATGTTATGGATCCGTCAAATTAAATAACCCCCCAAAAGAATTTTAAATACGCAGCAATGCATTTCTGGTGGTTATTATTTCACAGGTTGGTGTTCGAGAGGTTGAAGTCCCATCAAGTGACGGCAACACAGCGCTCAACCACTGAGCCACCCCACTATGTTATATATTATATATAATGTTAACTAATATATATTATTTTTCATTACTTGAAAAAGGGATCAGTTGACACGAGAAAATGTGTTGAAAAAATAAAATAGATAACCTAACAAAAAGGATGATGGTAGTGGACTTTATATAGGAGTATGATGGACCTGTCAATAAAGTAAGAGAATCGGGAATAGTTTTTTTTTTTTAATGCTAAACAGAAAAAGTATAATGATACCGTCCTGAGAAATAATATAGCCAATATAATATATTATATTACAATAGAACCAATATAAACACATACCTCTAGCGGTGGGTTGCAAGGATCTTTGAGCGCAGGTAGCACGGATACGTGAACTTCTGTTTCCGCGTCGCTCTCTTGAAATGTAGCTTTGATTTTCGCAGTCAAGTTTGTTGCTCCTGATAACAAAGGTTTTTAATCTATAACATTTATTTCAAATATTTTATTTTAATTTGCTTATTGAAATTTTCAACTGCATTATAATAACACAAAAAAATAGAAATGGTATGAGACAAAGACATACACAGAAACTATCCACTAGTAGTACACTAATAAGAAAGTTAACTTATAAGGCAACGAGGCCATCTCATTTTCGGATGCCATGGAGGATTAGTTTGCCAAATGGGGCATTAAGGTCATTGTAGATGAGTTTATTTGTAACAAAGTATGGAGCATTAAGGATTTTGGATTGTAATGATTGTAAAGGAGAGGAATTCGATGGCTTAGTTAACCCCCATAGCACTTCTCCGTAAGACCAAGTGGGTTACTTCAAATATAACTACTTTCTTGAGCCTGTTAAACTAACGGATAATATAAGAATCACCCGGTAGAATTAATAAGGTGTGCTTTTCAACATTTTTGTTATTTTCTTTATTTATTAAAATATAAAATTAATATTCAAAATATTTACCATTCAGATCCATTATTGGAAACCTTATTTAGCATCATTCTGGACTAATAAACGTTAAACTCAATCTCTGGCAAATTACTCATATGAGTATTCGGACTTATGTTACAATTGGATAATTATATAAAATAAATTTCAATATGACAGTGCGATATCTACAGTTTTGATGACAGCAGTTTGATTACCTGTCGATGCTTCAACTAGCTATGAAATTGGTAATGTTTTTCACATTCTGGTACTTAAAACACTTTGGTGATTAACCAAAGATGGGGAACACAGATAATTTCGAATTTTCCTGTCTATTTGTTCTGAGTAAAGAAGAGAATAACGTATTCACAGTACGAGTAGTACCATTGAAACATGGAGACCCTCCTGATGCTCACCCAGCTCTCATAAAGTGGGTAGCCTTAATTGGTGGGAAAACCTGCTGTTTGAGCCTAATCTTAGATATGAAACCTCCCTACACATACGTTGTCCTAAAATCAATACAGTCTCTAACTGTACCCTTCTTATCTAAACCCTTCATAGGTTTTAGAGTTTTTTTTAGGTGAGTTTGTATAACGTTGTTCGTAACTTCGTGGAAACTCATCCTGTTCCAAGGAAGCATTGCCACTGCATTTTTTAGAACACAACCCGCGTAGAACGATGATCTATGGTGTCCAAAACTTAATTTTAGATAAGTTCACGTGTTGCTTCTGATGCTGTAATTTGTTTTAATTTTTTTATTTTATTTTTACAATGATTTTTTTTATCCATTCATCTTTGACTGGGACTGATTAAGTAGGGTTTTATTGTTCTGACGGTATGTTTATATCAAGCCTACTTAATTTATTACAAGAGAGTAATAGTAATTTTTCAATGGATGACAATAAATGCCCATAGTTAAATACTGGTTACGTTTTCTTCAAGAATCAACAGTATCCTTTAAAACCCAAGTGTTTCGAAATATTTCATATTCAGCCCCAGTATAGCATAGTAGTGGTTAAGTCAAATTTAGTCAAAAATGGGTTAGTTTTAATTCAAGAAGGGAAATTGTGTCTTTATTGAAGTGTACTAGCTAGGCCAGACCTTGGGTGAATTGGAGTTATTGTTTATATTATAAATTTCAAACCAACCACTAAGAGAATGACACGATTCCGCTTCCCTCAGTACGATTAACTCACTTTAAACAACAGTCGACTAGGCCACTTATTCAGCAGGGGTGCAGGTATACTCCAAATATTAAAAAAAATAATTAGATGACCAAAGATATTTACTTTAATTACAATAAAAATATCATCATTATACATGATTTGAGCTATTTTTAAGACGAAGGCGACCAGGTTTCGAATCCCGGTCTGGACAAATCTTTTCTCTTCAAAATAAAAATTTAAAAAAATTATCACCATCATAAAAATAATCAATATACAATATATTTTTAAGTCTATTTTTTCCTGTAACGTAATGGATAAGTGAGGGCTTGCATTTGAATTAATTTAAAACTAGGGGCTAACGTTATCTTTTTAGCACTTAATAAAGAGTGATGTTTTTAAATGTGTACATCTTTTAAATTTTATTAAATGAATTGAAAATTATTTAAAAGAATCAACCCGTTTTTTTTAGATCCAATTGGACTAATTCCATTTGAAAAATTAACAGTTCATACAATATATGAATACAGTATTTCTGTTATTAGCTAAAAAATATTTGTTTTATTGACCGATCGATATTGTATTTTTAATAATAAGGAAAATGGAATCCATTCATATAATTGTCTTCTGATTTCGATCATATCGTCAAATTCTTTGCCAACGTTTCGCTAGTCATATTCCTAGCTTCCTCAGGGCTTAATCTGAACTGAGACTTAAAATGTTCTTCTATACTTCGGTATTTATAACTTTTAAGGTCCGGGGGTGAAGCCTATTATTCAAGTGATCTGATTGGCACGGCTCCGATTGTGCGGTCTCCGAAACCTCGATTAACTGGCTTCTGATTGGTTCATCTTTTCTTTCAGCTTTTGATATGTAAAAGTGCATTTATACAATATATCAACTGTTATTTTAT
The DNA here is from genome assembly GCA_964056705.1 of Troilus luridus. Taxonomy (NCBI): domain Eukaryota; kingdom Metazoa; phylum Arthropoda; class Insecta; order Hemiptera; family Pentatomidae; genus Troilus; species Troilus luridus. The sequence continues at coordinate 74,392,403 of OZ057416.1, read as the reverse complement.
ATATATACATATCTATATAATGTTCTTATAATATATGTATAAAAACATATGGGCATATAATATATGTTAATTGTTATTATATTGTTATTTTTAAAGTAATATTAATGCTAACCAGAAAAATATTTAATTTAGTTTGGTATAACTAATTTTCCACTTACCGAATCTAGTTAAGTCCGTTGAAATCCTTTTTTTATTTTAATTACTCCTAATTATTACCGGAACGGAAATTTTCATTCAGAGAAATTACATTATCTGATGTAACCTTGTTCCAGCAGATCCTTCGTGATGAGCACGCGACCTTTATGGGGTGATTAGTTTAATGGAGGGTCTTTAATAACTAGATTTTCACCGAATTTTTCTGAACCAGGAAAAAGAGCGATTTTAATAAGCTATAAATGTAAAAACCTGTTATACACAATCATAACAAACATTTTTTATTAGTTCAAAGATACATTGTGGTGAACCCCCATTGGGGTATTCTTCAAGAATTACAAAGATTTTGTGATGCTAATAACTCACATTAGTGAATTAGTGAACATATTGCTTATTAAGGCACCCATTGAGTATTTAATGGAATCGATGAGTAATTTAAGCAGCTCAGAAAATGTTGATCACCAAATGTTTGAAAATCTATCCAAATATTCGAAATTATTTACACCGTGCAGTCCGTACACTAAAATAATACTATTTTAGGAACTATTAAATTAATATAGTGCAAATGTCATTTAAATATATGAAATAAAATAAGAATATAAAAAAATTGTGTTCCCTTAGACATGTTTGCCTGAAATTTGAGAATGATTTACTTCAAAAGTTTATTATTATGTGCCACCGAAACCATTCATTCATTTCTAAAATGACTGTCCTCTCATATTTTTTCTGAGAGAGACTGACGTTTTGGATACTCAGTATATAGAAATCCGACCCATACAGACCGATATTTGAATGCCTCCTCACATCACCATCCTTCCTGAAAACATGTAGTGATCGGAGCATTGATTAAAAAAAGCCATCAGGACTTCGGAACCGGCGCATTTGAAAAAATAAGAAAACATTTAAAAAAGCTCTGATGAGGAATGGATTTCAGGATAAAACAACAGCCGATGACAGACTAGAAATTAAAAACCCGGTGTTTCCATAAGTCAAGGGTGCTACGGAGTAAAAGCCAAAGTATTATAGAAGTTCAAAATAGGTACTAAGAAGAAAATATCCAAAATATTATACAAGTTCGAAATCGGGACAACATAGATCACTAACAGAAAAAAGAATTAAGTTTTGCGTAGCGCAAAAGATGACTTAGATCTCAAGACGCCAGGAATATACATTCTATGTTCCTCTGGAAAAAGAGTACTATGGACAAACGGGAAGACTAAGGACTTATTAGTATTGGCAGAACATTTTGTGAAGTCCAATCATATTATTGAGTTTGACAAAATTAGAATGGTTAAAAATTTTAATAACATGACAGAAAGGTATTAGAAGCAATCCAAATAGTGAAGCACTCCAAAAAGTTCAACAGACAAGACTGATATTAAGCAAATTATGGGTTCCAATACCAGAGGTAAATAAGAAAACAAAAAGGCTGAAAGAAAAGGTGAACCTATCAGAAGCCAGTTAGACGGGGCCCACCCTGTCAGATCACTGAAAGAATATGCTGCACCCTCAGACCCGATAAGTTATAAATACCGAAGTATAGAAGGATACTTTCAGTCTAATACATTTCATCCCTGAGAAACCTAGCATTATTTCTAGCAAAACGTTGGCATAGGTTTGACGACACGGTTGAAACCACAAGAAATACCTGATAATGAATTCAATTTCCTTATTATTTAAAATGCAATTTTGATCGCACAATAACAGATATATCCCTTAGCTAATAACAGAAATACTGTATTACCATTCGATAGTATATAAACAAAAGAATTATTATATTATGTAGGTTTAAAGAAAGATAAAAGGTAAATATTGATAAGTGAGTTTTGTGTATGATTTTATTTCTTATCAGATATTCCGGTCCCGGCAGGTATAGGCTAGTTAGTATTCAAATAATTCTCTGGAGCCCTATCCAAGTTAAGACAACAATGCATACATTTCACTTAATACGATTATCTATTCATTAGAAATATTTCCGTACTAAACTGAAGTACCTATACAACCCTCAAAATCCCAGCGGTCTATTTTCCAATTAGGGCAGACTCAAAATGGGTTTTGTGATTGTAATCCTTGAATATACTAAATACACCGATTTTTCTGCAATATGCCAAAATAAATTTAAAGGTTTAATGTAATAAAACTTGGAGATTGTAGAATAATGGTGCTAGTTTTTTCATTAACCATGTCATTAGTGAAGAATTATTACTTCGTTTCACTACTTTTGATATATTAAATTTGTATGACTGGTTTGCTTATTAAAAATGTTGTCAATATAAATATGTACCTTAGCAAATAACATAAAGACGTTATTCAAAGAATATAAGTAATCGACGAAGGAATGACTAATCTAAGCATATTTTTATTTTTATTTAATTTTGTAAATATCTCTTTGATAGTTCTTGCTTTTACTGACAATGAAGTGAATACTCTTTATTTTTATATGTTTTTTTTTGTTTGTTTTTGAATAACCCATTTGGAGGGTAAGATGAATCAACTTTGTTTACTTTTCATTGTGTTTGATTTCCTTTGCTTCCAAATTTCCTTCATCCTTCGAGAGTGTTGTTCTTTCTCTTCTGGAGTCCACTTTCTTCTAATTTTTGGTTTCTTCCTCTCCCGAAACCTTGCCCTTTGAACTGCTCCTCTAAAAGGTGTTCTGTTCTTTATTGTATCTGTTTTAATTCCAACATTTTTCATGTCTTTCTCAATTTCAATGAACCATGTGGGTTTAGATTTGTAACTGTTCAGAAGGTTGAATATACGCTTGGTTAGTCTGTTGTCATCCATTCTGTAGAAATTTGCAAAAATTGCAGCCTTCTTCTCCTCATTACGTCAGTTAGTTTTTCAATTTTCAAATACAGCTCTCTGTTTGGTGTTAACCTGTATTCTGCATTATTATTTCGTTTAGCTCCCGGTATTTTTCTCTAAATTCTTCTTTCAGCCTTCTCTAGTTTTTCGAGATGCCCAGTTCTTGTTAGTTTAAGTGTTTCTGCCTCATACAGATTTTCAGGTCTGACCACTGTATGGTAGTGTCTCAATTTCATGTTCCAGGACAAGAATTTTTCGTTATATATATTTTTTGTCATGTGAAACATCCGTTCCATTTTGTGCAATGTTTAAGGCAGGTTTCAGGACGCTCCGACTCATCCTTCGCACGTTGTTGCAGGCTCCCAGAATTCGAATGCCTACTTTTCATTTCCTTGGAAATGGGAGACTGGTTACTCCCTGGGGTAAAATGTTTATTTATATACCTTATTTGTTTATTTAATTATTATAAATACCTTAGTTGTTTATGATACTTTGTTTAGTATCATACTTATTATAATATTTTCTAGAGTTATCACCAAAGCAACATGGTACGTCAATAACAAATATTTGCATACGGACTTAAAAATACAAACGGCTGACTAACACATACGAACGTACGACAAACGCTTTCAAGAAAAACTACATAGACACTCAAACCCATTGATACAACAAATGGCAACGACTCTCATCCATGAGAACACTAGGAGGAGACTTAAAAGAACGTGGATGAGGGATCTATAACAGTAAGAAATTAAAGCAAGCCAATGGAGAGGTACTGCTGCGTACCGTTCTTCTTCATGACTTTCATGGTATTCTGTATTATTTTCTAGTCAGCCAATCATTTGTATTTTACAAGCGTGGATAAAAATATAAAGAGAAAAGAATTTTATTTTCATATTGAAAATAATAAATTAAATTAATAATTATAATTTCTCACATATCTTTGAATACTAATTAGTGTTTTTGTGATAAATATTACCTAGGTTTCTGGTAAAAACTGAAACAACGTTACTTGGTCTAGATTTTTTTAGTAGATATATTCCAGTTCAAGGCATAAATTGTTAAATTCAAAATATTTTGCTATATACTGCAACTGGAGAAATAAACAAAATACGTTATACGCCGCCGTTTGTCAGATTAAAATTTCAAACAAGTTGCCATTTTAAACAGTGATCAGTTAGCTGTTAAATGGAAAAAAATAAAGAGTTTATTTTCTGCAGTGCAAACGTTGGAAGTGGGCCAAGAGATTAGCCGAAATAAACTGTTTAGGCAGAGTCATCTTGTGAGTCTCAACCTTCTCTGATAATAGCCAATATTTTTAAAAAAGATTGACAAAGCATTGTCTTTAGATATCTTTTTTGTCTCAAATAGTTTTAGGAAGCTTAACCAAGATGTACAAACAGCGGTTGGTAAATGTATGAACAGGAGTGCACAACCGAACAGATTGAAGTTGTATCAGCGAAATTCAACGAAACAAAAAATAGTCTAGAATAATTACTATTACATACACCAATAAAACATTGATTAACACGATCAGTAATAAAAAAAAATCAAGACAACGATAGCAGTTAAACAAAGTAATAACTAATCACCAGAGACACGGTTCAAGACATATCTGTTACAGAGAAGTTTCAGTCTCTTGCCGGATTCTGTGGTAATGAGTCTGTCAGTAATGTGTCACCAGTAAGTTTGGGTGTCCATAAAGCTAGTCATGATATTGTCATTAAAGATTTGAATTTTATTTTATTTACTTTATAAGAAACTTAATTTCATTTAGTATTGACATCACATTCACATTCGAGTGTATCATATCCCAATTGGAATATGCGGACTGGGATCCGGAGCGGTGTATAGGTACTTCAGTTTATTAAGGAAATATTTCTAATGAATAAATAATGGTATTATGTAAAATGTATGCACTATAGTCTTAACTTGAATAGGTCTCCAGAGGTTTATTTGAATAATAACCTGTATTTACCTGGCGAGACCAGAATGTCTGATGGAGAAGAAAATAATAAATTCCAGACACGAAACTCTATTACTAATATTAGCATTTCATCTTTCATGAACTAACAAAATATAATGATTCTATAATTTATTTTATTTGTTACTATTTTTTAAATATCTTTATTTGAAAAGAAAAGATATGTACAGGACCGGGACTCGAACCCGGGTCTTCCAAATGACTAGTCTGAGATTCTACCATTGGAGCTATCCTGGGCCCTAATGAAGCACGCTTCTCGGTCGTGGTCATATCCTTTCTTTTCACTGATCCTAAGTCACCGCGTTCTCGCATTTTTGCGAACTATACCAGGGGAAGAATGTTCTTTGGACATTATTTTTATTTGGATCTAGTTGACTTACGTCATTATAATTATTATAATTTATTTTATTTTATTTGTTACTAATTTTTAAATATTTTTATTTGAAAAGAAAAGATATGTCCAGGACCGGAACTCGAACCCGGGTCTTTCAGATCACTAGTCTGGGACTCTACCATTTGAGCTATCCTGGGCCCTAATGAAGCACGCTTCTCGGTCGTGGTCATATCTGGACACATCTTTTCTTTTCAAATAAAAATATTTAAAAATTAGTAACAAATAAATTATAGTAATTATAATGGCGTAAGTCGACTAGATCCAAATTAAAATAATGTTCAAAGAACATTCTTCCCCTCGTATACTTAGCAAAAATGCGAGGACGCGGGGACTTAGGATCAGTGATAATAAAGGATATGACCACGACCGAGAAGCGTGCTTGATTAGGGCCCAGGATAGCTCAAATGGTAGAGTCCCAGACTAGTGATCTGGAAGACCCGGGTTCGAGTCCCGGTCTTTGACATATCTTTTCTTTTCAAATAAATATAATGATTCTACTATTTATACGATCTGAATGAAAGGTATTTGGCTATACGTTTCATTTTAATCATGATTTTGCTATTCCATAAATAACCAAATCAATTTTCTTAAAGAACTTCTATTTAGTTTATTTCTTGTATATTTATTTTTTTTAATTTACAATTGTGTTATAATAATACAACCAGAAAATTGAATGATTGATACGCAATGAAATATAATTTGATGTAAAGCCAAGTAGAGAAACTATCTAATGGTAATACTCGAATAAGAAATTAAAGTTTGATGAATGCAGCAACCCTCGTTACAAATGCCATCATATCCATTAGAAAATATGCCATCCAAGTTCTTCTTCTTCTCCATCATCCTATGTACTGTAGAGTCTGTACTGATTTTAGGACTAATGTATTGCATGGAAGCGATTTTTCCAAGATCAGGCTCAACGAACAAGTATCTTTATAGAGGCAGGGAGAGGCCAAGGATGGTCTGGGTGTCCTACAGGGACCATTTATGGCTGTTAAAAGTTTATGTAATTTATCTTCCTCAGAATTTTAACAGCCGGATTCGAACCCTGAAACCTTCAGTGGAGCAACCCAGCACTCTACACACTGAACTATTCCGCTCCCTATTAGATATACCCTATATTCTAGGTATTATTTAATTAATAGTATTTAATCTAACTAAATTGGAAGCTAATAAAATTATATTTAAAATAAATTGAAATAAAATTACACTCAGTGAAAGTCAATTATAATTTCATCGGAAAATTGACACACTTTCAAAACAATTAATTTTTAATATGCTTTGTATTTGTCTTAAGCAATAAAAAATAACGATACCTAAGCCCTTTAATTTATTAACCAATAAAAATTACTGGAAATCATAAAAGTATCCCAACAACCAGCAGTAGGGATTAGCATTTTAAAAAGCGCCACGATTGTAACAATAAAATTTTGATTTTATGTCTATGGCGAATATAATTTTGTGTTACTCTCGGTTATACCTGAGGTCCTTCTTTTATTTTTTTTCTTTAATGTCTCTTTCCACCGTGCGAGATTTTATTCCTGGGTTCTATACCCTGGGTTAGGAAAACCCAATCTGTATTTATTTTCAGCGCCCCACATTCTGCAATCTCAATAATATACGAAACTCAAAAACTATCTGAATAATCGAAAAAGTCGCTAGAATCTAAACAGGAACTATTCTAATGCATAAAAGATTACATTTGATATTTTTTATATAATTCAATATTATATATTCAATATGATTGTATAATAAATATAAAAATATACAAATATTTCTTTATAGTTTTTTTACTATTTTTTCCTGTAAAACCCAAAGCTCTAAGTAAATGATCCGTTGATTTTGAAAGTAAGGCAACTCAATTCTCTAAAAAATTATAATTAAATCAGAATCTTATAAGAAATAAACACAATTTTATATTTTTAATCAATTAAAAATCAATATTATTTCAATGTTAATATAATTTTGTTATTAGAAATTTATGTTCATTGAATTTCAATGTAGATATCTAGTAATAACACAAAATGGAGTTCCAAAATCAATGGCTCATATGAATATCTCTGCTGCCATTTTTTCATCATTTTTCACAATTAATAATATGAAGAATATTTTTATTAGTTGTTTGAATCCCTTATGGGATTATAACCAAGCTTGTAAAGAAATGTAATAAAATATACTGCATAATATAAATGAAAAAAAAACTTTTACCACTACAATGAGAGATCTTAGATTCACTATGGGGTATAGACTATAATGTTTCTAGGACAACGTTTGCGCAGGGTCATTGAACTGTCCTAGATCACGTTCAACACCCAACTTTAATCTCCCAATTCAGGGTTCAAACTTTATAGAGGCTCGGTGAGCCTTAGAAGGGTCTGTAGATCCCACAGGGGCCAACTGTGGCTGTCAATGGATTAATAATAATGAGTAAGGTATAAACACTACATTATTTTAGATAAGACATAATATTATTTTATTTTAATTGTGCCTTTGGCATTAATTTTAATACATTCCTTTAAATAATCTTGGACATTTAGATATTTATATTGTGCCACTACATTTTTTTTTATATGAGAGGCCCTCCCTTTTGAATAACCCTAAAATTAATCAAAGCATTCCAAATGCGAATGGAAATAGACTTTGAATTGGAAAACTTGACTAATTAAAATTCCGTTAGTACTAGAATTAGTGTCTGCGTGGGCACTAACAATGACAGTCCTCTTCGACTTCTAAAAGAAAACCCACACAATATTCAAATTAAATTAATATGTAAAATTAATTTGGAATACATTTTGGAATGGATGATTCTCTTCGATTGTATGTAATTTATAGCAAGAAAGATCACCTTAATCATTACTTTTACTTTGGATATTTAAGTAGAAAAGTCGAACTTTGGATTTTTCGAACAGTCTAATAAAAGTAAGGTTACAAAAAAGCAGTTTGATATGAGCTGTTATTTTTGAAGGTGGTATAAGTTAATTTTTTCATATTAGCGGCACATATCCATAAAGTATCCATTTGAATTACATTTGCAAAGAGTAATGTATATAACCCTACAACTTTAAAGCCTTACAATTTTAAATTTTATTATGAAATAATAGTCATTAAAACCATTTAAAAGAATAAACGATTTTTTTTTCTGAATGGACTCATACCACTTTCATAACTAACAGCTCGTACAATTAATTGGGCAGTTTAATTTTAATTTTGAACAAAACTATTTTAAATAGTCAGATCTTTTCACATCATCGTAGACATCATTTTCATTATAAATATTTTTTGTGTATAATAATTCTATTAAAAGAAAGCTAAAAGAGGCATCTGACTCATATGATAATCTGCTTTTGCTGGTCTTCAGAGATTATTTTTGGTCTAGTATCATAGTGATATCAGAGGAGCGTTGTAGCTCATTGTTTAGAGTGCAGTGTTGCTATGCTTTGGGTTCTGGATTCAAATCTGGCTGTGGAACATAAATTATTTAGTCTGTTAACAGTCGCATCGTATACGATAGAGTCGATTGAGCGTGATTTTGGTTAAATCACCTCTTTACCCAACCGTTGTCCTAGAAACCATAAAGACACTACCACACACTGAGCCCAAGACCCTTCATGGGCAGTAGTGGTACAGGTTATTATTGTTTTAAAAAATGTGTTAACGTTATAAAAAAAAAGAGTTTTATGGATTTATTGAAAACATCCGTTATATACAGTAAAATAATTATTCTATGTATTGACAGTTATATATGTATTATTACTTAGCATACCAGTAGGTTTGTCTATCCACTTGACATATCCTTGTATGTCAACTTCCAGCAAGGAGTCTGGCAAAGGATGTCCCCTCACGTTGGTGGACACGGAGAACACAGCGGGAACAGCATCTCCGGTATTTACCAAGGCTGCCACCTTGGTCAAAGTGTCGGGAATCGAACCCACTCTGACGGTCAGTCGGACCTCCCTGGCTGGGAAATACAAGGATTGAGCGCCTGTAACAAAAATGTATAAGCATGAATATATGTAAAGTAATTACTGTTAGCAGGTTATTAATGTTTTCTCTTAAGGATGTGTGTGATTTGAAAGAATAGTATAGCAATGCTTAGGTGTGTACAATCAATCGAAGTTAAAAATTGCTGATAGCATGTCAACAATTGAATCGTTAAACGTTAACAAGACCGTTCTATTATAGATCCAACTTTTGGAAAAATATAGCTACCCTTAAAAATTTTAAAATCATAAAATTGAATTCTTTAAGCAATTCTAGTGACCTTGAAAACGTCCTATATTATCTGGAGTTCTGCTCTTTTAAAATGCTACTACAATTAATATAATTTTCCTACCATTAATATACTAAAAAATAATATAGTGTCAAAACAAGCAATTTTATTTCGTTACGGTATGAAAATTTAAATCAAAATGTAGCCTTTGATGATTTCCGGCTGTTTATTATGTTTTTGTTTGGATTTCTTGTCTATGTTGGATTTTTTATGTGCAATCTCTATTTCTGGTATGTCGTATGTCGTAATAAACAAGCTTTAAAAATTACGACATACAAGAAATATGGATAGCACATACAACAAGAAATCCAATCAAAAACATAATATACAGCCAAAAAGACAAGTTACCAATTTTAGAAAAATAATAATTTAATATATGAACTTACTTGTAATAACTGTGAAGGGATTTACATTGGACAAACAAGTACACATTTAAAAACCCAAATCTATCATCATCAAAATAATCTCAAACCCAAAGCTAAAACGAGCACAGCATTATCAGCACATTGTAAAAAAGAATTACACACATTCAATTTTAATAAACCGAAAATTTTACATACAGAGAAGAGCACAATTAAAAGGAAATTTGTAGAGGCTTTGTTCATAAATGGCAAATTGGAGAATACAGTCAATGATAGAAAAGAGACAGGAGAAATTATTAAATTGTATTATTCCATTATTTTAAATTTAAAAAAGCATTTGAACATAAGATGCCTCATGCTCTATAAACAAATCAGATAGAGGAAAATAACCTGACCCTATTACCTACAAATAGATCTTATAAAATAAATTTTCCATTTTCATAATTTAATTAAAGGATCTAATGAAATATTTAAAATAAAAGTGAAAAAACGAGCTTTTCTGTTGTTTTGCAGATGTTTATTTCGAAACATAATTATATATATTTATTGTAAATAGAAAAATTTGGAAACCAAAGCAAAAAGTAATTTCAGATTGGTGTTTATTGTAGTCATCTTGTATTGTTATGCTTTGTTTAGTTCCTGAAACCCTCGTAACTTATGCCGGAACGTCAACATACATTAAAATATGTTGTTACTTATCTCTCAGTTTTTCATTCCTAAACGCGGAGTGTCTGTTCTTCTTCACCGTCCGATTTCCCTTCATTATAACCATTTTTTTTTTTTCCGTTTCATAGTACTATAGTTCTGTTTATTATTACATTAATTTTAATTTTGTTTACTTATTCACATGTTTTATATTCAAACTACTATTATTCTGTTATATGAAAAAACGCTATTATATATTTACATCTTCTCTGTAAATAATCTGATAATGTACAGTTAGGGGTGTCTCTTGCATGAGACGAAACCCACACTTTCAATAAGTGTTAAATCTTAAAATTTCATTATTAAAAAAACCATGTAAGGCTAGGAATAGCCGATCTGGAAATAAAGAGAATATAAAAATAATAACCATTTTGAGTTTCTGGAGAAAAGTTTTGGTGAAACAGGCTATACAAAATTTCAAATACTACACTGTACGAGTGTAAAGTTTATTAAAATTTATACAAACCACCAAACATTAGCACGAACACTAAACAAAACTCTGTTGTAAATACCCTTTTAATATCCAGCGCTCGGAAACAGCTTATTATCAATCCTACTACAATCCTTAAAAATTCCGGAGAATACGTCTTTCTGCTCAAAATGAAATAACACATAAAATATAAAACTATAGTTAACCAACAGAGACCTGTGGAGCAAGAAGAAAATCTATTTATTCTTCATTGTATTGTAAGATTGTATAAAGAAACATTCTGCTTTGAACTGTTAACTATGTACTAACATTATAAGTTAAGAACCAATAACTGAAGGCACGACTCTCTAATCTATACTTACGAGTATAAGGCAGTTTACAATGCTGACTATGAGGAAGTAATTTCATGACTTCCTGGGCTATAAACCTATAGTACACACATAACTTTACGGGAGAAAGACCTTTTGACATTCAGCGATTCACAACTTTGATGACTTAAAAAAGCAGACCATCTATCGGTGGAGTAGATGTTCTACATTGTAATGTTTATAAAAAAAAGTAGGTTTAGCGAACTTTAATGTTCTGTTGGGATAGTCGCCTCCTAGAACTTCTTCTACCGGTCACCGTAACATTAACATAACATTATCCTCCCGCCTATGTCTCGGGCAGCATTTAGTACACCGGCGAAGTTTACTTTTACAGTTAGGGTTTCATTTTTTGTAAAGCCTATTAATTTAATCGTATATTTTACCCAAAACGATTATATTACATACTTCAATGATTACATACTTGATGCATAGGACACGGTAATTCCTTTTGAATTTATATTTTATTTTAGATGGCCTCAAGCACTGATCTTCCTTCAACGTATGCGGTCTCCTTTCGCACTCGTAAAGAACTATAGGGTGGATTACAACTTTGTAATTTCTAACTTTCTAGTTCGAAGTTTTATGCATTTGTTACTGGAAAGTTTTCTAACCGGAACAAAGTAATTCTGTAACTGAGAAATACCAAGCGATACCCGCCGTTGACCTGGGCTGTATTTTCTCAAGACTTTTCTATTAGTTGTTTATATACCGCAGATAATTAACATTCTTAGCGATAATTATAATCATTATAGCAACTATAAAATATCATCAATTATATCTACAGCTATATCCCAGAAAACATATTATTAACTGCATATTTAGTTGCTGAATAAATAATATGATAGAAAGATAATCACTTTACTTTTCAAATCTGACTAAATGAGTTAATTGTACTAAGGGAAGTGAGTTCGTGCCATTTTCGTAGGGTATAAGTGGCTAAGGCAAGCGTAGTCTTGAATATGAGTTATATCCTCCTAAAGATTACAAGAAATACACGATTCCACTTATTTTACTAGAATTAAGTCCTTATGGCCTTATTCACTGGAGCAACAGATATAAAATATAGCTTAAGATTATTAATAAATCCCAGTTCATTTATATTAAAATTTTCAAGAAAGAGAAGAACTTAAGATTGCCTTATGTTGAACTCTTGTTAACATTACCACCGATTCTAGTTAATCTTGTTAAATTAATATTACTAACTTGTAATATTGTAAGAAACAGTTCTCCCTATATAAGAGAATTTTTTTTACCTCCACCCGGACCATTCTCGTTACCTTTAATACTACTAACATTAATCAACCCTAGACCAATTTCTATAGATCAAACGAACAATTTGTTGAAAAAAAAAAAGTTTATTTCATATTCGATTTTGTAACGAAGATTGAACAAATATAAAAATTAATATCAATGCTTTATTACAAACATTTCTGAAATGAACATATAGAGTATCCAATAGATGTATATCGAGAGATTCGTTCGAACCAATTATTCAATATTAAAACTTACATAGGTACAAAAAAAAAGGTAATATCTACCAACCGTAATACATTGAATATAAAATAGAACAGCAAGCGGCCGACAAGGCAAAGAGGTTGAAGCACTGCGGATGTGACAACCATCCCAAGTCAATAACTGTTCCTCAGGTTTTCTCGAGCTCCTTGGTATGCGTCATTTGTTCCCACTTCTAAAATAGTTCTCACATCTCACATCATCAGTTGGAAGTCAGAATTTTCTTATTCGTTCGTTTATATTTATTATTTGTTCTTAATCCATCTGTATCTCTTGGCAAATCCACTTATCTATAGGTCGTGGCTAATGAAAGAGAAAACTAAAACATAATCCAAATTAGAACTAACATTTTCGTTTGTAAGCATTTGGATATGATGGAGCGATATGTAAATAATTATTGTAACTGTATTAAGCAATTTCATTTGCATTTATTTTCAACTATGCCCTCTCTCTTTATTAAACCCAACAGTCTGTTTATCTTTGTATCATTGTATCGTTTATACATTTGTATACAATTTTATTTAGGGAGCGGAGTGGCACAGTGGTAGAGCAAAGAGTCGCCATGCCGAAAGTCCTGTGTCCAAATCCCGCTGCTGCCAAGACTTTTATTTAAACTGTTAGCGCCCGGAGATGGATCATATGGGATCTATCTATGCCCTCCCGGTGCTCACCCAGCCTCTATCAAGTGGGTACCGAAAATAAGGGAGACAAATCTGAAAGTTGGGTGTGATCTAGGACAAATCACCTACCTGCACAGCACTTGTCCAAAAAATAGCACAGTCTCTCCATTTAATGAACCCCAGACCCGTTCACGGGGTTTAGTGGAACAGATTTTTTTTATTTATAAAATTGTTATTATTGTTCAATTTCTCCATGAATAAATATGAAATAGATTATAAAACGATATCATTGTTATTCAATCATTTTATAAAGACAAATTAAATTCTGAGTAAGAAGCAATAATTATATTTATCCGATTTAGCAATACCCGTTCCTCCAAATGAATGTCAGGAAATGTAAATAATAAAACAGCACAAATAATATTCCATCCAAATAAAATACGGAAGGGCATTGTTGGTTCTTTCCACGGGTAACCGAATATGACTAATCATCCTTAGCACACAAACTATCTACCAATTTCTAAAACAAATCCACAAGGGTTCACCAGAATCATGTATCGGACCAGACCCTTGTATTATTTTTTTTACAATAAATGTTTTAATATAATTTTGTTTTGTTTCCTTTTTAATCAAATTTTGAAATCTTTATTTATTTGATTCAAACCCTTACATTTGCAGTTAATTCACTGTCTATATTGTTTTAATTGATAATTATATAATGTTACTGTACCTCAGTTGTAGTGATCCCAGGTGGCATCCCATATTATTATTTAAAAATTATTCAGATCAATGGATCTTAATTTTACATGAGATAATTGTTTCGGCAAGTGACGATAGGATAGTAATAATTCAGAAAACAATGTACAGTTGCAACATACAAAAAAAACTTGTCGAAACTCTTAGCTAAGAAGTAATATCAAATTAAGCAATGAATAGAATATCAGGATGATTTATGTGGTAATTTGACATTGATTGTCACATCTTTTTTTAATTAAAAAGAGGAGGATTTGGAGAAATGTAGAAATGAGCAGTTGCAACACAGAATATGATAAGTTTCGTCAATTAATCATCTTAGCCAAGATTTAACTAAGGGAAAGGAAGCAGCTAGACTCTCCAGAATTAATTTATCTCCTTTGAAAAAAAGCGGACACAAATGGTGTAGAACTTAAGAATAGCCTCGGCTGCTCACTAATGAATATTTACGGAGCAATTAGCCAAGTCCGTTTACACAGGATCGATGGACGAGAACAATGATGCAACCAACTTTTAGTTTATTAAAGTTTATGAAATTGTTTGTATTTTTTAAATATTTGGTGTATAATAATCTTCTTAAATTGATTTTAGAGTCCAAGGATTTCCAAAAGAAAATTGAGATGCACTCTGATAGAAATACGTGTTTTTTTTATCCTATAATGATACTTTATATACGATTATATTTAAATCGCTAATAGAAGAAAGGCAACAAGTCCTATAGATAGATAGATAGATAGAAACTAATATCTCGCTACACCCAGAATCTGGTCAGACTACATTAAAAAAAATATTTCTGCCTTCAGAATTCATCTTTCTTCCGGTCAGATAAGAAGCTTCTCACCTTGTCTTCAAACTCTGAATTATTAGAAAAATACCGCTCCTTATCAATGTTAATACCTGTTAGTGTAAACATATGCAGTAGATTTATGTACGATGCTGCGCGCTAGCGGACCCATTCGAATAATTTCTTTCGATCTAGAGTGAATTAATTTACAAAAGCCTCCAATTCCAGTGCAGGAGCCTGCAACGTTTACATAAAACTGCGCGTGGAAAACTGATTAGATTGCAACGCCACGATCACTGGCGTGATTTATTCCTCAACTAACCCATGTTTCTTAATCTGAATATTTGGCTAATCTATCAAATCCTCTTAATTTAAAATTAAGATTAACTTTATTACATAGGGAAACTGAATAATATAAAAAAAAATTTAATTATGTTTATAATATTAAAAAAAGTTTGTCCAAACGATTCTAATATTTCACAGTAACATGTGAAGTGCTGTACGGTTTAGATCGTTGATGTTGTTCTCTTTATCCAGCTCTTACTAAGAAATCCACTTGAAGGTGAAAGGATCGTGTACCGTATCAGGCAGGCTAGGCAAGTTCTTAAGGGCCGCTCATTAATAATCTAAGGTAGGCAGTGATTGACATCTTCTGTTGAACATTAAGGGTCCCAAGTTACACCTAGAAGGATTGGTTAGGGGAGGGGGTGCTTTTTTACTTAATCTGGTTCGGAAAGTGAGGTTTAAATGATTTAATTTATATATCTGCATTTTTTAGAGTAGAATAGAATAGAAAACTAACTTTATTCTGGGACCTAAGTCCCTTTAGAATAATAAACATGAACAGATATAGAAACATCTGGCTAGAAGGCTATGTGATACTAATGATAAAGCGTATAAAAAGTGACAGAAAGAAATAATAAAAAAGAATATATATATATATATATATATATATATATATATATATATATATATATATATATATATATATATATATATAAACAGTGGTAATAATAACTAATTAAACAGTTCGAATCCTGACAACATTAATAATCCTTTCATTTGTACGCAATATAAGTATACTCAGAATTTAAGGTATAAAATATGAATCTAATCTAAAATGGGATGCAGTATTCTATTATTAATTATTTCTTCGTTATTCATATTTATATAAATGTCAAAATACCTAGTTTTATTATTATTTAATGTTTCCAAGGAGTGCTTTGTGCTATTATTTTTACTATAAAAAATTATTTGAATTTCTCTATGTGATTTTCATTTTCTAATGTTTCTAAGCATTAATTAATATTATCATTTATAGATACTCCTTTAAGATTTACAGGCATGAACCATCCCTATTTACCATTTATTGGCCCATTTAACGTCTTTCTTTATGTTTATTTATACGATTTGTGTTTCCTAGAAGTAAGAACTTGTTATTTAAATGAATAGTGGAAAATAAATCTATAAAGATTACTGGGAAATGAGAGATATCAGAAACGATAAGCCGGTGCCCTTAGTGTAAGCAAAACCAGCTTGGAATCGTATCCAGTCAAATTCCCCGTAGTCAAGGTATTCTTTGAAAGTTAAATCAGGCAAATTTTGGACTGATTCCGGCTTCAATTATATAATATACAATTATATATTATTTAAAATATATATATATATATATATATATATATATATATATATATATATATATACATATATATATATATATATTGTATTCCCCATTAGGAGAGCGCTAGAACTTGAATCAATCACAGCTTCACTGATTTTCCTCTCTTCCTTTCCTCTGTTCACTTTTTCGATGCTGTTTCTTTACTAGAACCTTGTCAAATTTTCTTGTTCCTGATCTTATTCCTGAATTATTGTCTAATCTGAATTTCATCTTTGGAGATTTTAAATAATTCCAGATCTTCTTGTGTTTCTTTCATCCAATTAGACTTTAATTTACTAGCATTGGCAATATTGAAGATTTTATTAGTGAGACTGCTCTCATCCATCTGACATAGGTCTCCGTAGAATTGTAGCCGTCTTTTTCTAAATTTATCTGTGATGTTTTCTGTATTTTCATAGAGTTCCTTAGTAGGTCTTTTGATCCAGATTCCATCCCGGAGTACAGCGCCATAAATGTTTCCAAGAATTTTCTATATATGTCCTATTAACTGAAAATTGAAATAGGTATACATCGCTCATTCAAAAGAACGTCCTAACTCAAAAACATTGTTTTTCAGTAGAGATACTCGTATTTGAAAGTTTCATGTGATTAAAAAATTAAAACTTTGGATATTGGTAAAGGAATGCATTCAAATTGTAATAGTGGTATTGTAATTGTTTTATTAACCATTAGACAATTTTTAAAACCATATAATTCTTGTGATTAAAAGTTATGTCATTATTCCTATAAAACTCCAACTTTAAACATGACACAACACAAAATATGGCATAATTAAAAAAACATCCTTGAAATGAAATATTAGATATATCGTTCCTGTAATAAAAATGAGCAATCCAATGAAAGCTTAACAGAAAAGTGCCATTCCGTCGTTGTTCTTTTGAAGGAGCGAAATAAGAAACTAGAATAAATTACGTAAACAATTACTATTCTATATTTTTAAAGTAATCTAATGTTAAATCATCTCCACGTTATTGTACTGGAAAAAACGATTCAGGAATTTAAAAAAATTAAAGCGGCGTAAATGAAACGTAAGTTTGCCTCCGATTTATTCTCAGGGGGGTCAACGTTCTCATCTTAAATCTCCTCTTTCATTTCAGGGGAATTCTTTGAACTAAAACATTCTAGTTTCATTTACTTGTTAGTAATAAGCAATGGAGGAAAAAAATTGAGATGACGCGACTCTAAAGTAGGCCATGAGTTAGCTTTATAAGATATTTTCATCGACCTTTAAACACCCTATTGATTTCCTTATTTGCAAGCATAATCCTAGACCTTGAGGTACCTTGAGACCTTAAAATGTCCTAAAAATTGAAACATGTTAAAAAGTTAAAAGCTGACTGCTAGTCTGCTAGACTGCTAGTCTACAGTTTTCGTTTATTAATTCCATTTTCAAACCTTCAAAAACCTCTTGGAAACACCCTGAAAATCAATTAATTTATCTTACTCGAAAGAAATAAGTTCTGATTGGTTTATTTAATTTAACCGGTCAGTTTTAATTGATGTTAAAACATTGGTCCAACTTTTTTTACTGTAACTGATTTTTCTATAATAAAAAAATTATAAATATATAGTATATATATAATATTTTATAATAATATATAATATATATAATAATATATAAACAATATATATCAAACTAGCAAACGAGACTCTAACAAACACAACTTCCAGAGTGAATTTCACGGGAGAGCTCTCTCGTTCATTTACAATTAAGTCAGTAGTGAAACAATGGGGGAAGGTATAACAACAATTCTATTCAATAGTGTCTTGGAGAGAAGTTTGTGAGAACTCGGAAGATAAAACTGGGTAGCCGAGGAATAAAGCCTATGTGTCTGGAGAGAAATCCGTTAGGAATTTTAAAAGAATGCCGAGCGTGTGCCGATGATTTTGCGGTAAAAACGGAAAACAGATAGGAAGCAATCATACAAATCAATCTATTAGAAAAGATTGTCAGCCAATTATGACTATGTATCGCATCTGGAAAGACTAAATTTATGACAAATGATAAATTTGGGCCAAAATTCCTTAATACGGAGATATATCAAATAGAAAAGGTCGAAAAATTCAGATACCTAGGAGAGATTATACAGGAGGATGGATTGGAAGGAAAAGCAGCGGTTGGAGATCGAATTAAAAAAACAGAAAGAGTATAAGAATTGACAATGATCATCAACAAGAAATGCATCTCCTCACATTGCAGAAATCCAAAATAAAACATTATAACAATGTAATAAAAATGGAAGGTCTCTCAATCAACAATAAACTCAAAAAGCTGGAAATCTTGGAAAGAAGAATTCTAAGAATATCAGAAAAAATAGTTTAGACTGGAGATGTATGAAACTGCGAAGTAACGGTGAAATATATCTATAAATGAAAAGGATTTCGAAACTATGAGGAAGACGAGGCTCCCATTCCTCGGACTTCTATTCAGAATGAAAAAAAGCATAGATAGCGAAAGCAAGTATTAGACTATTTCTAGAAGAAGAAGAAGAAGAAGACCACTACAACGTGCACTAAACATCACTTAAGGGAAAAGTGAAAATCTGGAGGGGTTTTAGAATGAAGAAACATCAGAGAAGATTGGTCAAAGAAGGACAGAGGATATACCGAAACATGCCAGTGAACGCAAAAAGGAATACTGGAGACAGAAACACCTCCAGCAGAGAAAAGAAAAAGAAATAAAGTTGTTGTGTGACGACAGAAGTTATGGACCAAATAATTGGTGGATCATATAATACATACACTCCTGAACTCCTAAAAGAGCTCACTAAAAATTATGTTAACTACATAAATGATAATATTGACTATAGCGAAGAAATAAATGTCATCATTTTGTTGGATCTCACAAAAATGTACAAAATGGAAGAGGATCGTCTATTGAAGTAATTCTGTGATGGTTGGAGTGAGCCAAACGGGGAGAACTAGAATTTCCCTCTGTTATGTAAAAAAAGTTTCCTAGGTGTAATAAATTTATATAAGTCGTGCGGGTTTGTTTTACCACAGCGCCTTGTAAGATTTTCATAGAATAACCCGGAAAAGGTACTTAGGCCTGCTTGTTTTTAAGAAAGTTTCACCATGTTCGCTCACTCTCTCCTTCCTCACCCCCTCAACCTCTTTTCGCCTTTATGTAGTTAATCTGTTTAGTTAATCTACTGTAATAAGTTTATTATTATTTGTGTACAACTATGTCAGTCCTTCAGTGTTCATGTATAAATTAAACATATCAAAACATCTATGGTATACCGTAATATATAAAAGGAATCTCCTAATTCCAATTTATTTCAAAGTTAAATACATTTTATTCTAAGTATACGCACTATATGTTCGTTCTGTTTATTCCTATGTATTGTACTTTGGTTTATATATTTATTTTTCTTTTGCTGATCTTTTTTTATTTTTAAGTATACATTAATATATGCCTAATGATTGATGGTAGAAGATTGTGTAATAACAAGCTGAATCATATGCATTTACTTTTACGGCTTTATCAACCAAGCTGCCAACGTTGGCAGAACTTACAAGGAAGAGCAAAACCTACAGTGAAGGATCTATTTGAATTGAAAAATAATCATATAGAAAGAATGAATTTGAATATTGAAACATTCTACCCTTCAAAGAAAATAATAAAATATAAAAAAACATCGATGTTTATAAAAGCCATCAAGAAAAGCAGTCGTCGCTAATGGACCAACAGTTGAAGCGAAGTTCAACAAAATCAAATAAAAAAGAATATTTTTATTTATTTAATGGCATCAGTGGAGTGTAAAAAGAATTATCTTTATTGTATATTTTTTAATATATTAAATTATTAATATTAATTTATTTATAATATTAATTAATTTATTAATTTATTAATATATTTAATAATATATTTTAATTTTTTTTTAATTTCTGAGTGTAATAAATTTATATATTATATAAAAGGAAAAATATAAATAGAGATAAAATAAAAATAGGACGTACAAATTTAACTTCGAATAAAAGCGCAAGAACATATTTTAAGAAAAAAAGAGTTCTGCTCTTTAAGGAGGATTGGTTGGCGGACCCTAGGGGTATCCTAGTGTTTAATTTTTTTTTTTTTAATTTAGATATTAATACGCTCTTTTAGGTTTCTTCGACTTTCACTAGACAAACGCTCTGAGCTCCCAATTAATTACAAAAGACTCATATACGTGAAAATCAAAAGAACCATCTGGACTACGGAGTAAAGCTTTGGGGCTCCACTAAGCCATCGAATTCCTCTCGTATTCAATCCTTTTAATCCAAAATCCAAAGTAATCCATAATAACCTAAATGTCCCGTTTGTTACTAAAAAGTCCCGAATGCGATATGAATCTTTTCAAATCCTGATAATCCTCTGATCTATCTGAAAAGAAGATGGTCCCGTGACCTTCTAAGTTGAATTTCTTATTCGAGTGCTATCATTAGGCAGTTTCTCTACCTCCCTTTATCTCGTGTCATTATGTATCTTTTATTATATTTTCTTGATTTATTCAAATATAAATTTGTAATTGACCTCTTTCTACTCTATTGGCATTATATATTACTATTGTTTGTAATAAAATGATTTATTTTTTTTACTGACTATTTTTACCATGCCAAGTCTTAGATTGTTTTCTTCAATTTTAAATCTTATTCAATTTATTTATTTTCATGGTTTTCCTTTTGAGTTACCCCCTTTTTTAGGATATATATATACTTTATCGGGTTGTAGAGTTACAATCGAGTTAGAACATTTTAATGATTTAACGACGTAATGGAGGAGTGGAGCAGGACTAGTATTGAGCTACGCAGGCATCCAGGGAATGAGCAATGTGGCAAAAGATTTACTACGATGAGGTCAGAGCTGTTCGGACTAAACCCTCCCACGTTTGTGCCACTCTGACGTCGGAGATATAGAGCACACAGAGTCTGCAGCAGCTACCGGCGCACAGTGGAACGAACCAACGCATTTGTTGGACATTGGACCAATTTTCAAATAACAAAATTTTTCCTTTATTATGATTTTAAATTATACTTAATACTTCATCTCAACAAAATCCATAGATAAATTAATTGTGAAATCAAATCTTATTTAAAAAATTCTGAATTGAAATATAAATTTTTCTAAAAACTCATATTTTTAAAGCAATCCACTGTTTGAGGTAATGCCTTAAATAAATCGTGTACCTACTGGAAAACAACTCATCCATAATATGATATTTTAGGCAAATAAAACTTGGGATTATTTCAAACGTCTAGGGTTTTTCGGTGAAAATTGGGGTATAAAACTAAAAAAATCAATTGCGAAAATCGCTCAAAATCGCCCAAAAAACTACCTTCACAGTAAATAACTAGAATGTTTGAAGTTTTTTTTCCATTAGTCGGATTCTGCTACTAGGTGCTATTTTCCGAGAAAATGATTTTTTTCTTTTTTTTTTTCTTTTCCGGGCCTGGAGAATGAATTTAAAATAATTTCTGTTGATATTGGCGTCTACTTTTCGCAAGTTTTCTTTTGTTTACCAATGTTTGTTTACATTCATTTATCCGAATCCTTATCTAACATAATAGTATTAACAACGAAACTTAGTTTGTGTGTGGTATTTGAACGACATATGTGTAATGGTGCACATAGGTGCAATATTCCCTACAACAAATCGTCAAGTTTTTAAATTTTTATTTATTTATTTTTTAAATTTTTATTTATTTATTTTTTAAATTTTTATTTCGTTATTTAAATAAAACAATTTTATATAGTCACCTACATTTATTATAATTTTGATGTACCAATTATACCTAGTGTATTAACTAACATAAGTAATTATCAATTATTATATTCATTTTGTTTAATAATTAAATTATTTGATTTGTTACTTTTTCCTTTGTATAACTTTATTTAATACCTATGTATCTGTCTTTCCATAGAATACTGTATTGTACCCATTCTGGTAGTATATAGGTGCAATGTTAGATAATAAATTATCTAACATCGAAATATCAAATCTAGAATTTTTACACGTTTCCCCTAAAATGTTTGATCCTGTTTATCATATAATTAAATAGTCCATTCAAAAAGCTTTAAAACCGTAGCAATAACCTTATTCTAGGAGAACCAGAAGCGGAGATATTAATGAATGTCCAGGCCTCCCTAACGCTCGTTCCACTGTGCGGCGTCCGGCTGTTAAGTACCTAGCGTCACTGCTATCGGAGTGGAAAACTAATTTTATTAGTGAATGCTTAAAAAAATTAGGAGTTTAGTGCTTTAGTAGTTTTTACTCATGTCCCTAAAACAACTGATACACAGTATCAGTTAAGAATACCTTAAAATAATGATATAACCAGTAAAAATATTACACCTGGATTAGAGTAAATTAAAAATTGATGAACAACTATATAATAATTGTGACCTCCGTCCTATTTAAAAAGTTAATAAAATTAAATCAATAAAAAAACAAAACAATGAATAATTGGAACGTTGACATGGAAAAAGGTAATAAGTAAAAAAAATAATATATGTTTTCATAGAAACGATAGTAATAAATCATGGCTGTAGGATAGAAACGAGTTAGTCGAAATTGGGAGTGGTTTAGATTCAAGTTTAGGTTCAAGAACAGTGATAGTTACTATTTTCCTCAATTTCAATATTAAGCAAATATTATATACAAATATAATAATACAGTTGGAAAACTAAAAAAAAGGTCGAACATCCTGAGTATGCTACAATGAGCGAAATAATGATAGATTAGTCACTTTTTAGAATTTTAGAAAATTAAAGCTTTGTTTTTTAGAGTTGTCCAATTGCATTTTGATAAAATTGAAGTTGTTAAAAACAAAGAATAAAAATATTATTTCCAATATATAATATAACTCTAAATTATTTTTTCAATAGTAATCCGTTTATAAAAAAAAACCCGGGTGAAAACTAAAATAATCTAAACCAGGGAAAAAATAAACTAGAAGCCTTCCCAAGATGTAATCCTCCGAACCTTAATAAGCCTTCGAAATTACAATAACTTTCCAAAGTTGGGTCTACCATTAAAAAGATAATTAAACGAAGCAAGCTTTATCAGTTTCCCGAGGTAATAGTTAATAAATTCATTTCATCAGAATCTGTAGAAAATATCTAAAAATTATTCGTTTTGATAAGATCACTTTTGTGGCTGAGGTCATCTATAAAAGGAATATTTTTCTACTAATTGAATACGGTAATTTTGTAATTTAATCGTAGATTCTGGAAATGGTAACACATTTTGACAATTCCCTATGTTCGAGTAAGCGCCTAATGATCCCAACAGCCATAATCCACGGATCCAGATATGACCTTGAACCCGATTGTTTGTCAGTGGGAAGGACACAGGTGAAACAGTCCAACAAAAATTATTCAGAAGCAATCTATTACATTTAAATAATTTACAACAGCATGTATTAGTATAATTTAACTGATTTATTACTTTTTATGTAAAATTAGTTACCCCAACTAAAATCAGAAATTTGTTAAAAGGTATTTTTTATTCCTTAATAAATGTGTACCAATAAATAAATATCAATGAAGATGTTGTTTAATGAAAAAAATATTGATTTAATAATTTCACGGCGCAGCTTAAGTGATGAATTCCATTAATTTAATAGTAGACTGGAACATGTCCTAATAAATATTTTCACTATTTAAGAGGAATTAATAAAAATGTAAGTACAACTATATTTTAGCTATTAGGTATTTAATATTTATAAATTTCGGTATCTGTTCCCCAGGTTGCCGTTTCGAGCCAAGTTACAGGTTTTAACTCTGTATTCTTTTCATTTTTAATATTTTGCAAAAATAGAAGTTATCATGAGCTTTAGTATGGAAAAAAGAACGTAATTATGAGCAATGTGTAGGTTTCGGTAATTGTTTCATCAAGAAATAATAGTTTCAACTCATTTCGAAGTATAGTTTAGAATTGGGATTGGCAAAAACGTGGTTGGGTTGGAAAACCAGAAAACGAATTGAAATAAAGTATTACGATTGGTAGCACTGAATTACATTTTTAATAGAAATTTTAATTACTGGTCTCTCTACGTGGAACAAACTGGATATAATTATAAGTAGATACTTAAATATATGACACAAACGATCTCTGTTGGTGACAATTAAACACCCTGACTATGCTACAACGAACGAAACAATGATAGATTAGTCACTTTTTAGAATTTTAGAAAATTAAAGCTTTCTTTCTTAGAATTTTCCAATTGCATTCTGCTAAAATTGAAGTTGTTAAAAACGAATAATAAGTAGCTCTACATTTGAACATTTGAGCTACTAGATAATAACTTACCCATTTTTGTATTTATATATATTATCATTTACTATAATTAATTTTATTGTTAAATTATATAGCTCCTTCAATTATCTATTTAAACTGAAAACATTGTGAGGTTATGCAGGAAGATTCACGACCGATTTTTTCCCGATGGCTCTTCCTCAGTCACGAAGGGGTATTGCGTGCCTGACATTCAGAGCTCACAGCGTCTTAAAGTTACAGAGATTTAGGTCAACTATATCTGTTCTTCTTGTATTGGGACTCCAATTTTAAATCTGCAATCAATATTTCTCCTTACTCTAACTTTTACTAAAATTATTTAATCGATTTATATTTTTATTTTAGTTACGTTTATACCTTGAAACTTTAGAGCATTGAAAGCATTTTAACTTCTTTTTTTTTTGTTCATATACATGACTAGTATAAGACCTATTTGGACTTACGGAGTAGAGCTTTGGAGCTCCACTGAGCCATCGAATTCATCTTGTAACTAATCCTTACAAGCCAAAATCTTCCATGAAATCCTTAATGCCCCTTTCTTTGTAACGAATAAACCCATCCATAATGACCTCAATTTTCCATTTGTTGTTGATTTGGCCCGAAACCGATACCAGTATTTTTATGAAAAACTTCATTCCCACTCAAAACCACCAGTTTCAATTCCTATAATCCTCCTATGCCTCTGAAAAAAATATGGCCTCATGACCTTTTAGGTTGAAATTGTTATTTGAGTACTACCACTGGGTAGTTCTTCTATTTGTCTTTTCCCATGGCTCTGTATATCATCCCTGCCATTTACTTGTTGTATTGTTATAATACAGTTGTAAATTTCAATGAATGAATTAATAAAAAAATAAAAAACTTATCATAATTTACTTATCATATAAACATATAACTTTTTGGTTGAGCTAATACATCAAATAATATGGACAGCACATGAAATAAAGTATATATATATATTTTTTTTTTCTTTATTAATCGTTATTTTGATGGTGAATATTTTTAAATATTTTTGTTTTGAAGAGAAAAGATTTGTGGTCCCCTGGTTGCTCAGGGTTTAGAGCACTGCACCGGAGATGTAGACGACCCGAGTTCGAATCCCCGCCAAGACAAATCTTTTCTCTTCAAAACAAAAACATTTATAATTATTTTTACTTATTGTTTATTACCAAATGCCACAATCATATTTAAAAATAATAATTATGAATACTAGCAAACTAATCAAAATTAATGATGGTTATATCAAATAAAACAATACTCGTATTATACAATCGCCTTGTTACAGCTCAAAATGTTGTAATTTTGTATTAGCCTCAGCAAATATTTACAGAGGCTATAACAAAATAAAGAATAGTATTGCAACAAAATAGAGAAATAGGAATGCATATATTGATGTGCATTGGCACATTGTTCGTCAGTAGAAAGAAAACAGGTGAATCAGTCCAACTAAAAGTATTGAGAAGCCATCTTTTATACATGAATAACTTAGCACAACATGTATTAATATAATTTAATTCCCTTTTAATGTAAAATTAGTCACCCCAACTAAAATCAGAAACATGTTTAAAGGTACTTTTTATTCCTTAACAAATGTGTCCTATTAAATAAATAAATATATATAATATATATATATATATATCAATGAAAATGTAGTTTAATGAAAAAAATATTGATTTAATAATTTCAGAGCGCAGCCTATGTGATGAATTCCATTAATTTAATAGTAGACTGTGACATGTCCCAATTAACATTTTCACTATTTAAAGTGAATTAATAAAAAATATAAACACAACTATTTTTTAGCTATTAATATTTATAAATTTAGGTATCTGTTCCGCAAGTTGTCGCTACGAGTTGAGTTTTAACAATTTTTAACTCTTTATTCGTTTCATTTTTAATATTTTGCAAACATACAAGTTATCGTGAGTTTTAGTATGGAGAATACTAACATTTCGAATTATAGATGATTTATGTTTGTTTATACGTTCATTTCTAGATGAAATGATTACCGAACTATACATTTCCCATAACTACATTCTCTTTTCACACTAAAGCTCATGATAACTTGTAGTTTTGAAAAATATTAAAAGGGAAACGAATGAAAAGTTTAAACTCGTGATTCAACTCGAAGCGACAACCTGCGGAATAATTACCTACATTTTAAAATGTTCTTTATATAAACAAGTTTATTAAATATTGATGAAGTTCTCCCACGTTCACTAAGGTTCCACAGGGATTGAGCGAGGCGTTGCCCTAAGATTGCAGGTAGTGGAGGGACAAGTGTAAACAAAGTGCTGATTGGCTTCGTGATTTTTATGGGCCCTGATGTGATTATCAGCACCATAAACACTGAAAATGCGAGATGATAAGCTATGTACATAAAATATGATGCAATCATTTATAAGGAAATCTAAGTACAAAAAAAAATAATCAACTAAGAAACCGATGTTTTAATGCAAATTTTATTATTACACCGATAGGTACAGATATATAGACATCTTGAATTATAAATATTGCATACATGATCAAAATTACATTCAAATGTCTTTAATATATATATATATATATATATATATATATATATATATATATATATATATATATATATATATATCGAATAATTATTAGTTTACTGAATAAAAATCGAGGAAAGAAAATAATGTGGATATAAAAAACAAAAACTTAAATATTAAGCAATTATTTATAAGATACCAACGTTCGACCTAAATTGCAGTTCTTCATCAGGGTTAATAGTGACAAGTATTGAACCAGGCTATTCTATTTATGGAGCTTGGAGGTTCAATGGTAGAGCGCTCAGTTACCGTACCGAAGGTCTAAGTTTCAAATCCGACTATACCAGATTATTTACTTTATCTGTTAACAGCCGGATATTGTAAGATCTTGAGGCTATCCTTGTGCTCATCCAGCCTATATAAAATGGGTGGGTACTCTTAATAGAGGGAAAACCTGGTGGTTAGCCGTGATTTCGGAAAAATCACCTCTCTGCATAAACGTTGTACCAGAAAAAGTACAGTTGCTGTAAAGTACAGCTCTACCACGTACTGAAATAAAGACGCTTCATGGGTTGTAGTGGTACATTACAATAAGAATTTGAAGATAGTGGAAGGGTTCTAAATAAAGCATACGAACAGAATATTCAAACTTCAAATATATTATAAAAAAAATATAATTATTACAATCTATTTTTAAAAATTTCTCGATTATATTAAACAGTTTTTAGTGATATATATATAGTATTTTATTGACCTTGCCTAGCATCGGCAGGAATTACTTTTTGGTTATTGTTATCGTATTCGATCTGGTAAATTACAAATGTCAATAATTTCAATTAAATCATTAATAAATCAAAAAGCCTTCATTCCTGACATCATTAATTCGTTTCACAAAACATAGCTCTATTTTTTTTAAATAAATGGAATGCATTGATTTAAAAAATAGAGCAAGCTTTATCTTATTCCAATATTTCGATTTTAGGATTTTTATTCTAAAACAGAGGACGTAGTGGGATATAATTTAGACATTTTTTAATAATGTCTAAGTTTTTTATCTATAAAACAAAAACCGACCGGGGAGTAAAATCCGACCTCCACCTCCACGTGGTACTTACTCCCTGGTTAACGCTAACGGAGGCGGTACCGAGACATGGCGGTATAACCATCAGGAAGTGCAGGAAATGGCATTTCGGGGGCAGATGGGGCTCCTAGCTGCAGTGAAGGCCTTACGTCTAGGGGTAGGGTGCCCCAAAATCAAGATCACTGGTCCTCCAGGTTTGTGGTTGACGTTGGGCCAGCTCTTCATCATCATAAGAAATATAAACCTGCTTTAAAACTGACAAAACAGCCTCGGAAAAACGGTCAAACGGAATATGACAATGGCTACGGAAACAGACTATACGAATAGGAACTTGGAATGTACAGGGAATTAGAACAAAGAGAAATGAAGTTGGTGAGGGACTAAAAAAGCGAAAAATGGACGTCATAATATTATCCGAAACCAAAATCAAAGGAAAAAGAAATGAAATTTACGATGATTAGATTCACTTTTTTAGTGGGGTGGAGAAAATTTGGGTGAACAAAATAAAGAATTATGAATGTATTAATGAAAGATTAATAAAGCTAGAAGTATAAATCATTGGGTACCCAATGGTTATTGTTGGAGCATACTGCCCAAACGATGATGTACTTGCCCCAGATAGAGAAAAGTTTTTTAACAGCTTGAGGGAAATATCTGTTAAAATAGCTGACTGGAAGATATTACTCTGGATAGGAGATCTCAATGCAAGAGTTGGTAAAAATGCAAACAGTTGGACGGTAGGAAGGTATGGAGAAAATACAATAAATGGGACTAGGTAAATCGATTTATGCGAAGAAATGGATGTGCGTATATTAAATGGATTCTTCAAACACAGAGACATTCATAAGTATACCTGGAATCAACCAACAAGAAATCTTAAGTCAATAATAGACTATATCATATTAAGGAAAAATAATATCGTCATACCACAACATGTGAGAGTTATGAGGGGGTGTTGAATCTGGAAGTGATCAGCATCTTTTATTTATTTATATTAGATTCAAGGGTAAAGCAAATGCCTACACCAATGGAACAATACAAATGGAAAATCGAACAACTACATAAGCAGACAAATATTTATTAGACAGGCTGCGGAATGAATCTGTAAAACTCTTATATCAAAATAGATTGAAAATCAAATTAGGAGAAAATCCAACTATCGATTCTCAATGTTTGGAAGAACAATATGAAGAAATAAAAAAGTTCACTCATCTAGCTGCCAAAGAAGCACTGGGGATAATGGAAGAAAAAGGGCGGAAAAATAAATGTTGGTGGAATGAAGAAATGGAAATAGTAGAGGACGAAAATAAAAAAGCTTACCACAAGCGGCTGTCGACCTATGATCCCAATCCACTGCAAGAATACAAGAGAAGTAATAGAGAGGTAAAGAAAAAGAGAAAAAAAACATAAATGACTATTGCATGAAAAAATGCGAGCACATCGATCAATGTATGCACGGTCAAAATTCCACTGAGGCTTGGAAGCAGCTTAGGTCCATTAAGAATCAAAAGAAGGAAAAAATAAACCTACCTCTAATACATGAAAATCAATGGGTGGAATATTTTGCCAAATTACTGCAGGAGGACCGAGCAGAATGTGTTTCAAAAAGAATGCAGAAGGACAAAGATGACGGAGATACTCCAGTCGCCATATCAGTTGAAGAATTAACAGCAGCCTTAAAAAGAATGAAAAATGGAAAGTCGCCTGGCCCTGGTGATATACCAATTGAGCTGGTCAAACATGGTCCATTCGAATTGAACAAAGCTCTGGCAAAGCTTAGAAAAGGAGTATGGAGTAAGGCACAGTTGCCAGGGAATGGAAGGAAGCTCATATCACTCCCATTTATAAAAAAAGGAAATAAAAAGGATTGTTCTACCAACAGAGGAATCTCTGTAACGAGCAGTATCAGTAGGTTATACGGCAGAGTACTAAACAGAAGGCTAATCGAAGAGTGTAAAGAGGTGTTGCCGGAAGAACAAGCCGGTTTACAAGTTTTCGAACAGGTAGATCCTGTATAGACCACATTTTTACTCTTACACAGCTTCTTGAAGAGAAGAAGGCCTGCAATGGAGAAGTTGTATTAGTATTTGTCGACCTACAGAAAGCATACGACACTGTACCCCTAAGTAATCTTTGGGATGCTCTGGAAAAATTAGGAGTGAGCGGATATATTATCAGCACAATAAAAGGGATGTATAAGGGTTCCAAAGCCAGAGGAAAACTCAAGAATGGTTTATCAAAAGAATTTGAACTGAACAAAGGACTTAAACAGGGTTGCACCTTATCCCGTACACTGCTCAATTTATATGCTGAAAGTGTCCTGTGTGAGTGGAAAAGGAAATTGCAGAAGATGGGAATCATGGTAGGAAGTGAATGCCTTTATAATCTTCAGTTTGCAGATGACCAAATGGTAATAGCCAATGATGAGGAGGATGGTTCCTATACGACAAGAAAACTGTTAGAAGCATACAAATCAGGAGGCCTAGAAATCAGCAAACAAAAAACAGAATATTTTGCTTTGAATATGGCTTATGCTTCCCTCACACTAGAAAATTGAAGTCTTATCCAAAGTAAAAATTTTAAATATCTTGGCAAGTGGCTCTCCACTAGAACATGGAACATGTCGATCTCGACATAAGGGAAAAGGCCACTAAAGGAAGAAATACAATAAGAACTTTAAATTCTATATTATGGAGTAAGGAAGTTCAATTGTCTTCAAAGAAAAGACTTGACCATTCCTTTGTCAAAAGTGTGGCATTATATGGCTCAGAAACATGGGCCATCACTACCAACTTAGAAAGAAATGGAGATGGACTTCTAGCGATGGAGATGGACTTCTGGAGACGTAGTTGTAGTATATCGAAACTCCAGCACATCCGTAATCACGTGATCAGAGAAAAAGTACAGGAACCCCACAATATCTTGTACACTATTGAGACCGAAAAGCTGAGCTGGTACGGCCATGTAATGAGAATGTCATAAAATCGATGGCCCAAGGGAATAATAAATTATGTTCCTAAGGAGAGGAGGAGAAGAGGACGTCCGGCAAAGAAATGGTACGATGGGTTGAAAGAAGAAATGGCAGCCAGAGGGCATACAGAGGAGGACTCCCAGGACCGGGAAAAGGGGAAGAAATCATTGTCAACTTACGACATATGACAATTGTTGTAATAAAGTCGTATTATATATTTTTAAAAAAAACTAAAACTAAAACAATATTATTTTATTTAAAGCAAAATAATCAATATCACAAAACGAAACTAAGTGGGTAGTCATATTTTAATAGACTCACTGTGGGGGGGGGGTTCAAAATAAGTAATAAATTGAACTTATTTTCTATAATAATTCAGGAGTACCTGTAATAACACGTTAATCACCTACTGGGCTGCATTTAAATGAATATTTGCATAATTTTAAAAATTATGGTTGGTCCAATGTTGGGAAGACAAGGGTACCCCACTAGTATATAAAAAATTAAAATCTTTTATTCTTTATTATTTTTACTAAACCTGAATGATTTTAATGGAGATTAACGATGGAGTCTGTATGTGGAACATTTTGCAATCATGTCTGTATGCTGCCTCGTTTGGTAAATAAAAGAGAATTAATAATAAACATTAGTAAGGAAAGAAGATAACCGCATTGAAAAACTTTGTTAGTGAAAGAGCGGATCAAATAGAAAGCAAGGGTAGGACTGAACTCAAACAGAAACTAGCGCGGTAGGGACTGAGGACGCTGGCAAAGTCGAATAAATTATCTGTGTCTTTTCCAAGCTCCTTACTTTACAAAGCTGTTAACATATATGGCAAGGATACGAATAGTTTATTTACAAAGCTTTAACAATTTAACAAGGATGCACATTTTTTTAAATATTCATAAAACTATTGTTCATATTTTATTTTCATTCTACTATTACCTTCAAAATAAAAACATAATCCCCATCCTTAAGTTCTCAGTTAATATAATAACTAAGGACAAGAAGTATGTATGAAGAATATATTTAGATTAAGTATAGTGATTTGGATAAAAAATAAATAAACTAAATTGAATGAGGTCCATTAAAAAAAAAAAATTTTCATCTTCTTTGAATTATCCCGTATATTTATTTCATGTTTTGAAAATTGTGCATTAAGTTGTTTTTATAGCATATTTTGCAACCCAATCATATGTGGCGTGTTCTAGCGTTGGAAAATCATCAAGTTTATTCATTTATACCCCTCAGGAATTGACTAAAAATATTGTTCATCAACTCGCATTAAGATAAAATTAAACAAACATTATTGATTATATCGAATTGTTTTTAGAAAAATTGATGTTATTTCAAAATAAAGTACAACGAAATTATTATATTATTTGTCTTTCATTTCATTCTTTGTTTAATATCCTAATCAGTTGAAATACATGCAGGACAACGTCTGTCGGGTCCGCTAGTTTATACATATTTCTATTATTGACGCTTCACTCATCCAGTCATATATTTTTAAAAACAAGCTATATTAGTTGATATTGTTCATATTTTTGTTTCATTTTCTGCTTTCTTTGTTTCTACTTGACATTGTAATTTACATACATATGTAATTATCTATTGTTCTCTATATATAATTACTGTAATCTTATCTCTGTTATTTTGTATCTCTTTCTTTTTTATTATTTTTTAAATTGTATCACTGGAGGTAATTCACAATTTTTTGTTTACGTATTTTTTCTTAACTAATTAATTAAATGTAACCCCATTATACTCTAAGGCATAATAATAACCTGTATAGAATACCTGTATTGTTATTCTAAAGGGACTTGTCCCAGAATAAATAAAGAATTTATTATTATTATTATTATACAACAAGTAATCAGAATGAATAATAAGTAATAATATGGGATGAAGTCAAGTAAAGAAACTACCCACTGGTAGTGCTAAAAAGTTCCATAACATAGATTACATATACCACAAATCTGTAGGTCTATTCTTATATATTAATTTTACTGAAATGTGTCTAAAAAAATAATACTAAAAATATCATCTGTATCCTAGGTATTAAAAAACTATAATTTTCGTTTATGTTTAGGGATCTTTAAACATTCCATTTAAATACACAGAGAACCTATGGGGTTCTCTGTGTATTTAAATTTAAATTGGTATGAACGATTTACCTAAGTTTAAGAAAGTAGATATCATTTTTTTAATATTAATATTATTTAAAATTTACTTATACTTCTATCAATTGGTATTTTTAAACAGAAAAAAAATGAAAAAAAGGTCATAGTAAATGGGGCACTGAAATATCTTCAATAAACTACTTTTTCATTGTAAGTTTTTAATAAACTGTATAATTCTAGTTTATGTTATGGGTTTTTCAACATTTTATTTAAATATACAGAGAACTTATAACCTCAGTTGTGAAAAGTAGATATATTTTTTTTTTAATCAATAGGTCTTTAAATAATCACTTCCATAAATCTGAAGTTTTTAGTATTAGTGATTTTTTAATTAAATTAAATATTTTTAAATGTGAATATGACGCGATATCTGCTGATATAAAGTGCTGAAGACAATAGAAACGCTTGCAATTATTCAGGAGAAGAGAAAGAAGAATTTAATATTATACAGATTAGAGATAAGCGAGGCAGTGGAAAACTCACCCCCACAACAAATGGCACCGGCAAAAAAGAACTCTCACAGAAGAACGAGAGGGAATGGGATAATTATTTTTTTTATCTTAATCAGTGTGGAAGCGGTTAATGATGTCAGGGACTGGTTCTTGTATACTTTAAGGGATTATAAATTAACATAGATATTAACAAAAACACTCATGTACCTAACATGTATGGCATATAGAAAATACATTATTTAATCTAGGAGACATCTAGAAATTTTTTTTTCCAAAAGTAAATAATCTAATGATTATATATTTTTTCTTTTTTAACTCTTCAAAAATAAAAAAAAATAATAGAAACAAATTTATATCGTAAGGAACGGCTTTGTACAGTCGATGTATTGGATCTTTGTACATCTTGGAACTGTAAGGGGTTCTATCTACTTCACTTCCACATACTAGGGATGTGATAAGACCCGAATCTCCACAAAGAATAGGACCCTCGGGGGCTGTTCATCTATTCAACTAGCTTAGGGAGTGGAAGGCGACAACTGTCTATATATCTAAAGCCGTTAGTGGTTTTTCGTTTGTAAACCTGAGCATATATAGGTATTTTTATATAGGAAAATCAGGTTTAATAAGTAAACTATGATAGTAAAAAAAAGAAGCTGTACCACTATGACTCATGGAGATTCTTGGGTTCAGTACATGGTAGAGACTGGACTGTTTCCAATAAGTTGCCCTTCATCATGCTCAATGTTTTCCCTCCTGTTCTGGGTACCTACTTTATAGAGAGTGAGTTAATCCCAGGAGGGTCTCCAGATCCCAAAATATCCACCCCCTGGTTAACAGATTAAATAAATTATATGTCGCAATCGGATTTGAGCCCGGGAACTTCGATACAGCAGTTCAGCACTCTACCACTGACCCACTCCGCTTTGGTTGAGAAAAATGTGGAATCAATTTTTTAAGAATTATCTATAAGAAGGAATAGATATTAACAAATTTGTATTTACATACTGTAAGGGAATTATTTTGTTCAACAGTTAGGCACTCGGGTGCAAAAATTTTTAC
Organism: Troilus luridus; assembly: GCA_964056705.1. NCBI lineage: Eukaryota > Metazoa > Arthropoda > Insecta > Hemiptera > Pentatomidae > Troilus > Troilus luridus. The sequence continues at coordinate 74,357,044 of OZ057416.1, read as the reverse complement.
TCGGTTGATTGATTCAGCGTATGCGAGTCAATTCATTTCCAATCTACTAAACAAAACTGAACAATTACCGTTCAATTGTAGGTATAGTAAATATACGACAATATATTGTGTTATATTGGCTCCGCAGCCCAAGCAACGATCTCAAGGAAATGTCAGATCTATTTTATTTTATTTTTTTATTGATTTTTATGATTTTTAAATATTTTTATTTGAAGAGAATATATTTTTCCAGGGCCGGAATTCGAACCCGGGTCTCGCCACCCATCCGTTGTGGTGCTCTGCCATTTGAGCATCCCGGCCACTTGTTAAATTGTTGTCTCGGCTAATCATAGTTAATTACAAGTTAAGTTATGCAAGGAAAGAAAAGGGAGCCCTTTCGCTTTATTTGACAGTTGCCCACTTCTTGCCAATGATTGCCGTGGTCTTAAGGGTAAAGCTCAATGGCCCTTATCATATTTATTTAGGTACTCCTAATTTTCTCAATAGTGTCACATACAGCAACTGCAACTCTCAACTCTGAATTTGGTATAGTACTTCTTTCGAAGGGATTGGAAAGGAAGAAATGAGCTGGTAGAGTATAGGGGCAGCTGAGTCAAGCTCCACAAAGGTCTCCTCACACTTGGACGAGGATAAAAGATTATGATGATGATCTGTTTTCGAAAATACAGTTACGTTGTGAATGCTTGTTTTAAATTTTTTTTTTCATTTATTTAACACTAAAAATCACACTCTTAACACGAAATAATTTGTTGCATTATGTTTGAGCAACTGATCAATAGTTAATTGTACTTGAATCAACATTTAATAAATTAAACGCTTATTTAGTTTAAACATTAGGTCTCATAAAACTGGGATTTCCTGTACGTAGATACTTTTCCTAACGACGTTACTCGACCCTATAACAGCTAGTTAGGTGCAATATTAAGCTAATAAATCAGAGCGAGCTATTACAAGTTACACAGACCCAGCTGGAGCGGCGGATGTAGGGGATATGGGGCGATATGAAGTGGCTGGCCCAAACTGCGAACGTGAGCCCGACCTCGCTCTTGAGATTATGTTTCCAGCAATTGTGCCCTTCCAGCGATCCTCCATCTTCTCCAGCGAGGATTATATCGAGCGAGGGAATTGTGTCAGTCCCTTCTGTGTCAAGAGGAAGTCCATATGGTCCCTTTATAGGGGTCTTTAAATGTCCCCCAATGGCCCTATTCTGAGATTAGGGCTTGATAAATCTTATAGTAATTGTATCAGAAACCTTACCCATCTGCCCATTCCATAGGATTTAGAAAACGTTTTCAAGGCCTTGGGAGTCAGAAAATCCCGTAAGCGTACCAGATTTTACAGAAGATAAAAAAAAAAAAAAAAAACTCTTTCTAATTTGTCATTTTATGGAGGATTTAGGGGTAAAAATACCTATTTTTCTGAAAATTAAATATTTAACCCAAATGCGAAGCTTACTTTTTAAAATAAAATTTCATCAATTTTCAATATTAAATTTGGGAGTTGTTACCACTAGTAGGGATACATGTTAAATACCTCATTCCCAGAAAAATCTGGACACCGATATATGGAAATAATTCATTTTACATGACATTAAATGAAAGATTTTTTCATTTAAATTGATTGCTTATTTGGACTTACGGAGAGCTTTGGGGCTCCACTAAGCCATCGAATTCCTCTCGTATCCAATCCCTACAATCCAAAATCCTTCGTAAAATCCTCAACGCTCCTTATTTTGTTAAGAATAAAGTCATCCATAACGACCTTAATGTCCCATTTGTTGTTGATTTGGCCCGAACCCGGTATCTATCCTTTCATAACAAACTTCATTCCCACTCAAACCCTCTAGTTTCAAACCTAGCTTCCTCTTCGATTCCCGATAATCCTCCGAGGCGTCTGAAAAGAAGATGGCCACGTGACCTTCTTAGTTGAACTAGTGATTTGAGTACTACCAGTAGGTAGTTTCTCAACTTTCCATTAACTCATGTCATTTTGTATCACATACCCTATTTACTTGATGTATTTTTTAATACAGTTGTAAATATCAATAAATAAATTTAAAAAAATAAAATAAATAAATTGATTGCTAAAATCCTAAACGATACTAACGATAAGAATATTTTATTTTACATTATTTTAATCCATTAGTTCGTTAAAAATAATGAGTTTAGACCACTAGAATAAGAGAGCAAAATGACTGTAATATAAGTAAAATAAAAAAACAACAGAATTTTAATGCTATAATTATTAATATTACAATTCTTACAGAAACTAGTGTAATATCGTCGATACAATCGTTAAGTATCAAATGTGAAAAAAATACTTTTTCAGGAAAGTGAAAAAACTGTTTCAAAGTTCATTCAAAACCAGTGTGTATCGTGTGACTTATTTTACCTATATCAGTATACGTAGCTTAGAAGTATAAAGATGACTTTATTAGAATTTACGTTCCAGAAAATACTCATAGCTCGGTAATATACTCCAATCGGTAAGAATCGGTAATATACTCCAAAGAAGAGCTGTATGCGGAACGTCATGGACCATTGGTGTCGGGTATCAATAGCTAATTTTTATTTATTTAATTTTTTTTTCTTCCAAACGGTTATTTCATTGCATTAAAAGCCAGATAGTTTTTTTTGTTTTATATAATTCTGATATTAATAAAATTTAATTAAAAGAATTCTTTGATTCGAAAAAACAAAACAAGATCAGTCTCAAGACAGTTGGGGTGTTAGAAGGTTGCGTGCTACTCTATTTTTTTTTATTTTGTCGCCACACTCTCCATTTTCTTCATATTGAATTTTGTCAATTTCGCCAGTAAAACTTCTCGGCATTTTCATCTAATTTTGGGCTTACCGGTAAGAGACATTTAGTTATTCTCTACTCATTACCATCTCGAAGCACCAACTCAACTGATTACTTTTCAAGAACTCAGTTGTTTTTTTTATTCACAGACGATTAAGACTCATTATTTTTATTAAATAGTTAATTTCAATTATGTGTAAAAATAATTAATTGTACGTGCTTTTTGCATTTTCTTTTTCATAATTTTTATTTAGTTTTAAATAACTGTTTTTTGTATTTTCTTAGGTTTAGTTATGCATATTCATATTTTTGTAATTGTTCTCTCTTTTTATTTTTAAATACAAAATGATGTACATAATGCTATTTGAAAATAACAATAAGAGAGAATAAGAAGAATTGTATAATTTAATAAGCAAAGTAATTGTTTATCATAAGAAAGGAATTCTTGATTGTAAGAAAAAGAAAAAAATTTTGTTTAATATTTTCTATCACTAAATTTCATTCCTATCTCTTTCGTTTCATTCTACTTCATTCCACACCACTTGCTCCATTATCCTTAGATCCTCTTCAAAATTCTCAAATTTTCTGCCAAATTAAAACTTATTAGAGGGAATTGATTCTGAACCACATGGACATTGGTCCACGATTGTTTTTTACCTATGGGCACATCTTTTTCGAAGTATTGATTTATATATTATACATCCACACGTAAGTAGATAGTGAGAAAGCGGTTAATAAGAAACTCGATAACAGTTAAGAAAATAAACGATTTATTAGATCAGAAACGGAAACTATATTCATTCTTTGAAATTTAGACTAGAACTTCTTTCTGCATACAATAAGTTCTCGTTTGCAGATAGGATAAAAATAAGATCAACATCATTGAATATAATTTCTAACTTTTAGTTTATATGAATCTAATATAACTTTCATTAATTTCTTATAAGCTATATAGTATCATAACTAGTAGATTAAGTTTCAAAAACAAATAAACGAATAATTCAACGAATTTCCTCTAAATCTTTATTTGTAGTTTTTAAACCTATTATTCGTGGGAAAAAAAATGTAAATTTTTTTAATAAGTACAATCCCATTTTTAGTAGGGGAATCCATACATAATAATTTAAGAAAGAAACTTTCAGAAAATTCTAGAAATGAAAATTTCCTTTCTTTGAAACGAGACCGGACAAGGATATATTTCTATCATTTGGTCAAAACGGGAGTAGGCCATCAGGTAACTTAATGGGCCCAACAAAAGCATCCATTAGGAACATTCAGTTGAGGATGCTGTTTCATAGATCAGACGGGCTTCAACGGTTGGATATTTTTTATCAGACATTGTCAAAACATTTTTAATTAACTGAGTTTCGTATTACTAATTTTAATTATAGAACATCATATGTATGGGCACTTACACTGGTTTGAAAGCAGTACTGTCTGGACCGTGTAAAGACCCCAATATCCTTAATGGATTGGAATGTTACAGGTTTTGCGGTATGGTATATTTTGATCACAATTTATATTATAAGTAAACATAATTAATTACTATATATAAAGCAAAAACGACCCGAATTATTTAGTAAGGGGTGTCGTTGTTAATAATATCTCAGCTCAGCTTAACCATAAATAATTTGTGTTTAATAATTATTATTTGGTCTTATGAATAAGCAGGGAAGAATGTTCCGGGTTGAGGTCAGAAATAATTTTTTCTATGGTGAGACATTAATGTTTCGTCCGGTTCGTACAAGTCTTCAACAGAGTCAAGTGATCATAAGTATAGAATTGGGATATTTTGACCAATAAGCCCTGAAGAAGACTTGTTAAATGTTTCAAAACGTTACTCAATATGTTAGAAATTTGTTTTTAGTTTATTCATTGAACCTCACTTTATGGTGCTATCCGACTATACTACAGCGGGAGTCTGTAAATTTTGGTTATTCAGGTGTAATTAGTGTAAGGTCTTTAACTATTACTTGACACCGTACAGGCTAAGGACTCCCGTTTTACGTACCTTCCGAAGAGATGCATGAAGAAAGGATTTTTCACTCCCTTTAAAAAATCTTAAAGCCACAAGCAGGGCTATCAGCTCAAGATGGTGCATAGTAAGTTGTTATGGTTACCACTACACCAGAGGTGATTCAGTAAGAAACTTGTTTTTGACCTCCAGTTGAACCATTTTCTCCTCCATAATTCAAATAATTTTAAAATCAAGTTAAAAATGAGTTAAAACTTACATTACGAGTATAGTGATACAAATTATACAAAGTTTTAATTAATGGCTTATTACTGCTTTAGGGTAATTCGTTGCAGCCTCATTTACTGCCTTATGGTAATAAACTCTATCTCAAATTACCTCTCCCATTCTGGGACAAATTATGATTTGCAAAAGCGAATTAAGATTAATAATTAATTAATGCGGAATGAACTACATAAGGTCGCCATTTTGTGTTACATCACAAAAGTCATTACCCAATATTTACTAGATTATTCCTTGGTGATGTAAAATAACTAGTTTTAGTAAAATTAGTAAACTGGGTAACATTTGTGCTTAAATGACATTATTGGCACGATCTCTTTACTAATTTTACCTTAACATACTCTAGAACTATCAAAACAGATACCTTGATCGACTTAGTGAATGCTTTACTGAACATTGCGCCCACTATTTCGACTCCAATGGAGCCGAATGGGCAGATCTCGGTTTTTAGAACCTACACGAAGTTATAGCCCAAAGTTTATCGTGTCTATTTTTCCAGTAATACACTACTAGTGGCCATCGAAGTGGAAGATCCAGATAACATTTAGTGTACTCGTGTGTTTTCCAAGTCCATAATGTTCCATGGGACTTCTGTAACGATCTATTAGGGATGAGAATCAAATCGAACTTTAGCAGCTTTTCGCTACCCTTATCTTTAAACTTTGCCCTCACTCGTCTTATACATCTGAAATCCTATTTGCTAATAACTCTTCCATTAAGAATACTGTTAGCCTTTAAAGTTGTAGGGTTGTTGAAACATGAAATGCATTATTATATGTAATTAAAGAAAGGAGATTGGGTGAGAAAATCCAGAAACGGGACAAAAATACTACGAAGACACTCGGGAAATAAATAACTTCATTCCCACTCGAATCCAATAGTTTTAGACCTAGATACTTCTTCAATTCCCATTAATCCTCCGAAGCGTCTGAAAAGAAGATGGCCTCGTGACCTTTAAAGTTGAATTTGTTATTTGTACTACCAGAGGGTAGCTCCTCTACTTTCATATGTAAAATGCCATTACGTATCATTCATTCTTTTTATTCTTAATGATAAATTAAATAACGGAATAATTAGGAAGATAAAATGGTGTTAATCTATTTGGACGTCCGTTGACATCAGTGCGCTCAGGTGTCACTTACCTCAACTATTTGGGCCATGTCAGGTTATGCTGCCTACAATGAATTTGAAATAGGCATTGCCTTTTATTATAATAGAACAGATTTTAAGAAAATGAAATAAATGTGAAGAAAAAATAAAACCATCCACCGATCTGGAAGACCGGGTTCGAGTCCCTTTTCTTTTCAAATAAAAACGAATATCATTTGCATACATTAAAGAGGAGGGAAGCAGAATAAATCACTATGTAGAGTGCTGAGTTGCTATCCTGATGGTTCTGGGTTCAGAGCCAGATTGTAAACTAGTTTGTTGAACTTTGTTAAATTTGTTGTCATAGAAACAGTACAGTCTCTACCAAGTACAGAACACAAGATCCTTGATGGTGCTCTATGTGACACTATCTGGAACATTAGAACTACCTAAGTAAATAAGGTAAGGAGCACAGGAAAGGAAGCATGAAATGTCCCTTAGGGTTTGTTAGTTTTACTCTTAACCTAAGAGCGGGAGTTTAGTTCTTGGGAAGGAGCGAGCTGGAGAGGCAGCCTAGCAACTTAAGATACAGGGAATTGAATGAACCAATGTTCGAGAAATAGTCAGTCATATATAGCGTCCCCCTTTTTTTGTAAGTAGTTTCATAAGTTATCTTGTAACCATGACCAGCACACAATAAATATAATGTTACTTAAGTAAATGAAAAATGACCTTTATTTAATGACCAAATCCTGGTCAGTCAACCACGTCAACCTTTGGAGAAGAGAGGGATATGCCTCTTATTCATTAATGATATAGAATTTTCATATATTAAGTATAACGATATCAGGGTGGCATCCTATTTTATTATCTAAATATTATTCAGATCAAAGGATCTGACTTTTCCTTGAGATCATTGCTTGGGCAGTGAAGTCAATATAGCAATAGGTTGTCCTAAATTTAGCCCATTATACCCAAGAATTAAAAATAACAATATTAACCTTTTTATTTAATCTATTTACTAACCATATAATTATAAAAAATGACTAATTATTTATTATTATTCATTAAATTATATATATTTTTTTAAAAAAGCTTCTCAATCATGTTGGTCAAGATAAAATATAATTCATGTCAACGAATTATACTAGAGAAATGACGGATTCACACATGGTCTAGTGGTTCGCATAACTAACTAAGCATATCTGCTATCCAAGATCTCAGTCTGGCAGGGACCTTAGCATTTTGTAAACAGAGTAAAAAATCCTTGATTATACCATCATTTGAAAAGAAACGTAAAATGGTGGTCCAGTACAGTTTCAGGTAATTGTTAAACATTCATATCCTAATTATACCTGGATAGGCAAAAGGGATTAGGATTCCCTTTGTCCGTTACTCTGGTTACCAAATGGATATAAAATCTAATGTACATCGAATATTGCAGATATTGTCTTTCAAATTCGAAAAAAAACGACCACAGATTAATTTATTAGTATAAACAATTATGAATAATAATAAAATTAAGTTGTTTCTCTAAATTATGGATCACATAGCGATGAGATTAATCAACAAGAATATAAAAATTTTGATCATAAAGAACAATTTTCAAGAACTGTATAAGAAGAATTCGAGAACAACCTTTATTTTTCAATAAAGTAATTTATGAAAATTCTTTATTTATTTTCAGAAATAAATGTAATAAAAATCTTAACAGCTGAATTTTCAAAACCCGCTTTAACTTAACAAAAGTTTTGAAAATTTATAAATTTAGAAAAAAAAATTAATGTTAGTATATATAGAAATTTATGTCACTTCAGGAATTTTAAAATTCCTAACGACTTCATTATATTCACTTACATTGTTCACTTATCTATAAATAATAAAAGATAACCTTTATACGATTTCCTTTTTGAATTACAATTTCCTTTCTCAATCGAATACACGACTTGTTCCCGAGGATCACGAAGTACTCAGTATTCAGCGGAGGAACAAGGCCTCGGGTACAATAGAGCCACTTTAGTGTTAGTGTATTTATACCTCCCTTGGTGTCCTCGCAAATACGAGCAATCTCTGATAGTGCTCTGTGTCGTTTAGGGCTCGATGTTACGAACCTAAGGCAAGTTACGTTCTTGAAAAAGCAAAGATCTAAAATTTGTAAAATATATATAATAATTTTAGAATACGACTGTTGACCGTTTCAAATATCTGCTCGTTAATTTTGCCTGATTACATATAATGTAAATGTGTATAGAATTATTCACTGAGTTGCCATGCCAAAGGTCTTGGGTTCCAATCCCGCTTACTGGCAAGACTTTTATAAAATCTGTTAGCAACCAGCGATGAATCCTATGGTATCTAGGACCCTCCTGGGGCTCACTCAGCCTCTATAAAGTAGGTATGCAAAATAAGGTGGAAAGTCCGGCGGTTGAGTGTGATCTAGGACAACCGTTTTCCAAGAAATAGTACAGTTTCTACCACGTACTGAACCACAGACCCTTCACGGGTTGTAGTGGTACAGGTTTTTTTTTTTAAATTTTCAATGACAACATCTAAGCCAGGAAGGATTCGTAATATAAAAAAGTTATTTATGATTTTAAACTGGAGTGTAAAGTTCGATTCTTCAACATACAATAACTATTTTGAGAGTATACAAATTATGAATGAACAATTCCACACAATATGAAACATAAAAATGGCTTTATCACGGGGAGTCGAATTTGGATGAGGAAGATACATTATTATATCTGTTAAGTGCAATAACACCCTCTTACTAATATATAGTATACTACTTATAATAGCTTAATTGGGGGAAAATACATGGGGTTGAGTGGACTCTCAGCCAAATTACCTCCCTGCACAATCGTTGGTTTAGAAGCAGTACAGTCTCTACAATATACCGAACATCTTTGAGCCAGCGTTAAGGTCGTCCTGTCGAGTGTGTTGAAAATTAGATATGTCTAGTGATGAAGAATATCAAATCATGAGTCAGATACCGTCGGTAGACCAAGTGTACCGTGTATCATGTAAGTTGTACTTCGAAATGTAGTCTGCCTTACTACTAATTATACTTGGCTTGAACTCTAAATAAAATTAGTTTAATAAATAATTGAATATACACAAAAGAAATTATTACATCTAGCGACGATTAGAGAGAAGTAATTATCGATCGGATACAAACACTAACCCAAAAATAATCACCATGATGAACATGAAAAACGAGGTTAGTAGTGACGTATTTGTGTGCATGCCCCAGGACAATTTATATTGTCACTGGCAAGGGCACGATATTTCATTTCCTTCACGCTATCTGTATAGTATTTATGTGAGAGCGTGTATGTGTACGCATGTATACATCTGTGTGTTTTTTGTCTCATTGGTATTGTGTTAAACATTAATAAACATACATCTTAATTAATTTTAAATGTACACAGGTATATAATAAAAGAAAAAATATATATTATTTGGCCTATGACAACGCTCCTACTGCTGAGGTATTGCAATATGTTAATCAAATCAGTTAGGATTTACGGCGAATGTCAGCGATAAAATCATAAATGATGATCAACCGCGATTAGACGCATTACCATAATCTATTATGATACTAATTAATACTGTATCTCATTAAAAGCATTAATTGTAACGTATCGGTACCATAAATAACTTAAAAACAGCATAATTTACTTTTTAAATTTATTTAAAAATGTTAAATCTAATAAATAAATGAGAAGAATGTTTAAACCATTATTGCAAGTCCGCTCTATTGTTGTTAGCTCACCAATCGACAAAATAATAATGTCCATTACATAAATTGTAGAAAACTGAAATTGACAATTAAGCGCTAACGAATGGTTTAAAAAAGGCTTGATGTGGGGAGTCAATTAAAAATAAATGAAGAAAACAGACAGAGTAAAAAGCTTTTGTTAATTTATTTTTTCGACTATCTCACTTCAAACTGAATAAAAGGTCGATCGGGTAGGTCTTTCCCAATCACTCTTTCTTTAATTAATTATTTTTTATTCTTACATTCTCAGATAAATTAAAGTCCTGGAAAAATATTGGTATTGAAAATCAAGTTGAGAAATATAATCCTTCAGATTAATCTATAAACAATAAAATTGAAAAGATATTGTAGCCACCAATCATAATTTGTTGATGAGTACTTACTGTGATTTGAACAGTATCGCGTGTTTTTTCAAAAATAATAGAAAATATCTTGAAGAATAATAGTTTACCTTTTTTAAATATGAGGAAGAAATTGGTCCGGGTGTTTAAGTAGGGAGAATTATTGAAGAGCCAACGATTCGACCCACATTATAGGTCTCCTTCGGGGCTAAATATGCAAGATACAGGCAATTAAAATTACATAAGGTAAATATTAAAGTTAAAATACATAAGCATCAAGGTATCTGTGTTGTGGAAAATAAATAAGAGTGGGGACCTGAGATGTAGATAAAAAGCAAGGGAATAAATGTAGAGTATTAATAACTAAGTGACAAGGAAGATAATACAAAAAGTAATAAAGAATAAAATAAGTAATACAGAAAGTAATAAAAATTAAAGCATAAGGTAATAGAGGTAAAAATAAAAATTATAATTGGTAAATATTAAAATACTTATGTATCAAAGATGCAGAACCTGAGGTATGTTGCTATGTAGATTAGGGAATTTAAAAGCTGTCATGAAAGTATCAAGAAATTTTTTTTTTATCTAACTTCAATGGACAATATCAATGGACTGAGCAAATTATATAAATAAACTCCTATTCAAGGTTCCAATGTTTATTTCGGCTATTCTTTCGCTTCTTCTTTTACAAAAAGAAGCGCATTGAATATGTAAGGAAGGAGAGGTAAATTGAAACGCCCGAAGAAATTTATGCTGCTGTTAGCCCTAACATGTGACCCCTGACCTTAAATAGCAATTGCTAAAGAGCCCTACAAGACGTTGAAGATCCTCGCCGAGCCAAGGGCGATGTAAATTCGAGGCACTAAAGGGAGCATTTAACCGATGACCTTTATCCAGGTGAATAGTGAGTGCCTTCAAGTACCTTAAAGTACCTCCGTAAACACAACGACCTCAAGTATCGGGTGGCTTTTTTCCCTTTGAGCCAAGAGATAAGTCGATTGCTGTACTCTGATCTACATCACAATGTGGGAGTGAGTATCTTTTAAACCCGATCTCTTTCCTGATATCAGTCAGTAATAAATGTTTTTTAACAACTCCAAATAGGAAAAGGGCTTCCATTATTTTTTTTTAATATCTATAACTGAAATTTACATTTATTATAATAATACATCCGTAAAAATCGGTATCGAAACCTCGTTAGCATCCACCATCACGTAGGATGTATGCTGAGACTGTGGAAAGGAAATTCTTTATGGAAGACCAGAAGTAAAGAGAAAATGAGGAAAGCCATATCTACTATGGATCTATGACGTGGAACAAGATCTGAAAAACATGGGAGTGAGAATGTGGCGGACCGTGAGGTGTCCTGGAACTTTGCAAGGACTGTAGCAGTTAGTTAGTTAGCTAATTATATCAAAACATCAATTAAATGTAATGAATGGTACGTAATGGCTAGAGATATACGTAACTGAAGAACTGCACAATGGTAGTACATACTAGAATAACAAATTGAACTTAGAAGGTGATGAGACCATCTTCTTTCTAAGTTCAGTCCAGCTTCTTTCTCATGGTCGGTTAGTTTTAAAACTACTGGGTTTGAATTGACGAAGTTTGTCATGAAATCATTTATATAGGGCCAAATTAGCTACTAATTGGACACTAAGGTCATTATGGATGACTTTAGTCGTAACAAAGTAAGGAGCATTGAGGAATTTTCGAATGATTTTGGGCTGTAATGATTGGTTACGAGAGGAATTCGATGGCTTACTGGAGCCCATTAGCTCTACTCCGAAGTCTAAATGGGTATTATAATGGTCATGTATGTGTGTCTTTAGTAATTAATTGGGAGCTTAGAGCATTTGTCTAGCAAAAGTTGAACCAGCCTGAAGCGTCCAGTAAATTTAAAGTAAAATAACGTCACAGTTACTTTAACTACGGTAAAATAATATATAAATAAAACCGTTATTTTCAGCCAAGTAGCCTAATAGTTAAGTTCATTCCCAGAATCATTAAAACGACCTACTCATGGCTTAAGTTCCAGAGTAGGAGTGTGTTAGGAATGGAATAGTAAAACTTATATCGTTAGAACTCCCCAAGTATAATCCATTTCATAACATTAAAGTCTTATGTGGAAAACGACAGTTCTATAATGAGGTAGGTGTGTGCCATATGGCTATAATAATTTAAATAATCATGCATAAATGAGAGAATGTATAAAAATAAAGTAAACAAATGACTTGTCAATGAATAATAATTTATATGTATTATGTGTATGGATTAGGAAGACTCTCACTCTAAGACATCTACTTATAAAAATAAACTAGTTTTAAATAACAAAATAGCTACTTACAACATGTTACTTAAACCGAATCAGATGTGTGCCACGCAGGTGTGAGGGCTCATCCAAAAAAATCTCAAATTCAGACCATTCAAATCCTTCAATCGAAATTTCAATAATAATCATTGCCAATTTTAAAGAACTAATACATCATTATACAAATACCTGGACATACCATTCGTGACTGACATAATCACGAAACACTAATAAAAAATGCCATGACTCACTTACGGGATACCCAAACTTACAATCCTAAAACCTTACAGACTACCAAACATGGAAAAGTACAATACCAAAGAATACGCACAAGTAGAGTTTAATCTACTACAGAGAGATGAAACACGCAAAGAGTGCCTTCAATGGGAAGTTTCTCTATCCACGGTTTCACGTGAATCCCTTAGAAGAGGTTTTTAAAAAAAAGAGCACAAATATAGTATGCCATACCATATTAGACAATAATGGCCCTAATACGGGATTCCAAATATTTCTTAAACAACTTAAGAACAATCACCAACACAATATATCTTAACCTATCAATAAATTCGACTCACAAGTCATACAATATACATCTTCCAACAAGACCCACCAATAAGAGTTAAAGTAGATTTTCAAGCATCGAAAATAGAACTAAGAGGAGTTATAGAAAAGAACATTTTTGGAAGCAAGACAGAAAAGGGGACAGTAATGTGAGAGATGGAAGCATTGGTGAAACCGGCGACAAAATGGACAGAAAAGAGAAAAAAATACATGGAAAAAATGTGTATAAATAGATACATACATTATAGTAATAATGATTTTATTTTATTTGTTTGTATTTTCCTTAATCTGATTCCTCACTTCCCAATATAGAGTGCGCTTGTATTGCTAACTGGAAACATGGGGATTCGAATACAATGATGCTACGTTGATTTAGCCTGTTAATTTTTAGAAGAAAAAAAAATTATAAAATTAATAAAATTTATGTTTTGATTTTTTTTTCACATTCACCCTTTGAAATTTATAAATAAATAGATTTAAACAATAAAAATGAGCAACTAATCATTAATTATGAAATAATTATTAGAATACAATCGGAAAAATTAAATAAAATTCTCGAGCCACTAAAATTCTGGAATAATACCTGGAATCACTCAAATTTCTAGTATATAAGGTTTTGAATTTATTTTTGATCATTTAATTTAACTTAAACTAATAAAATATTATTTTAAATAATATGTCTCAACCCTGGAGTATTTTAGACATCCAGAAAGTCCAATACGCTGTCCTAAAACATCCCAAAGGGCGGATAGCGTTCCCGGAGTCGTATAAAGGTCAGCTAGACCCACTGGAATTTCCTCCTGATTCATAGATTACTCAGCATCCAGCCTCCATTTTACTCTGCTACTTTCTTTATCAACATTGCGTCACTCGTATTGCGTTTACTCAAAATTGAACTAGAATTTCTATCATCTAAACAAAAACCATTTCTATGTTTTCACTTAAAAAAACATTCATATTAAAGTTATGACAAGGTTTACTCAAAATTGAACTAGAATTTCTATCATCTAAACGAAAATCATTTCTATGTTTACCCTTCAAAAACCAAATGATTTAAAAAATATATAGAAAAATATTTCCAATGAATTTTGACTTAATGACTCATCTTACACAGATAGAGTAACGATGCGTGTTTTGTTTATAAGTCCTATATTTTTATTATATAAAAACCAGAAGTTATTTCAATTCCAACCATAAAGGATAGTAAAATATTTTGTAATAGAACAATAAAATAAATATGGACTTTTCTGTTCTACTTTTTAATTATTTAAATGGTTAATTTTAATTTTTTTTTTTTAAATGGTCAATAAGAAATGAAATTTATTCAATAAATGATTGGAATGTTTTCATTAATACTGAAATCAATTATAAACAATAACATTAAGAATTATCTCTGCATAATAGCATCATTACTGTATGGAAAAAATATTAAATAAACCTTTGGTTGATATTTGTTTATAAACTCAGTTTGCAAAGCTCTTCATTGTTGCAGAATAAATTCGTATTCTTATGGATTAATGACTTATGCATTAATGATTAACACCAAATTATTAAGACTAAGTTAAATAAATAGTAGAAATAAGTATAGTATTCTATACAGCCACAGAGGAATAAGGACCCACCAAATGAATGTAAAATAAATTATTGAATCATTCCTAGATATCATTGTTAGTGACTTTTATTTCAAAAAAGTTCAATTTTGTTATAATAATAATAAACTTAACCATTTAAACAAAATCTATTTATCATTGACGATTGTGAATCCCAAATAACACAAAAGTCAATCAGTATTCAACAGCTATTCCGAGCAAACTTGGAGAATTCCCCTGGAGAACTTGGATTAATGTGTTTAATTTTAGACTCCGTTACTTTAACCGAATCATTTCATGCACGCCCACACTGTAAGTCCGTTGTGTAACTTGTCTTAACAGTACTAAAGTAATCACAGCCGCATAGTATTCAAAAGCTATATGATTTTGAGAAAATGCTGATGAAAAGGCTAGAGTACTTTGTGCGGGATATTTCTACTGATGAAATCAACTAAGTCAAATCTTTATTAATTTTTAATGTTTCGTAATCATATTAAGCACCTTATCATATGTATTTAACATAAATTTATCTCCCATCTACAACACTTTAAATATCAATTTATATGTTTTATCTTCTTGTTTTCGATATGTGGTTTTGTCTAAATATATCATATATTTATTATTAGAGTAAATATGTCTAAATATTTTTATGTTCCTGGTTAATATTTCTTTTTCCGTTTTAGGTAAATACATTTCCCCCCTTATTCATTTGATATTATTATTCAACTTTGCTGACTTAAGGTATTATATAATCCCAAGAATGTTCAATACTGATTCACAATCAACTCTTTCCAAACAATAATTAACAAATTTAGATTATTGAAACCTCAAAGTATCCTTGGCCCAATCCTTTATACAGTTTATAAAGCTGACATCCCAACTCATCCTAATACTATTCTTACCACGTTTGCTGATGATACATGTGTATTATCAGTTAACACCAATCCAGTTATTGCATCCCAAAGCCTCCAAATCCATTTCACTGATCTTGAAGAATGGTGTCAAAACTGGATTAAAATAAATTCTCAAAAATCGCATCAAATCAATTTTACCTTACGTTGTAAACCAATGACTTCCTGCCCTTCAGTACCCTTTAATAATATCCCACTGGTGCCTGTAGAACAGATCCGATACTTAGGGTTGCATCTCGACAAACGATTAACCAGGAATCCTCATACTAGACTGAAAAGACAATAAACCGCTCGACGTTTCTGGCTACTTCAACACTTACTAGTCAAACGCTCTAACCTCCCAATTAACTACAAAAGACTCATCTGCATGACCATCATACGACCTATTTGGACTTACGGACTAGAGCTTTGGGGCTCCACTAAGCCATCGAATTCCTCTCCTATCCAATCTCTACAATCCAAAATCCTTCGTAAAATCCTCAACGCTCCTTATTTTGTTAAGAATAAAGTCATCCATAACGACCTTAATGTCCCATTTATTGCTGATTTGGGCCCGAACCCGGTATCTATCCTTTCATAACAAACTTCATTCCCACTCAAACCCTCTAGTTTCATACCTAGCTTCCTCTTCAATTCCTGATAATCCTCCGAGGCGTCTGAAAAGATGGCCACGTGACCTCTTAGTTGAACTAGCGATTTGAGTACTACCAGTGGGTAGTTTCTCTACATAGCCTATTTACTTGATGTATTATTGTAATACAGTTGTAAATATCAATAAATAAATTTAAAAAAAAAAGAAGATTATTGGATATATTTTTAATAATACAGGACTAGAATACATTAGACAACTATTATTTAGAAATGCAGAACCCAATGTAATTCTATTGTACGGATCATTCTTCAGTTAATAGACAGTGTTAGGTTATTGCAACAATCGTCAATCAACAATTTAATAGTGTAAGCAATAGATAATAAGTATAAATAAAGTAGTAAATAAATAGTTTCGCACTCGGATTATTTATATTTTTAAGATTAATCATTTAAAAAATTACAGGTCTCCATGGCGCCCAAGCAAGTTGTACATGTTGGGTGACTGTACATTATTTTTTTGTTTGAACTAATTGCTCGTAGTGATATGCAGATTAGTAATATAGTAATAAAATTATTAAAATAAAGGGGAATAATCACTAATACTCAAAGAGGATAGGCACATTTTACAGAAGATGAATTTCCTACATAACATTTTATAGAATTTGGTACCGGAATTATTAGCATTAGTATTTTATTATTAATTATTATAAGGAGTTATTAAAACTTAATATAAAAATTATTAAACCCCAATTATATTAACACATCGAACAAGATCCGCTATTTTTATTTATTGTGATTTAATAATTCTGAAAACAGGGGAAATGGAATTATATTAATGACTATATGTTATTTATTAAATAAATCCCGATGAACGTTTTAATAAATATTCAGAGGGTTTGTTGCCCGATAAGCCTTAATTGGTAAGGACGTTAAACCCCTAAAACAATGTTGGCCGTTATGGATAATTAAATTTTATAATTTTTTATATAAACCAATCATGAAACTGAAACACTATTGCTCTTAAAATACAATAAGAAATTTAAAAAATGAGTCTCATGAATTAAGATTTAGTTACACTGCCAAATTACATGATATTGTTGAGAGCAGTGACGTGATCAACTTATTGGGTCGTTTAATATTAAATGTTCTGTTGCTTACTATGTGAATGTTTACAGATTGTAATGCAATGTTAATTATCTCTCTTTTTTAAATATTCATTACAATTGAACGAATATTGTTTCGTGTGCCATCAAACATAACTAAGGAAACACTCGATTTCCCTGTAGTTTTTTTATGAGTATAAACTCTCGGTAGCCCAAGCTGCAAGAAATGTTACCAATGCGTAAGGGAAGGGTATTGCTATGAACGGACCAACTACCTATTTCAAACCCAAATATCCAAAAGGTTTATGTGTGGTGGCCAATGGAAGGAATTCTTTTCTCCTTTCTACGCAGAGGTGATACCATCACATCCAGATCGTACTGCAGGGCTATTGACATAATTCAACAAAACACTGTTGAGAACTAGAGAAGAAACTAAACGATCTAGGTTACCAAGTTCTCCCGCACACACACCATTGATGGGAAAATATTTTGAATAATAAAGTTTAGATTTCAAGTTAATTTACTAAATAAACTTTATTTCGAAAATGGTCATTTCATATGAAGCGACCTAATAAAACCCAAATAAGGTCAACTTGATATTCTAAAATTCGAATCCTAAAAATTATTTTGGAATCTTTAATAAGAAATTTTCTTTTTAAAATGATTCCCATTTTTCCCATATACCATTTAGTGGGTTTTAAATATAAAAAATAAGTCTTATTTTTTAAAAATATATTTCATAGAATACGAGATTCAGTCTATTCGTTAAACTTCCTTTTTGGCGACGTTTCGAGATTATATCGTTATCATAATTACTCAAAATTGATATCTAAAGTAAACTTATTTATTAACAATTAAGAAAAGTACATACCAATATTTGAAAAATCTACAGTGGAAATATAAACAGTATGGAAATGGAAATATAGTTACTTTCGCCAAAATTTCTCGTTATCATTCTTTTCCAAAATGTCAGATATGGCGGGATTGTTCTGAACTTAAGACATTTCAATCTGAAGTAATTACAAAGAAATGCTCTCTTCCTTCTATTGTACTTTAATCCCAGTGACTTAAAATCCATTGTAGCGCCCAGATGAAGTCCAGATATTCTCTTTCCGACCACCACTCACTCTTTGAAACCTTTCCTTTTTGTAATCCGTTTTTACTCCCAGTCTTTTTCAAATGATACTTTTTGCCATGGTCTAAAAATATCGAGAAAAACATATATTTTTTCCCCATTTTTGTGGTTATTGCACATATCCTTGGTGGACGTATTCAGAATCTATCATCGATTGTTATTTCAATGCCCATTTATATGAAATTGGGCGAGTGTCGTAATCGGAACTCGATTTTCACCATTTCAAAACACAGATAACCTTATCAATATTTTGACTGACACTATTCCAGTTATCACATTCACTACTCAGAATCGCTGATATGTCCACTTTTCCTCTTAAAAATAAGTCACCATAATAACAGTATTTTTTAATGGCGTTGTTGTTGTTTTAGTCCTAATATCTCTTCTATAATTTGTTTGCTTGTTTATAAATTTTCCATATAATTCCTTTTTGCATTTTATTATATTACTCACATAGTTTATTGGTATAGGTGTGAAAGTAATATCAGAAGGATAAATCTCGAAATATTATAGATATACGTTATGTAATATTATTGTAATATTATTAAGGTTTGTATTATAATTTATTAAGTTTTATATTAAATAAACAGGTGAACCATATTAGCGAATAATTCAATTTATTTATTCTTATAACAAACCATTAATACAAATCACAGAATTATAAACATTCTGGATCAAAGATGAAAACTTGACTTTTCATCAACCCCTCTCCAAAAAAAAAAAAATGTTATATAAATTATTAAGCTCAGAGCGTACTCATTTTTTAAATAAATTCTCTACTCCGCAGATAAAGGACACCATACCACATTTTTTTATTTGTTCAGAAGAACCAATTTTCCATAACTTTGAACTATTATAATTTATTTCCGTGTTATTTAAAGAAAACTGTTCACATTGAAAAGTATTGGGAAGTATTGATCATAATATTTATTCATGAGAATTTACCTAAAATATTACCTATTTCATGGACCTGATGTCCTTTATCTCCGGACATAGAATTAATAACCACAAAGAATAAAGGAAGCACATAAAATAATGTACAACTGGAAAACCTATTGGTCACATTTATACTAATATAAAGTTTTCCTAATTAATGGGAATTGACTGATGAGGATTTGGTTGACCATATTTTCAACATTGCTAAAGAGAATTAACACCTTAAGCTTGATCTGTTGAAGATATCAAATATGCGTTTCTTAGACTCCTCTTATAAGTATGATGATGTCGTGGTAAGAGCCAAATTGAGTCCTAAGTTTACAATCCGACTGCTTCCAAACTCATCTCTGTTTGCTCAAGTAGTTTGCCTTTAGACAACAGAGCCAAGTATCCTGATTATACTCCCAATGCAATCATCCTACTGCATCCGTACCCTTTTTTAAATATACTTTTTTCCAATAGATTACTTTAGTAAAATCAGAGGAGAGATTATAACGTTAAATTTCATTATCCTTTTTATTATTTTGTAAGGTAGTTAATTGGGGTACCAAGTCCTCGTATATTTCAATCAAAACAATCATGTTCTTCTAATCATTGAAAGCCTTTTCCTAAGGTACTTTTTTCCCGAAAATGATTACTTTTTTCAACCTAGGACGAGAATGTAGCGTTACATATGTTCACATATAGCACATGTTCACACCCCTATTATAAGCTACGGCATTCATCCATCCTCATTACAATGCTGAACTATCGAAGCTGTCCTTTCAGAATTAACTGATGGACGGGTTCAATTATTAATGCAGTCCGTATTGTACCCTATAAATGCATTGCTAATTCAATTTTCTTTTTCAAGTTTCGATTTCAAAACGGACTAATTATTAATTATTTCAATTGAGGCGTTCAGGATCAAAAGCGGGGGCTCCACTAAGCCATCGAATCCCTCTCGTATCCAATTCCTACAATCCAAAATCCTTCGTAAAATCCTCAATGCTCCTTAATTTGTTACGAACAAAGTAAGTAATCCATGATGACCTTAATGTCCCGTTTATTGCTGATTTGGCCCGAATCCGATATCAATCTTTTCATGTCAAACTTCATTTCCACTCAAACCCACTAGTTTCAAACCTCGGAACCTCTTCAATTCCTGATAATCCTCCGAGGCGTCTGAAAATAAGATGGGCTCGTTACCTTCTAAGCTGAACTTTTTATTTGAGTACTACCACTGGGTAGTTTCTCTACTTGTCTTTTCATGTCAATGTATTCATTCATTATATTAACTTGATGTATTCTGTATACAGTTGTAAATTTCAATAAATATATTAAAAAAAAAAAAAGAATTTGAAGAAGATACTAATTTGCGGCCCACCTGCAGGTGTAATTAGTTTATACGTCGTCATCGATTCGACCAATCCGAATTGACCCAGTCGATCATCTCAACCTCTATTATCTCAACACCTTCGCTCGCCCTTCCGACGAAAATCTTCTGTCGTCCCAACATCCAGCTCGCCCTGCCGAGAATCTACTATCTACTGGAATCTACTTTGACAGTCAGATAAGAGCTTTTTATTATATCATTTCAACTAGAAAACCACATAAACATTTATTATTTTGTAAACGATTTCATTTGAACATTTATTAATTTGTAATTTAATAGAGTATCGTAAGATTAAATAATAATTGTTTTCTTTTTGTTATTAATTTAGTTGTTTATAATTTAGTTAATACTAGTAACTTCATTTTCTAATTATAAAAACGTTTAAATTGTTCTTTTAATTTAATTAATTGTTTTTTTCAACCTCAAAAGTATTAGTTATTTAATTTATGAAAATTGATTTATGTTATTAATTAAATAAAAGGTTACAATCAAAATGACATGCGATCTGGTATAATTGATTCAGAAATTTATTTTCCTTTTCCATTTCGGAGCTCTCATCGAAAGGTCCAATAACTATTTCGAGGTTGCTCATACATATAAGTCGATCAGAACATCCCAAATTGTAAGATCTCTGAATTGTATTTCTTTTTACTAAATTCAACAAAAAAATAAACATTTCAATTACTCTTCAACCTTTCAACTTCGTACATAATACATGATGAGTAATAGTCCTGTAAGATCTCATTGAAATTTTTGAATAATTTTCCTGATTCTTTCGTTCTTTAGGTTATTATATCATAAAAGAATTATTAACATATTTTATCGTTACTTTTTTTAGATATAGCAGCATAATAATTTAATTTATTAGTGAACCTTTTATTTTCTGTTTTGTACTTACAGAGTAAAAGGCTTACAACTTAATAAAGTTTAATACTTGTCATACGAGGGCTTTACTTGGAAATGCTTAGTATGCTAATTTCTTGAGTGGACGGTTCGTAATCAACAGCGAATGTGTACATCATTAATCACTATCATCAGGCCCACATAATGGCCAATCGTCTATCCAAATATGCATACAACTTGTACATAGTGCGGGTAGTAATGTTAGATTTCAGTGACGAAAATACTGTTCGAAATAAGTTTATTTAGTGTATTACTTACTAATTTTTATTTAAAAAATTGTTCAAAAAGTTTTTTATATCACAATTATAATATCCTATTCGAGTTCGAACAATTAAATAAACGAAGAAGTAAATAATAAAAATAAATTCTTCTGAGCGAATTTCTATATAGTAAGGCCCCAATGCTCATTGAGAATGAACCCGAATTCTGAATAAACTATTGATTTCGAGGCATGAATGAAACCACCCCCACTAAGACCAGCGTCCCAGCAAACCAAGCCTTATTGCGGCAACATTATACATTGTATATTATAAGTTAAGTAATTATAAATTTATTAGCAGCTTATAATACATTAATTGTTATTATGGTAAATCTCTGGATATATGAAATATTTTTAATTACAATTTAAAAGTGATAATCATGATAAGTTACGTGATTAAATATATTTAAGTTATGAAAACTGAGGTGTAGATGTTTTTTGTTTTAGTTTCCATCTGATTTTATTTAATCAATACTGTCTACATGCAAATATTTATATGAAGATAGAGAACACATATAAATATTTGTGCGAGTATATAAATACTCTTTGAAAATAGGACTACAGTTCAAGTTTACCTAAAGTACTCAACACACTCAAAATTTTTGTATTTTTTTGTGTGTGTGTGTGTATATATAGTCTGAGTTGAATAAATAAATAATGCCAAAATACATGGTGAGAGGTGTGAAGAATCAAGAATGTATTCATTAATGCGTTATAAAATATTCTAGTTTCCTGACAAAAAATGTATAATTGCTTATGTTTTGAAATATTTTTTAATTTAATTTTTTTGTGTATGGGAATCATTTTTTTCTCTGTTAGTACTTCAAAGTAAAAGGCGTGCTTTAATTTTGTTTGCAAAATGTTATATGAGCTATACTAATGAGAAATACTTTTACTTTAAATCTAATTTTGTTAATTAGAAACTGGCAAAAGTAAATGTCTACGTTCTTTAAATATTGAAGTAACAAATACTCAGTTTTAATAAGAATTAAATATTTTGTAAAATAAAATTCTATTAAAAAGGATTAGCACTGCTTTATCTGATTTTTATTTAGACTAATTCTGTGAACAAGAATAATCTATAATAATACATTATAAAAAATAATATAGCCAAGACAGTAAAATATTTCACAAAATTGGAAATATCATCACAACACGGCACTATTAATAGTATAATTTTCAATTTTCGAAATATTTTTTTTGAAAAAAGATTCTCGAAAAGGGAGAGAGAGAGAGTGAGTGAGAAGGGGGGGGCTGAGAATTGAGACTATTCAACACTGCCAAGATATTCCGATGTCCCAGGAAACATTCCTTTCAAATTGGAGAAGTTGAAAGGAATGTTCGAAAGCTTTAGATTTGATTTTGGTGAATCACATCATTCGAAATAAACTGTATGTTATGTGAATTGACATCCCCTCTTCAGTACTCTTTCAATATTTAATATCATCATCTGAGACGATTTTTCTAAAATCTTAGCGTTCTTATTGAAAGCAAATATAAATAACTCTGAAAATAAGACAACTGTTCAGGTTTACCAAAAGTATTTAACATGTTGCTAATTGTTGCTCAATGATTTTGAAAAAAAATCGATAGTGATTTCGAGTTACGAAGAATGACGTCATACTGGAATATCAAATCTAAAGAAATTCGCTATTCTTGAAGAAAATACTCAGAGAGTAAATGCATAGATTTTTGTTTAGTTATTGAGGAGGGTGATAATTTTTTCTACGAAGACCACAAGAATCATTCTTGCAAATAAAAAAAAACGGCAGCACTCCTTAAAACCTTAAGTTCTGTACGTGGTAGAATTATGCTGTATCTACACCATTGTGCAGGCTGTGGGGATTGTCCCGAGATTACATTCGATCACCAGGTTTTTTCCCCAATAAAGATTACACACATTATAGAAGTGGGCCGCATTAGGGTCTAGATGCCTTAGGATTCATCTATTGACATTACCACATAGAATAATTTATCTGCCCTAGCCGGATTTGAAACCGAAGCTTTCAGTAACTCAGGACTCTATACACTGAGCTACCCTGCTCCCATATTTATTTATATAAATAAAAATCCCAAGTACGTCAGTAGTAAAAATACACGGGTTGAGCATGAGCACGAAGGTGAGGGAAAGGGTCTCTTGAACCAGTTTCAAGAGTTCAGATGTACGATGCGGCGACGTCGCAAAAGTTGGATGTACGAGCTAGATCCTACAGCAAGGTCACCTGCTCCAATGCAAAATCCCTTATCTAATACCTTTTTTTTATCTAAAACAGATCTAAAATTTCGATTAATTGATTGATACATTTTTTAACCGAACCTGATAACGAAATTTTAAGAAATGAGAAGGTATTGTAAAAAACACACAATTCTATACATGCATGTTAAGAATATATTTCAAACTAAAACAAACGGAGGCGTACAATTTCAAAAAATATATAGAAACTTGAAGAAATTTGAGTTTTAATTAGTTTTTAGCTAAATCTATTTATATAGTTTGATTAAAAGTGTTTCTTAAAGAAATTATCGATGAAATTAAATCAGAGTCGGCACCATCAACATCAAAGGCTAACTTGGTCCGCTGGTGGCTAACGATTCATACTTTAACATTGAACCTCAAAAACTTTGTTAATAAAATTGAAAGTTAATTTTATTCCCAACTTCTCTATTAGTAAAGCAAACTTATAGAAGATGCAACAAAACTTGGTCAAAATAAGTCTTCACTTTGAAGGAGCAGGATTTAATACCAATCAATAGACTTGTTTTGAATGTAACCATCAAAAGTTATTGTTTAATTAAAATTCAACCGTATCGTGCTTAAAATAAATAATAAAATGAAACTCAATAGTGTCAATAATCCCAATCTTGTCTTGAGGCACCCACTAATGTTATGCTTAATTAATTAATAGTTTGCTACTTTAATTTCCCTATTTTTTTATAATTTATTCATTGAGACTTACAACTGTATTATAAAAATACAACAAGTGAATGGCAGGAATGCTACATAATGGGATCAATAAAGACAAGTAGAGAAACTACCAAGTGAGAGCAGTAAAATAAGTTCAACTTAGAAGGTCACGGCGTCACCTTCTTTTCAGACGCCTCGAAGGATTATCAGGAATTGGAGAGATTGCTAGGTTTGAAACTAGAGGATCTGAGTGGGAATAAAGTTTGTCATGAAAAGATTTAGATCGGGTTCGGACCAAATAAGCAACAAATGGGACTTTAAGGTTATGGGTTACTTTGTTCGTGACGAAGTAAGGAGCAATGATTATTTTACGAAGGATTTTGGATTCTAAGGTTTGAATACGAGAGGAATTCGATGGCTTAGTGGAGCCCAAAGCTCTACTCCGTAGGTCCAGATGGGTCTAATGATTTTCATGTAAATGAGTCTTTAGAATATTATTATTTATTATTTAATTTTCATTTGCACCTGCGCAATTGCGCATCCAGCAAATTTGATCCAAGTGTTTTTCTCTTTGCTTTTCTACATGATCATCGAGTTTTGGAATAAAAATATCAATAGTTGAGTAGGTCTCAATTCCGTAGATCTCAGTTGGCCAATGTCTTATTAATCTTTTCTTATCAAGTCCAGGTAACAGATATTGTGTCGATGAGTGGAATGTTATGTTTTTGTTATGAATATATGATTTTATAGTGGGAATGTTAATGCCGTTGTGCATCGTGTGATTCGAAATATGCCATGGTGCATTATCAATTTTTCTGAGAATTTTGGACTGTGTTGTTTGTATCTTGTGTATGTGGACTTTTTTTGCTAAACCCCATAGTTCTGCTCCATATGTACAAATAGGTTTTAGTAAACTATTACTGATAAGTCGTTTGTTCCGTAAGTCTTGTGAAGTTTAGAATATTAAAATTAAAAAATGTATTTCAATATCACAAAATAACGTTTTGACAAATTTTATAATCAAACCCTTCTATTCTACATCCCCGGTGAATAAGTGGTTAAGTCGAATTTCCTTTAAAATGAGTTTCATGAACTTTAGGAAGTGGGCACTTGTTATATTCGTAGTGAATAAGGGGCTAAGTTCATTCCCTCAATACGTTATCTATTTCTGAATAAAATTCGACTTAACCACTTATTCACCGGGGCTGTAGATTTAATTAATAGTAAAACTCAATTAATTTTTTATTATATGTGTAATACTTTACGACTTGTTGCATTCCGTGTATTTAGTTTGTTTATTCATTTAACCCCACTTTATGCTGCTGTGCCTAATCGCACATTGCTTCATTAGAAGTCCTAAATTTTGAACATCCAGCTATATAATCAGAATATAGGGGTCTTATGCGTGTATTTGAAAAGGCACAAAATCGGGGCCCCATTTTACGTCTTTTCGGAAGCACCGCATAGGATTTTTTTACTACTTTTCAAAAAAAGCCTAAGGCTTCTTCCAGGCTGCGAACACGCGATTATGGATATAGTAGGCTGTTATGCAAAACACTACACAAGTGCCTCAAGTATTTAGTAAATAAATAACTACCGTTGACTGAATCACTGAAGATTTTAGGTAGAACAACACAACTCATCATAAAACATGGACTACTTTGATGTTACATAAGCTGAATACTTTGATGTTATCAAGAAAAGTCGTATTAATTCTTATTCATAACGGTTACGCCTATAATGTTGTGATGAATGATTGTAAAATACCAATTCAATCAAGCTTTCAACCCTGCCCCCTCGATATCTAGAAGGAAATCCGCAAAACAAACAGGAACTACGCCGTCAATCGCCATATCAGCTGATCGCGAACGTCATTTAAACCATTGAGTCAACATCATTCCACTGCACATCAAAGATAAACGGCGAAGTAGAGATTGAGTCGGTATTATTATTTGTCACTAAGCGATAACGATTTCAAATCGATAACTCGTTGCAATTATATATATATATATATATATATATATATATATATATATATATATATATATGTATATATATATATATATATTGAAACTAAGTACTAGCCTCGAACTATTGTAGTATTTGCCTATTGACTACCACCACAGGGCAGCTTTTCTACATGCGTCTATTCATGTCATTATGTATCATTCAATATATTTATTTGCTGTGTTGGTATAAATTTTAATAATTTTTTTTAATATCATTCACACACATAGTATTTTAACAATTTCAAAAAAATAAAATCACGGTGGAGAGGTATTTATGGAAAATATATAAATTATTCCCACTTATTAAAATTATTTAACTGGAAATTATTCAGGTCGTAAATTTTCGTTCTGGTAACGTTATGATACAAACCATTTTTTTTTTTTAATTCAGATATAAATTAGCTTTATTTCCATGAGAAGCATCCATAATAATATTCCAAAAATAGGTGTTTTAATTTTTAAATGAACATTTTACTTTTTTTTATGCATCTTTCTAAATTAAAATTAGAAAATAATTAATATTATTATGAAATTTGATAGAAGTATTAATTTCACGGGCACATAATTTGTGCATTATGTTGAATTCAGGCGAAATCTGTGAAGTCATTTTTGGAATATAGACGTGAAATGAAAATACATTTGCGCATGCGTCAGGGAAAGTAGTGTCATTGGGCAAAATAAAATTATATATGGACCCAAGCTATACTACTAATTTTCGAAGTTGGTAAAATTGTTCTGAGAACATCTAGGTATATTATACAAGTCAGATATATGTTTGTCAGATATACAAGTCAGATATATATTTCGCTAGACTTCACTGTTAAGCGAAATTTTCGCTGCAATGAATGTTTTTAAAACAAACATGGAATTATGTTTCACATAATTTCTTAAATGTTTTGTTTAAGTGAAACTGATATTCTATGTCGTCGCTCTCTAGCCGATTTCCTCAGTGGAGATACTGCCCGAAAAAGTGCATTAAATTATAAAGGTTGTTTAACTATAATAAATAAATTTAATTAATTGAAAAACTCCATAAAACAAAACTTAAATCTTTTAAAACATTTCAATGTACTTAACGCAGTCACACTCCACACGTACTCAAAGCAGTCACACCAAGATAGAAAAAATATAGAACACCTGACATCAGTGTAACAGACTCACCTTCATTCCAAAACATTCAATCAAATACTCACACTAACAAAAGGCTCACTCACCATAGATAACTAGAAACGGAATAACTGGAGGAATCTTTCTATTAACATGTCAAATAATATTCAAATATATCTGCTTTCATCATATCTTGTCAGCGCCAAGGCGTTAGTCGATTTGCCGATTCATCGGACTATATTGTCTTGTAAGCTCGTTAAATCCATTATATGGCCAAAGAAGTGTAGCGAACTGAAAATTGCAGTTGGAACGCGGACGATATTGGTAGCGTGGAATTAGGCACTCCATCACTGTCCCAGAAATCAGAACACGGTTCACGATCGATGTTTGACAGACATTGTCCATTCCTTCGCCTGTTGAACTGGCCCATATTCAATTATGCAGATTCAGAATGTAATTGCGCAATTAGAAGATGTACGATTAAACTAATCCATTTATCATTATTCGTATATTGTTTTACAGAAATGCCACAGTAGCATTTCGGTAATTGAAAAAAGAAAGAAAATCTATTAATTTTGTTTACTATAATAAGTACAGTATATGGTACTGAAGGTACCATTCCTATGCCAAAAGAGTGCAAGGATTGGTCCAGATCTCGCTCAACCGTCAGATTATGGATACCCATTTTATAGAGGCTGGTCGAAGGTCTGCAAACTATAGTACGGCCTGTAGTAATATACGGGAGTGAAACGTGGACTCTCACTAAGGAAAACAGAAGACCTCTTCTAGTTTGAGAGAGATGAGTCCTGAGAAAAATCGTAGGACCTCTCAAAGAAGAGCTAAGGTGGAGAATCAAAAACAATTCCGAATTAATGGAATTGTATGGTGAGACTGATATCTTCTGTGTTATTATGAAGAGAAGGCTAAGATGGTTAGGACACGTAGAAAGAATGGAGTCCTACAGGCTGCCTTAAATTATTTTAAATGCTACAGAGGGAGGAAAAAAAGGGGGGCAGGCTCAGACCTCGGTGGAAGGATGATTTGGAGGAAGATTTGAGAAGGATTGGGGCAAGGAATTGGAGGAGCCTCGGTGGAGGCCGCGAGGAATGGAGAAGAATGGTGGCAGAAGTCCAGGTCTTGCAAGAACTGTAGCGCCCAATAGTGAATAAGTGGGTGGGTTAAAGGTCTGGAGATCCCAATGGATCATTTAACGGTTGTTAAAAGAAGAAATAATTTATCTGCTACAGTTGAGTTCGAACCCGAGACATACAGATCAATTACTCATCGCCCTGCGCACTAAGCTACCGCTCCACAATTTAAAGACTCTGATTTTTGTTATAGTTACTTTCGTTGATACAAAGTTTTTGTTCCCCACTTTAATATATTATCAACGCATGATGACGGTTCATTCCAACAGTACCCCATAATAATCAATTATTACTTTTAAAAAACCTTAATTGATTAAAAATTTACTTTGAAAATTAAATTGTTTTTTGTTTTGATTTATTGTCTTTCTTTCTTAAATCTTGACAGCCAATGTATACATTTTTATTTGTTGTTATTTTGATCTTAGGGCTTGTACTAAATAAATTAGCCGTCAGTCCAGCGAGCTATGAACAATAGACAAATAAATTCTCCTTAGGGTTGCTAATTTAAAAGATGTCAGTTTTTTTTTCAATGTTTTACATCCTATTTAAGAGCTATATGCTTTTAAAATAAATAACTAACGTTAGTCATCAGGATTGTCGTAAAGGAAGACCAGAGAGGAAACAAAACTCCTTGGGACCGGGCTTCCGGGAGAACTGATAAGAACTGACTAACAAAATGTATACTAGACTAGATTGTTTTGAATAAATATATTGTAATAAACAAATCATTTTAACTCATAATTTATATTAACAAGGACATTTGTCATAGTCTGACAGCGAAGCCTTGTTTTTAAATATAGAAACTGATATATACATATAGAGAAAAGAAAGTGGTCTCTTTATATTAAAGAAGCTCAGAGACATGAGTACATAATTACTCAAACTTTAGCAGAAGAGAAGGCAAGAAGAATAAAATAGTTAATGATCTTTTTACCAGTACTTTTAATAATACTTTTTACCAAGTATTATTGCATCTAATATATAAAAAAGATGTAGTATTTTATTTTACGGTTGAAACCGAGACGGAGAATACTTTATCTCAGCATTATTCATAATTATTTTTCTCTTAACCCCTAATATTTCCTATTTTCGCCTCTCGCACCACGAGATTCCGATCTAAAAATTCGTTCTATAACTTAAACATAGTTGTAACAAAATAAAATAAATTAAAATATTGAATCTAAGACGGTTTTACATAGTACAGTCACGATTGTGCTGCATCCAATGAGCGAATACAGGAACTCTCTCCGGGCAAAAACAGGTAGTCCACTGCTTACTCTTACATATTAGTCACTGCTGTTTCTACAATGAAACGCTATTCATATTTAAAAATAAATAATAGTAATATCCAAGTTGAACTTCCTCTCTATTATTTAAAAATATTTCTAGTGATCCCTGAGTAATATTTTTTTAGTTATAAGGGAGAATAATAATAATAAAATTCGGTTGTACAAAATTTAGTTTGACTGATGATGACGAACGGGTATAATTTGTAACATGGGAATTGTTCCCCGGCAGGGAAACACGGGGTATCCCTATAGTTTTATTATTTTGTGTTATAAAATAATTTCGTGAAAATAAATATGTAAATGAAATAAAAAGTATATAGTGAGAAGCAGTGATAATATTCTATATACTCTAATGCAATGTTGTTTTTTTTCGTTATCATAAAACGAGTTTTAATATAATACAATTATATTATAAACAAAAATAAAATGCGTAAACCATTATGTTGGGATAGCACACTATATTGTTTTGCAGAGGTTGAAAACTACATTTTACAATAAAAAAAAGTCAATTGATTTATAGACCATGGAAAAATTATTTTGATGAAATCATCACCACAGATAAATTTCCATTAAACTGCCAAAAGTAGGTACTCATTTTTAAATACTTTTACAAAATGTTGTCATAACTTATAAAAAAATTTAAAAGTTATTGTGTTGTAAATATCTATTCGGAAAAACTTTAATTACATATAATTCGTTTCTCACTTTCATAAAACCTATTAACACCCAAATAAAAGCTGTCCGGAGGTTTTGCGGGAAGATGGAGTGTTGAAAGTTTACTTCTAGTTAAATGCCAGAAATTCCATCCTATTCAGGGTCACAACTTGCTAAAATTTTGAGTTTTTAACCTACAACAAAACATTTTTTTTTCTGTAAGTAAAAAAAAAGATAAAAGATAAACATACTTAAATTTCGTCCGATTAGCCACAGCATCATAAAGTGACGATAAATGAACAAACAAACATGTATAAATTACAATTATTTACTAATGTGTAAATGAAATAATAATAATAGTGATTAAATATTACATATATATAAATATATTCTTGGTGGCATTCAGTAAAAGCAAATTTATTTTATACTTTTACTATGATGGTAATGTATATCTCTTAACTATTGTGTAAAATGGCAATTTAAAACCGTTCTAAATGATTGAAATATCCATATCAGCACCTAACTCTAACTTTGAGAAATAAACTTACTTATACCCCTCGTGTCTCACATCTTGATATAAAATCAGATAAATTAGAATGCAACAGTAAAAATCCCAAAAAACAAAGAGTTAAGTCTCTAAAATACTTGAAAAACCAAACTGTCAACGTTTCGCAAATTCGTGCACCATCACATCGTGCAGCACACCTCACATCGACAATCTAAACAGACCCATTAAATAGGGACACTTCCAACATGTTCCACAAACAACAATGTGAGATGTGCAACAGAAGCTGAATCTTGTCTTGAAACGTTCAGAGGTTAGTTTTTCCAGTTTTTTAGAAACTTGAAGCTTTGTATTTTGGGAATTTTCCTATTCCATTCTAATTTACAATTTATGTTTCTATTTGAGTTTTAGCTCAATTTTACTGAGAAAATTCAGGGTATTCATGGCGCAAGTTGAAATATAATTAATTACTATTGAAATTTTTAGAATAATATATAATTTTTGTCTAAATAAATATTCTTTGATAATTTATTGAAGAATGGAGTTTTTAAATTATTTTTTATTAGGATTATGAATCAGAGATACCACCGCTCCGACTTCAACAAAGCCAATCCAACTTCATAGAGAGCTAGCCCATTTTGAGGGTTGACCTTCTCCTGTTGGTTCGCATTAACTCCATCGCCTCTGTTCCTAAATCCAGAGCTAGTTCCTCGAAAAAGGGTTTACTTATTCAAATACTTCGCCTGAAGTTCGTGTTCCAGTAGTCCGTGATTTAGAACAATTAATGGGATTCAAGTGAAACTGGACTCAATGAAACATTCCTGCACGAAATTCTTATCAGATAAGCCATAAAATATACTTCTTAATCAGAAACAGGAAGAGGTTATTAGTTTCAGTACCGCACTGACTTTATGAACGATCCAATTATAATTTATAAGTGCAACCTAATAGATCATAATTATATGAAGCGTTCAGGATCAAAAGCGGATAACTAAAATATTTAAAAATTGAATTTTTCGCCTTATTTCTCATGCTTTTAGTTCGATTCTGAACACATATTTTATAAGCATAAATGATTGCTTAACTAAACAAGCAAAAAAGTCTATTTTTTTGTTTGGAGTTGAGAATTGATAATGAGCGCCTCTTACAAACATATGGGTTTGTACATTTGTGTGTTGTTTTTTTTAGCCATTAAAATAATATTTGTCGCTAAGAAAGAATTTCGATAGAAGTAACAATACAATCTTAGTTTTATTTAAACTTGCCGTAAAGACAGGGTCTTGAAGCGAATAGGAAGTAAGTAATTTTGACACCATCATATTAAACATTTAGTTGTTGTTTTTTTTAATTATAAAAATTGAAAAATATATATATTTGATTAAATTAAATGAGTTCAAAGGACGACTTACGACAAAAGCCAAAAGTCGCATACAGTTAAGTATTACAGAATAGATTATTTTAACAACAAAAAAAACCAGCCTAGTTCTCAGCATCCTTTAAATACAAATACAATTTAGTGGATAGGGATATAAGAAAATAGGAATTATGAACTCGATTTTTATAATGTTAAGATTTCTGTCTGAAATCATAACTTATCTGGAATTCATCAAATTCAAGTTAGCAAATTGGAAAGTTCAACTTCTGATCTCTAACCCATTTCAATAGCGTACTAACTAAATTTCCTTCCCTTTATTATGAAGAAAATTGAAATCCATTCAATGCAAGGGCAAAAAACCTAATATAAATACATTTTAAAACTAAATAATACATTTTTTATGATATTTCGGATATATTTGCAAGTACCCAGGAAAACGTGTGAAACATTTTTCGACCGAGATATTCAAGATAAAGAAACTAAGTTACCATCAGACCGCCATAAACCAATATACTGTTATCTGCTTAATTAACTATTCCATAATTAACTAGCAAAATATAGTTATAAAATTATTATTCCCTTCGGCTTTAATAACAAAAATGTTTTGGTAAGATAAATAGGTTAGATTTATTTATATTCCCTTTATGATTCTTTCGCCTATAATACTAAATGCTTATAATAAAATACTAATCTAGTTTTTTCAATTCTTTCTTACAAAACTGCCGACACGAAAGCCATAAGTTACACTACTCTAAAATTTTTATTTTCTTTCGATAAGGCAAAAGCAGATGCCATATATGAAATTCCTACTCTCCTATTATCTCCCAGTAGAGAAGAAATACCACTAAAAGAAACCAACGCAGTGACTAGTAAAAATTTGGGTGCTATTTCAATGCCAGAGTACTGAGTGCAGACCTTATTTATCTTTTCAAGATCTGGACGCTCAAGACTAAGCACATTCGTTCAATGTATTTATGGCTACGATAAGAGAATTCCTTTTTCCTATTATCATTGTTTCACCCATATAATACCAAATCTCTACAAACTGAAAAGTGATTACTAAAATTGCAAAAACTCGGATAGAAGTACGGCGAGAGGGTGAAGAGTGAGGACAGAGGGATCCTTGGATCAAATATTATTATTTAAATGGGTCCATATTTTAAATTAATTATATTTTTTATTGCATTCTTATACCAGTAATGAGATGTAAGATTTATTATTTAGACTAAAAAATAGGTACCTTAATGATTATGTATACTCATTTGTTTCATTAGTTATAAGATATGTAGTTCAATAGAATTTGCAATACTACTGAAAATTTTCTTAAACCATTCCTAATAGTCTACTTTTACTACATTATTACATAATGGTCTACTTATAATGTTTATTTACATAATAGTTTACTGAGCGTGATAAAAAATCAATAAGATGCTCTTGGAAGCTAAATACACACACACACACATATATATATATATATATATATATATATATATATATATATATGTGTGTGTGTGTGTATTTATATATATATATATATATATACATGTGCGTATGTATTTATGTTGTGCTAACATGAAAAGTGATCTGTTAAAATGTCAGGAGCGCTTTATAGTTTTTAAACATCATACCGAAAATTTAAATGAATAAAATCTTTAGATCCAAAGTAAATGAGCCTGTCATTGCAAAACCACCTTTTTTTTCGAAAATTGGTAGATTAGAAGACTTCAAAACAAATACCTATAACAACACTGATTCCAAAATGGATGAAATTTTTAAAAGAATTTTTCTACTGAACAATCTCCTTGTAAAAGTAGTATACCGTCCACTAATACACCAAAATTTCATATAGCGATTTATAAGATTTTTACGCCTTTAAACACAAACAAACAGAAGTGTAACCTTAGACCTAATCAACCCTTCCTCCGGGCTAGATTTGCTAATCGATATTCCCTCTAGGTCCCAGCCTAGAACAGGTGCATAATGCCAGCGAGCGCTAAAAAATTGTTTAATGAACAAATACTTTGTTTATGTGGAGTAAAAAAAAAGCTTATAATGTTTAAAGTGATCTTATTATATAATAAAATAAAATTAATCATTATGATAATTTTCTTAGTGAAAAATACCGAATCGACTGTCCCCATTTTGTCCGGTAATTTGTATACTGAGTACTTCAAACAAAGAGGGAATTTAACATACCACATACATAAAAAAGTACATCCATTGACCAATCCTTTGATTTATTTATTCGTAATATCGAAAATCAAAATTTAAATGAACAAAAATATGTCCATAAAATCGGCGGTTCCGAAGAACAAAGAACCAATACTACTTCGTCGCAATTGGACATGTGAACAGAAGGTTAAAATTAGAGATTTTAACCATAATTTACCGAATTCATTTGGCCTTCTTCATCTAAAACTCCCTACCATATATCCTCGACCAATCTATATATATATATATATATATATATATATATATATATATATATATATATATATATATATAAATATATATATCTAGGAGTGTTAAAGCTTTAAATGCAGCTTTGTTCTCCAAACGTTTCTCGAATAGTAAGTTTCATATTTTACGAAAAATACCATATCTGATTTTGTTTCTATATTCATATGTTACTTTATGCTGCTATAGCTAATCGGATGATTCTACAGTGGTAGTCTAAATTCGAGTTTCTTCAGGTATAATTATGATAGAGATATTTAACGAGTACCAGACGTCGCACAAGCTCATGACCCCCGTTTTTAATCTCTTTTGAAGGACGGCATTACTAAAGAATTTTTAAAAGTGAAATGAATTCTTACGTTCTTAAGGCCACTTTCTTCCTAGGAGATATCAAGATAATGTAATGGATTGGGCATAGAAAATACCTAGAGGAAATCTATATATGCATTAAAATACGTACAATTATCTTTCCTGAATTAAATCTTACAGTAATACTATTTATATATCTAGTAAACCAAATAAACAATTTCCATAAAGACATATATATAGCATTAATACTAAGCTATATTCTTGACAACTTGGTCTCATATT
Source organism: Troilus luridus (assembly GCA_964056705.1). Lineage (NCBI taxonomy): Eukaryota > Metazoa > Arthropoda > Insecta > Hemiptera > Pentatomidae > Troilus > Troilus luridus. The sequence continues at coordinate 74,321,057 of OZ057416.1, read as the reverse complement.
TTCAATACTCGATACCTCCTGACCTCAGCTGACAGAACGGCCTCATCGATATTGATAAATAGCTTGTTCTGGCTAAGGAGGACACCGTACCATCACAACCCGAGGTAGCACCTTCCAGGATTCCTGGAAACTCCGCCTATCTGATCTGGAACAATGGGGTTATTGGAGGCGGGTCGACAACCCTACTTATTCATGCCACGTCCTTCGGCGAACCCTTCATATTCGACGAATATCAATGATATCTCTTCGCTATTTGATTGCCCAATCGGGACCGAAAGTTGGTTTATGTTGTTTGAGTTTTAAAAAACGTATTACTACTTTGAAAAACATAGAGAAAAAATGAAAAACTCGGCACCCATTAAAATTTGTCCATAAGGTACAAACTACAAGCTTGTAAATGGAGATTAAACACCTAATTTTTCTGTTGCAATTTTACAATAATTGCAATAATTAATCATTGTACTCCCACAACTGCAACATGAATCATTTATCACCAGTCAGAAAGATATGTTTTTGAAATGCAAATGCTGTGAGAGAGCATCGTCTTAACGGATTAATACTGCAGTTTTGTCCAATCTTAGAACCAGCAACTGGAACCTTGCTTAATTATGTTTAGTAATGAACATTTGTAATTTCAAGAAACATGACGTTTAACACACCCTAAAACATTAATGGTTTTCAGGATATTTTTTTAAGTTTTCAAGATATTTATTATCTCAAAATCAATTAAAAAATTCCAACCGTCAGCCCTATGTATCTTTTTTTCATCACGTCTCACTTCATTTTTTAGAATTAGTTCGTACCAGATTTTTTTTAACCTCTTTGGAGCCCTCCCGTTCTTGAAACTTCAAAAAAAGGACTGTCTCTCCACGGTATCTCTTCTCTTTATTATTACTTTTCAAACCTTTCTTTAGCTCAATCAGGTCTCTACTTGTCGATTTTTCTTTTAAAGACACTTACTGTTTATTTTAGTATATTAATTTTAGCTCAAATTGCATAACTGAATAGTAAATTTATTATTATTATATATGTAATTATTGTTATTCTTATACGTAAAATAGAATATTACACGGTGATCACTAAAAACGCCTTATGTAATAGAGCATAATGAGCATGTTAGAAGAGAGCCTATTGTTACATGATTACCCATTTAGTATTGTTTTAAAAAATTGGGTATTTTACATCAAATTTAATAAAGAGTTTTCTATTTATTATAGATAATTAAAAAAATTATAGTATATAAGAAAAATATCATAATCTTATAACACTGCTTTGTCCGTATTGAAATTAGTTAGTCATAAAATTTAAATATTGGAATGAGATGTACCTTGTTTTGTTTTTCAAATCAATGCACTCCATTTTTTCCATTTGAATCCAAACTGGTGCTATTTTTTCCAACGGCTATAAGAAGTCAGGAATACTTGCTTTGAGATTTGGCAATTTTTAATGATACTGATCGACACGAAAAAAAACAACGAAAAGTTCGCTCCGAAGCTAGATAACGCCGTTAAAATATTAGAGGGCCACTACAAACTTACACATGTTTAATATTTTATATATATATGTATACATATAACACTATTATATATATAACATGTTATAACACTATTATATTACGGAATGTAAACAAAAATATGTAAATTTTACAAGGACTGTCTTGTAATCAGGGGGCTTTTTAAATATTAAATCGCGGTCCAGCAATCTTCATAAGAAGAGCGTTCCCTCTTCTGGATCCGGAGGTTAAAAGGATTAAATCCGGCTGGCAGGAAATTTCAAGTTCCATGGGCTTATTAAGCTCGCGGACCTTCCTTCCAGATTAAGTAAGATAAAATTAAGTACTTTCCCTGGCTAAATAATTCATTATTTATGTCGTAGGATGGAAATAGTTGGGGGGTGCAGTCAAAATAAACACCAAATAAGTTAGGACTTATTTATTAATTAATTAACTAGACGTTTCTACTATATTTACATCATATTTTTTATTAATATAACTTCATTCTAATTGTATACAATTATATAACATTCCATACTTATATTTTCAATTTTATATTTATATTTTACTTCTCTACCTGTCATTCACGAGATTCCTATTCATTACTTTCTTCATATTTCTTCTGTATTTATTCTTTGTCATCATATTTTGTATATATTTTTTTTCATTTTACTTATATAACTCTCTAGGAGTCTATTATCATACATTCTGTATTAAACTAGGTTTTCCATACTTTTATATCTCACCTTTTTATGTTCATACTTTTCCATTTTGTATCTTTCTGTTTACCTTTTCATTTTTCTTTGTTTGTATTTTGTTTGCATTATCACCCTTCTGTACATTTATTCTGTAAATTTTTTGTATTCTTATATCCTTCACTATTATGTTCTAGTTTTCTATTACTCTATATATTATTATATTCTTGGTACAGTAATGTTTTTTTATAGTAGTTTTTGTTTTGTCTGTTTTTTTTCTCTCATAGCGCTGAAGATGACCTACAAAGTAGATGACAAAGATGACCCAAATATTTAATAAGGTCGAAACGTCGGCACAAATAATAAATAAGTCCTCACTTATTTGGTGTTTATTTTGACTGCACCCCCCCCCCCAACTATTTCCATCCTACATTTGATCTTCCAGTCAACTATTTTCCTCTCTAACATTATTGATGTCCTGTATTTTTTCCATATGGGTATATTATTTTCACAAAGTATTATTTATGACTTATATATATTGCGGGATTTCAATACCGACTATAAGTTTCATTCTAAGCAAGAAAACACCCGATCCCTCATTCAATTTCAATAGTAGAAATCTAATATATTATTTTACTAAACTTTTACGTGACTATTTTTGAATTAGGTGAATGTCTGTTAGGACTAGACTTTATTATACATTCACCTAATTATTAGGAATTCGTTCTCAATGCGTTCTATGCATTTTTACTTTCCACTCATACTTGGGACATTCGTCATACTCAGGTAGACCCTAATGGAAAACACTTTTTGAAATTTGTTCCACGCGCGTATATCATAACACCGTATAGAAGCATCCTACGTTTGGCGGATGTGAGCGTAGTCGGTGGGAATTCCATAAAAGTTCCTCCCGGCTAAGTTGATGGACTCGCTGACCAACAATGAGAGTGGCCCTTCAGGCTTGCTGGAAGAATACGACGTAGGTTAGAACGCACTACTCACGTTGTTTTTAGTTCAAAAAATACCACTGAACGTCTTGGATCTTTGTGAGGTTAAGCGCCCATTTCCCGGAAGTAAACTAGTCATCCGTTTGTGTCTCCTGGTGGGGACTGCATCACTGGAGGGGATTCATGGCGCAAGATAAAAATATAGAGATTTACGTATAAGGACTTGCAAAGCATGCATCCGGTTAATTTTATTCAAGTGTGAGCGTCGAATAAAATTAATACTTTCAAGCGTAAAATAGTCTTGAAAATTGTTGGGCTAATGAACGGATTCCAAAAAGGTTGATAAGCGCTGTGCCGAGACATAGGCAGGAGGATCGAGTTAAAGAGTGATCAATCGGATTTGGATTTGATAGTGGTCCTTGGACAAAGATTTGCTAGCAGAGATTGCTGGTTTCGGTATCGAGCCGTCGCTAATCCTTTTTTATTTTATTTTGAAATGTGTTATCATATTGGACCAAACACGGAAGGAGGAATGACGATAATAAAATAGGAGGATACATTAGTATTAGTAAAAATGTTTTAATGATTTTAATTACAAAAACAGTGCAATATCCAGCAAAGTCGATTAGCCTTCTTCAAATAAGGTCATTTATATGTAATAAACAACAGAAGTGCCCAAAATTGAGGATTTTCTAAAAGATACCTATTAAATTGTTTATTTTTGTAATATGCTTGTTCATAAAGTGTGATTATGTAATAGATTTTTGGTTTTAGATGTAATAAATTCCAGTATAAAGTGTTCGGAAGATGTTGCCATATTACCCCCAAATAACCTAAAACTCGTTTAGAAGAAAAGTGTTTACAACGTTATTGAGAATACAGAAAGTAATAAATAATGTAATCAGCGTTAATAAGCGTCATTATTAATAGATATAAAGAAGTAATTGTTAACAGCTATAACCTTTGGAAAATTATAATTATATAATTAGATGTTAATACAAATCGGACGTGAGTACATAACATGCTCCTCGACTACCTGTAATCAAGTCTAATAATGTACAAACGCTCTTGCTATAACTTAATCAGTTAGTTCACATAACTGCGGTGCATACCGATGAACCCTTGATAGCTAATTTGAACGTGCAAGCTTCATTATTGCTCAAAAATTATTATCGTTTAAAAGTTAAAAGTTAGCAGTCAATTCAAAACTACTTTAAATTTGACTATTTTAAACAATAAAATCTGATATTCACCAAAGTACATTTTTGTAAGTAATTAAAAAGTTTTTTAACTGAAGACGCTTGTGCTTACATCGATGTTTTGGCTGTAGTACTCACTTATTGCAGAAGGTTGGTATTTAACTTTTGGTTGGTATTGACATACATAGATTGATAATACCGTATTCAATAATTTTGTTAAAGAACGTAGTAAATTATGAAATAAATAGGAAGAAAAACATTATGTATTGTTAGAAAAAAAACAAAAAAGTTGAACTAACATATAAAACTCTCCTCATAGCTAACTTTTAAAAATTTCAAATATTTAAATAATGGAGTGAATAAAGAAAAAGAAAATAAATTCATCGTAAATTCACTTTATTTATGACGGAATTGTAATTTATGACAAATCTGTTAAGGTCTTATTATAAGTAAAAATATTATCATTTATGATTTATGTCAACAATGTATGATTTATCTTTTATTTTATCTGATTATTATGTGTTAAAAGTATTCAATTTATATATTTTATTCAAATTCTAATTTAGTTTTATTCGTTTAGGTTATTTATTTAGATATAGTTTTACTTAAACTTTTTTTATTTTGAAATATTATCTGGGATATCACAAAAATAAATTATTATATATTATGATATATAAGCAGGATTATACCCCTACACACTTTGAATGGGTTTTCAATGTATTGTATAGTAAGAGAGGTCATAATAAATAATGACACTTGTTTAAGGTGAAGGGATCTGTACGTCCGTTGAATTAAACAGAATCGCTCCCATGGTTCAGTAATCGCTACAAGTTCCACGAACCGGGGTTTGGTTTATTTAAATCGACCAATAGTTACTGATTCCGGAAATTTCCTAATTGTGGAAGTAATTAGCATTATGCAGATTAGTTCAATTCAAAAGTTTACTTAAACGGAGAAAAAACTCCCATATATTCATCGGAATATTTTTCATGCTACTCATATATGAGATGTCAAGTTATAAATTTTATGTTTGTTTTGTTTTCAAAACAATATATTTAAATAAATAACGTTAGATAAGTGACAAAACTAATATTGAATTATTTTAGAAACAGGATAACAAAATGTGATTGGTTAAAATAAGTTTAACTGGATTTTAATGAGTTAAATATTTCAAAGGGGATAATAATTAAAAGTACTATAAATTTAAGAAAGTTGTTAAAGGATGAGAATAAAATAATTCAAAAGAAACCTAAGGTTAGAAAAAAAAAGTAATCTCAGGTGAAAGGAGAAAGACAACGTCGGAGGGAATGAAGAAATATTGAAGAAAGTGCAAGGAAGCATCATTACATCCACGTAAAAATAATTGATTTAACAACACACATTGGGGGAAAAAGAGTAAATAACTACTTAAAGTTTAGAAATAACAATCTTATCAGTAATTGACACATTACAAAACAAGATGGAGGAAAATTATTTACAATATTAATTGGGTTTTATAAAACGCCAACTGTGATCAGTAATCTAAGGATAGAAATACTTTGTTTATAAGGAATGGTTATGTTGAATGCTGCCTAAATACTCTGGGTTTCTATTTGACAGTATTCTTATATTATATAATTAGAAATAACATATCTAAATTAATATTCTTTCAAGTTTTAAAATATTAAAAATAATAATTACCTGTGTTATTTCGAAATAATAAACATTTAATTTTGGACTAATAACTCACTATAAACATTATTTTTCCATTATTGAAGAATGTAGACGAAATCCGGAGTCTTGCATTTCTTAGCTTTATTATATTCAAAAATTCTTCTCACCATAACTCATTACCCTGAATATTCTTCAAGATCTAGGGGAATATTAAATCAACTTGTTTTTATTCTGAACTATTCAATCTAAAGCTAGGCGACTTAGCAACTTGATGCTTAAAAATCATATTTTCTTACTATATTATTTTCAATTTTTAAAAATAATATAGAAATTAATTAAAAACCTTGAATGATTTTTAAAAATGTGTTCCAACTTATTCAGTTCTTCCACACTTTAGACAGTTTCATAACAACTTTGTGGATAAATCTTTTTTTACAATGAAACAAATATTAAACCCTTTTACTAGATTAATCTTTAGGGAAAAAAAATATCCAAAGACAAATGATATACTTTGTAATAACATTTACGTATATGACGGCTTTATATTCGGGTTCTGAGAGGAACGGATCACACTCGATTTGGCCACGAACTTTTTCTCATTATACATTAATACGATTAAATACAAAATAAAAGGGCACTCTCAGTCGGCACTAAAAGGATTAAAAGCATTTAAATTAGTAATTAATTCAAAGGGTAATGTACCCATTTGATTTTAATTTTAATTTATTTAACTAAATACATGATAAAGTGCCATGATGAAATAAGCCGATCGATAAATTTGAAAGTTACATGGCCAGGCCTAAATCATCTCCACCTGCTGGAAACTCATTAAAAGTTTAAATCTCCGGATTATTCAACAATTAATAAATTAATTACAAAGGTAAGTTTAAACTATAAATATTTTTTAATGGAATCAGTCCTTGCGTCATCGTAGAGTTCAGAGAAATCATGGGAATTGGAGGGCTGGGAAGTTTATGCCCGCATCTTTTTCGGGTGTTTGTTCGATAAAAAAAGAAAATTTACCAAATGAAAAATCTGGTAAGAAAAAACTGCTTCCGAAGCTTACATTAGTTATCTATTTTAATTTTTGTTTTCTTAAAAATATTTTTCTTTCTTTTTTCTTAAAATCCTTGTTCCCAGACTCATAGATCATCTCTAATACTTCTCCAACTGGAAATATTAAATATTGGAAATATAAAAACTATTTTTATGCATATATAGTTTATAAATACAATACATTTTAAATATTTACACAGTTTAGTTAATTAATCAATGAAATTATACCAGCGGTTTCAATATTATTTATAATTATAAAATATAACTAAAAAATTAGCCATTATTTCAGCATTATTTTTTATGTACTTCTAACTAATAATGACATTTAAAACAATTTAATTAACATTTTTAAATATAATGCCCTTTTTGATCCGAAAAATGTGTAATTGATACATTAATAATATTTTGATCATCAATACTTACTCTAACATAAAACATTATTAATTATTTAATCTACAAGACTTGAATGTATCCAAATGAAAAGAGTTATTGACAGTAGAAATACGTCTTGCTTTAAACATTAAAGGCTTAGCTATTATATGTTCGGATTCTAATTTTTTTTAAAAGAAAAAAAAGAGATCTATTCAATATAAATAATATACATAACTTGCATAAGAAAAGAAAACTGGCTGGCAAAATTTGTTAAATTTACATAAATATGTTTAAATGTTTCAGTTTATGTAAATACAAATCTACAGGATAAATTTACTTGGTAATAACGGTCCATTCTGGCAATAAAAAGATACTCAAAAATTAATTGTCCTCACTTTAGTCTTCTTACAAAGATTAAGGAGCCCTGAATTAAGGACTTTTCTTAGTCCCTCAGGAGCTTTTTATATAAGAAGGGTTAGAAGTAGCGAGGCCAGAAAGTTAAAATAAGTCCCCAGCACTTAGCACCCTCAAGTCCTCCAGTGTCGTTTTTTACAAGACTTCGGAGGCCTTGGAATTCCGAAATAGACCAACTTTAATAAATTTGCTTTTTGTAGCGGGCGAGTTCGGTGACAAAAAGACAATACGGTTTCTCTACTTGGGACTTTAATATAACTTTGAAACTGAATAGCAGTGGAGCTTAATAATGTATATGGGTGAAACAAAAAGGTCTCATTCATAAATTATAAATAAATAACCCATTAAATCCTGACCGAAAGTACATCCTGTGGCATATTACTCAAGAAAGATAAAAACGTCTAGTTGTTATTCATTTATAAAAGGAAGCTATTATTGTCGCAATCAAGTTTCGGAAGTAATAAGTAATACGACTCCGTTTTACGGTCTGCAGTGAACGTAAAACGTTGGATAACTTAGAGACCAAGACCAGATGAAATCCATGAAGATTTTATTCGGCTAAAATACACTGTTATTTATTTATTTTTAAATGTGTAAAGAAAACATTATTGCTGATGTAATGTCCAGAAATCCTATGGATGGATATTTAAAGAGGGAAGATGTGATGCAAGGGTAGAGTTACCACGCCGAAGGTCCTCGGTTCAAATCCCGCTCGCTAGCAGATTAATCTTTTATGAAGCAGGCTGCTGAGCAGAACCACAAAGGTGAGAATTTACAAGACACTCATTTGGCCCATTATAACGTGGCTGGTGAGACATGGCCACCAACTATTTTCTTCCTTACGTCTATCTTCCAGTCAACCATCCCCTCGCTTCTCATAGTGAGAACATCTTTGAACTTGGGATGCAGCAGGTACGAAGCTGCTAAGCTATACAGTATATGAAAGGCCTTAGCCACCGCAGCATCGCGTGTCTTTCATGAGCTACTGAGGCTTTTCTAGTAATTGTAATCGTATTGAAGCATTGTGGAGAATCTATTCCCCAAATGATATATGCACATCTCAGTAGAGTAAGAAGAAGTAGTAACAGTTAATACAACATGTTTATTTATTGGTTAATAAAATATAATCACAGAAATTAGAAATGAAATGTAGTAATATTTCTGATACTTCCCATACTTGTTGTTTGTTACATTTAAAAAAACATTATATTTTTAAACTTACATAAAAACTATATACGACATATATACTCCACTAGCAAGGGTCCAAGTGCTGAAGATTTTATCAAAATGATCTAGTCTATCAATATGAAGTTATACATTCATCTTCTTTTCAAATTATTAAGGAGCAGTAGTTTACAGATTAATCTTTTATGAAGCAGGCTGCTGAGCAGAACCACAAAGGTGAGAATTTACAAGACACTCATTTGGCCCATTATAACTTGGCTGGTGAGACGAGGGCACCAATCAGTTGCAGAAAAAATGGGTAGATTTGAAAGAAAAATCCTCGGACTAATATGCGAGAAGCTGAAATATGGAGAATAAGCACGGACGTATATCAGCTCTATGAGGAAATCAAAGTGTCTCTGTTCATAAAAGTATAGCGTCTATAATGGCACAGAATCGATGATTCCAGAGCTGCTAAACGATTATATAAGTACGACCTAGGTGGAGCACGCTCAAGAGCTAGACTGAGGACTAGATGGCAGGACAGTGTTTGAGGAGACATCTGTGAATGGATATCAACCTGGCAGAAGTTAGAACGCAGTGGGACGGACTTGTTGAGCAGGTCAGGAAAGGCTACAGGTGTGCCAATAGAAGAAGAAGAAGAAGAATAGTTCACAAATTGTTTTTACATGCACTACTTGTCTAGGAAGAATCTAGAGTATATTCTCATGAATCGTCTGCATCCTTCATAGTTCAACAAACTTTACTCAAGTTACACATTCATAGTTCTGCATTACTGTCTGCTAAGAAACAAATGACTTCTTCTTTGTCATGTTATTGGTCTGCCCATAAGAGAGTCTTTAGATATGGCAAGGAGGTGACTTGTCCTAGGTCACGCACAACCGCCAGGTTTTTCCCCCTTATTTTGGGTGCCCTATTTTTATAATATTTTATAAAGGGTGGGTGACCCCCAGGAGGGTCCTAGATCCCATATGATCCATCTCCCGCCGCAAACAGACTAAATAAAGCTGCCTGCAGCGGGATTTGAACCAGGTTTTCCGGCATGGCAACTCAGTGCTCTGCCACTGAGCCACTCCATTTCCCGCCCATTAAATGTGTTGTGAAATTTCTTTTAATCAACTTTAGTTTAAAGGTTAGAATTCCGTTGATACAAGAATAATCGTATTTATCTAAAAGGTCGTTTATTCATTGTGCAATTCTTACTTGTAATAACAAAACATCAATAAATGGTTGAACTTTTCGTTTTCCATAAAAGATTTTATTTGTAATAGGTAAATGTCTTGTTTGATAAAATGAATGAAAGTAAAAATGATTTAAGTATTGTTGAACTTAACAATGGTAATAATACTTGAATGAAAATACAAATACAAGGTAGAAATAACATAATTGTATACTCATTATTATTTCAATTCAATTATTGATATTTTGTATTGAGATTGTGCAATGATATGTTTTGATTAATAAACTACTTGAAAATTGATATAACTATCGTTCCGAGAGTCAATATATGCGAAAAGCTGACTAATGTTAATAATTTAAATTTACACATTTGAAATTTTAATAATTCAGGCTCTAATTGAATAGATTTAGAAGTTCAAATAAGAACAGGGCTTATTCCAAAATTTTGAGTTTTCGCTTCTGTCGGGAGTCCTCATGACTGCCGATTTAAATTATTTTTTTTAAGTTCAAACGACAACAGCTTTTGGTCCCGATTGGCCAATCAAATAGTGATGAGATATCATTAATATTAGTCAATTTTTATTAGTAATTGTTTCTACATGATTTATTTTTAAAATTATTATGAAGATAATTTATGGGGAAGTATTGAATATATAAATTATCTCCTTGGCACTGCATTGTACGTCACTGGTTCCACCGTTGTTCCTTCTTACACGCTCACTTATAATGTTACGTTTTTCTTTCTTTTTTTTCTAAGTTAATTAAAGTATTATTTGTTTACACGTTTTTTTCCCATGACCATTGCCCAACATAAGGCTATAAATCTTTAAGAATACCACTAAATATCCTTACATCAAACCAAAAGGAGTTTCAAGTTAACAAGAAGTGAGTTGAAGAGAATCGATAAGAATGCACATTCATGACTGGTGATTTGGAATATATCGAAAATGGAAATACATCAAATCGTCATAAACTCGATCACATTCGTACAGGGCCTTATTCAATAATCCGACAGATTCGCCTACGTGTAGTGAAATGGTAAGTGATAAGAATAAGAACATCTCAAATATATTTCAATCTACCAAACTCCTTCCTTTTTCATCGAAGGAAGATGGAAGAGTGATTGGTAATAGTAGGTTAGTATGTTACATTATTTTGATATTGTTTAAGTGAAATAATTCATTTATTATTTACTAGCTTTTGCCCAGGGCTTCGCTCGCGTGGAAATTGGTCTGCCACATGAAGTTTCGTGGCAGATCATTTAAAATAAATAATTTAATTTTTTTTACATTAAGTTACTCGTACATCCGAAATTTCAGATGTCTAACTTCAAAACTGACGGATTCCATACAATCTTTGAACCCCTATTATATTATGGGGAAACCCCTTGGGGGTGGAATTGCCCAAATTCCTTTCTTAGTGCTCATTAAGAACGATGATGTTTCGCCGATACGGACTGCTACCGTTCGCTGTTGAAGAAACGACCGTAGGACCGAGGAGAGCTGTTCCGGAAATTCGTTGTCGAGAAGTGAAGTATGTTACTTGATTTGCTTTGTTCAGCGAAAATAAGTAGATTTTGCGAGCAAGAAACACGTGAGCAAGCATACAAACTTTACCCCCTTTTTTCACTCCCTTAGGGGTAGAATTTCGGAAAATCCTTTCTTATCGGATGCCTACGTTATACAAAGAACACACCCTCCCTTCAAGTTTCAGGTCTCAACGATCAGCGGTTTAGGCTGTGCATTGATCCGTCAGTCAGTCATTCAGGACAAAGCATTTTATATGTATAGATATGGGACACTGAGTCGAACGCTTCGAGAAGTGAAGTATGTTACTTGATTTGTTTCGTTCAGCGAAAATATGTAGATTTTGCAAGTAAGAAACACTCGAGAAACCTACTCAGGAGGAAGCCCTGTAGCGATGCTAACAATATTTAACAATTAAATTAAATAACCGCAATTACCTACTGACTATATGTTGGAGGTGATATTGAGAATGTGTTATAACCTAGTACTTTTTACTAATTTTCGTTATTTTTACTCTCTTTAAAAAATCCTTCGCCTGCTGTGCTACGATAGAGGGTAATATTTGGCGTGTCCACTACAAAGTTATTGGTAGTTTTCAAAGATAATTGAACTTGTTCGTTCTTTTCTTGAAAGGCTAGATCAATAGAGGTTAATCAATAGTTAAATTAACGAGTATTAAACTATTTAATTAACATGATAAATAATAATTGTGAACAGCATGAATATTTGGTTCTTGAGACGGTTCATGAAAGCAGAGATTTTTGAACGTTGCAGGAAGTTGGGAAAGGATACAGGATAAAAAGAGAACGAGAGAAATATGGTCGCTGTCAAGGATCTAAAGCAGGGTCTTCCAAGGATAAGGATCACACAACCTTGTTATTTTTTATACAAAACAAAGTTAACAAAACAACAGATAACAATATTTTTATAAAATTATTTCCTACTATACTTGCAATGGGAAAGAAAATTCCTAACTGAATATGTCACAAGCTGAAAATACAAAATATAACCATTTTATTCCAGAAATTAACTGTCTTATCTCAAAAACCATAGTTTAAAAACGATTGCTTCAGCTTTACAAATTTTAAAATAATCACATTAGACTACAAAGGCTAATCGGGCAATGCAACAGTGGGAGCCCTAAACAGTGCCTATCCAATTACAATTAAAATACAGATCTTTAAGTGATACCACACAGAATCGGAACTACCATTTTACTCTCCCTTAGAAGGCTTACTGAGGGTAGAGAGAAAAAAATCTAATATTTTATTATATACTACCATAGAGTAAGTATAAGTAAATATACATATTGGTAGAGTAAAAATATATCTAATTAGAGGGGAGTAAAAATGACGAATGGATTTTTTACTCCCATTATTAAGCGAACTCACAACCTTGATGATGATGAGTGTTTATTTGAATATATCGTTAAGTTTATATCACATTGAAGGGAGCGACGTGGTAGAGCGCTGAGTCGCTATGCCGAAGGTGTTAGTGCCCGGAGATAGATCATTTAGGATCTAGGACCCTCCTGGGGCTCCTCCAGCCTCTATGAAGTATATTCCCTAAATAAGGGTGGGGGAATCTGGCGGTTGATCGTGATCTAGGACAAATCACCTCACTACACAACCGTTAGTACGATCTCAGTACAGTCTCTACCATGTACTGAACCCACGTTTACGGGTTATAGTGGTACAGGTTTATATCATATACAATTCATAATTATAAATTATCCATAATAAATGTTTTTATTTTATTTTTTTATTAATTGTTATAATTTTTAAATATTTTTATTTTGAAGAGAAATGATTTGTCCGGGGCCGGATTCAAACCCGGCTCCCCCACGTATCCGTCGTGGTGCTCTCCCAACTGAGCTACCCTGCTCGTAACACGGCCAGACAAATCCATTCTCTTCACCGATCCTATATCCCTGTGTTATCGCAATTTTGCGATGTACACAATGGGAAGAATGTTCATTGAAAATTACTTTAATTAGGACCTTGTTGACTTACGTCATTATATTATTTATAATTTATTTTATTTTATTTTTGTATTGATTGTTATAATTTATAAATATTTTTATTTTGAAGAGAATAGATTTGTACAGGGCAGGGATTTGAACCCGGATTTCCCACGGTCCCTCTGTACATCGCAAAGTTGAGAGAACACGGGGATATGGGATCGGTGAAGAGAATGGAATTGTCTGGTCGTGTTACTAGCCAGGCTAGCTCAATTGGGAGATTACCACGACGGATACGTGGGAGACCCGGGTTCGAATCCCGGCTCTAGACAAATCTTTTCTCTTCAAAATAAAAATATTTAAATATCAGCGCGTTGTACGAGTAAATGCAGCTAGGTCCATAGATCTTGACTTCCCAAAGATGGACCTAACGGAATTAATGAGAATCCATGTGAAGTATAAGTAATGGGGCATTCCCTTGGGATTCCAGCCAGGATGTTATGAAGTTTAATGTTAGGGGGAGAAAACTGTAATGGGGTGAAACCGTGGTAAGTGAATTTAATGTTCCATATCAGGACGAGGGACCTCTAAAATGAAATTCCTTCCTTGGCTGCCCGCCTTGTTCGAATTAGTTAAACTCCAGAGAAACTTAACGTAAAGATAATGGAGAATCAGCCGCGCTCTACTTGTATAGCTAAATAGCTATGGAAACTATTATTTCTATATTATAATCAGTATTCATACATCCAGTGAGCTATGAATGCATAAGTAAAACAAGTTATTTATTCTTTAATTTTCTTTTGATTTGATCCTCTTTGCTTTGCTTTGATGCTCTTTGCTTCAGGATCATTGAGTTTTGGAAATGGAAACATCAATATTAAAGCAGGTATATAAACTGTCCATCTTATTTACCATATAGGTAGATGATACTATCAATCTAAAACTACTTATTAGCCTAATCAATCATTAACGTATTCTTGGCAGTAATTTAATGGAGATGAACGTTTATTTCATGTCCGTTTTTTTTCTGCCAGGCGGATATAATCATCAGAAAAAAATCGCTAACTAGACTTCATAATGTTTATATGATCATCAAGTGCTTATGTATAATATTCATAAATATATTTTGAAAAGCATGTGAATGGTGAAATATGGAATATACAATCCTCGATGTATGAGGGATGGCTCCTAATATCAACAGGCCGGAATATGTGACAGTAAACGTCTGCAATATGAAATATGTGAATTATTCATCACATGGTACCAGTAGAAATTAGATACAATAAATTCTCGGTATTTTTCAAGGCTTGAGAGTTTGTAGAAAACAGCCAAGCATAGAATAGCTGGAATTTGAAACAAATGAAACTGGAGTCAAGAATAATTTATTTGAAAACCACTAAAATAAAACTATTAAGGAAGCTTATTTTTCGTTTGGTTTTTTTTTCCTTGCTAAAAAAATTAAAACATGGATTATACATCAGACAGGAAGAAAATAAAAACTAATTGAAGGAAAGATTCAATCGATAACGTAGTTTAGTGCCTTCAATTGTGCCCTCTTGGGGCTGCAAAGTCCTCTCAACTACTATAAAGTTGGTATCCTCAATTATATGGATTCGGCCAAATTACATTCCTGTACAACCGTTATCCAAGAAACAGTCTCTACCATGTACTGAACCCATGACCTATGATGGGTTGTTATTGTGCGTTTTAATTTTTTTTTTTGTGTGTAAATCCAATAAATCATTTTATCCCAGTTACTGATTTAGTCAGGCTTTTATCTACCTTAATTCATCATCCATTGTTCGATGTCCTTATCGATTTATGCATAAGCTAACGGTATACACAATTGCATAAAAACGAATTTGTCTTTAGTAAAGTCCCCAATATTTCATAGTTCTCGCCGTTTATATTTTAATTATTATGCGAAACTTTATATTAAAAAACCTAATACTATCAAATTGAAATTCGAACTGGATTCATTCAGTATAGAAAACCATTAGTTACATTTTAAACGGTCAACCCAAGGCTATCTAAACAAAAACTAGCTTTGCTGCCAGTTGAGAGACAATGCACAGCAAAATCCAAGATTAAAAAACCAAAAATTAAATTAAAAATTATAGATTGTATAGTGCATATAATAAATGCATAGACCAACAAGGGAAACCACTTGGACGTGGAAATTGGTTGATACCCTACGAGTGGAGGTACTTCATCCCACCGGGCATTCTCCATTTATTCTCTACATTCATTGAACAAAACTCGTAACTGGTACTAACTGGTAATAATCAGCTCTGCCCTTCCTACCTTCTAAACCTTCTCAACTGAAGAGTATTGCGGAAATCACAAAGCCTGCCGCCTGGAAATTTCTTAGTCGATATTATTAGTTATATAATTGATAATATCGAGTTGATAATTTATGAAGAGCTGATAAAAAATAGACGCAGACAACGTTATTATTTGAGTCATAAGTAAATAAGGTTAAGAACGCAAGTTATTATTTAATTATTACTAAATTTTATTGATTATCAGAGATTAGAATCTCCCTCAGTTGAGGTACCCCGTCTGCGGTTCCCGGTCTGGATATAATGACGAAATATAATTGTTTTGAAATAAAAAAGACACATATAGAAATGTAAAAAGATAATGAAACATTAAAAATAAAGACTCACTAAAGGACGCATATGATTCACTCTTGGAGACAACTGGCTTACCTGAAACAAACAAAGACATTTTTATATAACCTAAAATGTAAAATAAATGTTCAGTATTTTTTTTTTAATAATTAGAACACTCAAGTAGTACGTTAACTAGAATACGAATTCTTCATAAATCTTCTCAGTATTTATTTTAACTTTATTTATTTGTTACATGGTATATATATATATATATATATATATATTGCTTTAATGTACACTATAAATATAATTTAATTTATTTTAATAATCCGCAACAATTCATGATTGATCAGTTTCACTAGCTAGCATATCTTTTCTTAGTTATTAAAAAAAAAAAAAGAATCGGTTGTAATTATATATTGAGGGTTTAAATATTGTTTATATTTATATAAGATGATCATAATTTGCTCTCCATGTGATGATTAATAGTCCTCAACTGATATTTTGGCTATTGTTGTAAAAACAAAATTAGTAATTTAGTATGTTTAGTAAAAAAATAAGTATTAGGATTAAAGGTTTAGTGTTCTAGAGTTAATAGGGCCTTCGTTTGATATTATTTTAATAAGTCAAAACTTAAAAAATGGGGACCTGAAAAAATGCATTAATGAAATATACCAGCTTTCGAGCATTATTAATATTTACATGAAATATAATTTCGGGTAATTATATACAAATCAATACAGTATAAACAAATAACACATACTGAGTATTACTTAACGGTTTATATTCAAACAATTTTGCAAAGCTTTTATTTTAATCTTTTTTTTTTTGTCAAAATTGACTAACACCATTATCTGATATATTTATTTTCATGGGTCATCCTTCAGTCAGTAATTTTTTTGTTCTTTTCAAGTCAATATGTCTTCTATTTACTCATGAATGAAGCCTTAAGTTATGATAAATACATAAATCTACTAACATAATCATTAATATGATCTACAACATTACACAGCACTTATTAAAACCTAACATAGAAAAAATATCGAGCTACAAGATACATGTGAGATGCCAGTTCTTATAAATTCGTGTTATTTTATTACTTCATCAGCATTAAGTATACTAACTCTCTTTTGTCCCAAAAGTCTCTAACGTCAAAGGAATGGAAATAATTAAAAAATCAATGCTTGCATTCGGCTGACACCAAAACGTATTGGAGACGGTACAACATTATAAGCAGCATTAATTACTTTTGTTATTTAATTCTTTCATTTGGTTCATTAAATAAAGAAATATGGATATGAAGTGCTAGAAGCGATGCAGTTCCTCTCATACGATACTAATGGCAGGAAGATAAGCTGTGTAAAATGGGTTGCATAATCATCCTAGGATGATGGTGTGGAAAATCTAATCTCTCCCATAAAGTATGAAAGCACGGTCAACTTTGCACAATTTAAGACCTGTATCGTAGTACACTGTTTTTTCTGTATTTAAACTTCATTGACAACTGTTGAAAGTGTTGTGACAAGTCACCGCACCCACTATTTGCCCTGAAGATGGCCTATAATGTAGGCCGAAACGTTGGCACGATTAATAAAAATTAAGTTTTGCTTAATTTTTGTGATATCGTTGACTGCACCCCCTGACCAATTCAATCCTTCATTGACAGCTGTTTACATTGTCCTGTTATATTTTAATGTAAAAATTTCCTTTAGGAAATGTTCTTAAACTTTTCAGGAAGCTATTTTAGTTTTGTTTTAATTTCTTTAGCAAAAGTACATATGACCATAAAAAGGTTATTCGTATAAATATTGATTCTAAAAGATAATGTAGATTTAAGAATAGATATTTTTTTAAATATATTTTAAGTATTTATGGTGATAATAATAATAAATCTTCACTAATTGACCATTACCTAAATCGAAATATATCCCGTTAGATCAAAGTGCGAGTATATAAGACCGTTCTCCGACAAGTAGTGACACATCCTAGTGAGGCGTGGACCCTTACAAAGCGACAAGAGAGTTTCATTAGTGATTGGGAGAAGAAAATCCTAAGAAAAATATATCTCCCAACAAAAGTCGAAAAATATACAAAATAAAAACCAATAAAGAACTTAATGGCCTGTATTAATACTCCAATTTAGTTTCATATATTAAAAAAGGGAGAATATTTAGTTCATGGCCATCGAAAGGATCAGGAAAGACTACCAAGAAGATAATGGAGGGACGCCCGGACAGTAGAAGAGAACGAGTTAGACCTCGGCTACGGTGGCTCGTAGATCTTGAGGATCTACAGCTTCTTGGAGTGAGAAGATGGAGAAGAGCTGCAGAGGATCGCTCTGAATGGAGGAGAACTATTGAGTAGGCCAAGGTCCTTCAAGGACCATAGCGCTTCAGAGATATATAGATAATTGACCATTATGTTACTTTATAAACTATTATATATTCTCTATAATATAATCAGATTCTTGCTAAAACATACATATATACGTATATGCAAATATCTGACATCAAGCTTTTAAACTATTAATATATTTTTACAAAATCATAATAGTGAAAATAAATGCATAATAATTAGTGAAGAGTTATTATTTTTACATCGAGGTCGGATTCGCATACATAAATCTACATAAGAATTTGTCGATCTTTTTGTGTTTCAATATTATATCAGATACTCCAATGCATTCTCAAGTTATTATTGGCGATATGGTGAAGCAAGTTGAATATACTTATGCATTTAAATTAAAAATATAACACCTGTACTGTTTATATAACATCTATTATTAAACAACTAGTATTTCACAAAAATATTTATTTTTTTTTCACTTCGACTCTACCATCTGAACCAATTAAAACTTTTACATCAGGTCACTTCTCTTCAATCTTTTTAGTGATAGTTCCAAAATTGTATTAATAAAAACGGTCACCTGTGGTCCAGTGGTTAGCGTAACAAACTACAAAGCCCAAGATCGCGGGTTCGTAACCCGGCAGATGACCCTAGGATTTTTATAAGGGTGTAAAAAATCTTTAGTTACGCCGTCCTTCGGAAGGGACGTTAAACGGTGGTCCCGAGCCGGTACGATGTCAGGTACTTGTTAAAAATCCCTATCCTAATTAAACCTGGATAGGAAAAATTTAGAGATCCCACTGTAGTATAGTCCGATTAGCCATAGCAGCATAAAGTGACGTTAAATAAACAACTAACTAACTGTATTGATAAAAAATAGATTATAAATTGCCAAGTCTACAGTCGGCGCGGTTTTGTTTTCTCTCCTTTAAAATCGCCCAAAGTGTAGTTAGGCGGTATTGTTTTGACAGCGACGATTTTAAATATAGTTTAGGTATCAAAAAAATGATTAAGTTTTTGTTATATTTAAATTGCTTATTTTTTTTTTTTTTTAATTCTAATTATTATTAAAAGTTCTTCCTTATTAAATCAATAAGCAAATGTGTCCGCATAAGGTGAATGACAACTTAATTACAAATAATTAAATTTTTTCGTAAAATATATTTATATTCTTTATTAATTAAATTATTAAATTCTTTCAATCGATTATTCATAGCAGCACAAAGTGACGCTAAATGAAACAAACAAACAAATAATTAAATAATCATAAACTACTTTTCATCGAGTTTATAAGGCAGCTGTAAAAATTTAGAATTGTAACGTTAAAATTCGTAAGTAATATTGATGCCTTAGTTCACAAATGTGTTAAGTGCAAATTTTTCAAAAATGGGCTTTGTTATATAAATAATATTGAAAAGTTGTGATCAGGAAGTCATAGATCATATATTGATGTAAAATTAATAGAGAATTGTGAAGGTTACAAAAATATATTGTGTGCTTAAACTTGAACTGTATTTCTTGTGTTAAATTATTATTCAAATTTGACTCCTGTAAAATCTTGTTTCGGCGCTTAACACGTATTTGAACTAAGGGATCGATATGATATTGGCAAAGATAGCTTTTTTAAGTTCAAAACGATAAAACATAATGCCACTGGAAAATATATAATTAATCAATACATTTTATTTAAAATGAAACGGATAAAATAAAGATGCTGGATAATCCAGGTTTCGGATATGACGTACTTATTGTATTAAGACGTAACGAGCCGGAAGATTCGATACTGACGACTACAATAATATTTACTTGTTTAACTCCCCTCTATTAGCCACTAGAACCTAAACCCACAACCTAGCTAAAGCCAACACTCTTCACCCGCCTACATCTCAGGCGTACAAATATCAGTCCAGAGCTTTGTAATTATTCACTTTTGATCCTGATCTAAAAGTTTAAATAGTCGTCACATTTTGTATCCACCTGGATTTTCCTGTCATCTATCAGCCCGAATATTTAATACGATTTCTTTTTTCTCAAGGTGTAGTTGGTCTGATTGCAGTTTTGCCCAGTAATAAAATAGATAGAATGTACATATGATGCCATTTTAGCAGTTAATTTGGTTATTATGATTTTAAGAATGAAAGGGCACATTGGTCTATAATTTTGATCTGCCTCGAATCTAAGTTTTATCATAACTCACTTGTGGTGATGATGATTGATCACGGCTCTCTGACGTCACAAGCAGCCTTCTCTCAGATAAGGAATTTATTTAAGTCCCTTTAACCGCCCACAATTTTTGATAATCAGAACAAAGATTGGTTTACAAATATAATAATAATTTAATATGTATATCAAAATGTAAGTTCAAGACATTTTAAAAATATTTTGTACACAGAACCTTGGACGGTCTCAAAACTATAGTTATGTCTCTCTCTCTTTGCCCTTCTATATAAATATATTTTGCGGAATAACCGTTTATTCTCTGTGTTCTTGATAATACTATTGTCTCATTTACATTCCTTATTAATATTGTTTCTTCTCTTCTTTTTTACAATTGGTTTTATTTATTTTCTGTTGTGTTTTTTTGGGTTTCATGTGTGTATTTTCTATTTATTTATTATTATCATTATTAGCAAAGCTCTCAAAGTGGAAAATGCTAACTAAAGATGCTTCACGTTCTTGTTCTTCTTATTTGCCCATCAGGTTTTCTCTATTTGCGAGAATTCTGCTTTTCTTTCGATTTATTTATTTTTATTTTATTTTCTATTTTTTTCAGCTGTTTTATTTAACCTTTTCCAGCTTTTGTCCTATAACTAATCCTTTATAAATCACATTATTTGCATTGCTGGATAGTTGGGCATTGTGGTGGTGGGATATTGTCTCAGTTAGGTAACTTGCTGATTTTGAGTTTGGGACCTGCTTCATTTATTTATTTACTGTTTTATTATAATCTTTTTGCCCTGAAGATGCCTTAATGTGCGAAATATCGGAAGGTAATTGTGTCTCCTGTTTTTGTTTTAGAAATTTAAGGCTTTTTGTTTGGAATTTTTCCAATTCTTTTGATATTTCCAATTCTATATTATTTATTACGTGACATAGGAAATATTTTAATTAAAAGCGTGCGTGGAAGTTTTTATAATACTTTAAAATCGTTATAAATTATTCTAATAATAAAGCTATTGGAATATATTTATATTCTTAACAACAAATTACTATGTACATGGACACTGGGAAAAAATATCGATAAAGAAAATCCCCCCATGATCAGAAACTTATCAAGGATCGCAAAAAAATCGAAGTAGCTAATTAATGAGTAAATGCCTGAACGATGTTAGACTTTAAAACTTCCTTGGCCTTCGATAGCAATCTCAAATCAATTTCACGCTTGAGGAAACAGGAAAATGAAAGAAGAAATACTTTTGTTTTATACATCATTTAATTGAAATAAAACACATATGATCTTGTTCCTAATGTATTAATACATTATAGCAAGTATTATTTCCTAAATTCGGATTTAAAACAATACCTCACCAAATATGTATTTTATATACAGCAATAAAATGAAAAAGAAAAGTTTTTATATGTTTCAAATAATAATATTCATTATATGACTTGAAAGTTGAAAATGCTGATTGAGTTTATTGAATAATATAAGTCATTAATGTATTACACGAACAATTTCCAATATTAAGAACAATTTTATTTCAATACGGAAACTGATTGCTAATGTTGACATCTAAATAGATAATCTCATTAGTCTTTAAAAATATATTATATTGGCTTAAAAAATATTTTTTCATCGCTTATCGCAGCCAATAGAATCCGAAATTTGTTTTTATTATTCATGGATTCATCTCTCTGTAGCACTGGAATGATGAATCATCCAGCATGAGATCTATTGAGAGTTGTAAAATCCAGATCGAGGTAGACTCATTGGGTTTTCTCCAACCTAAAACATAATACTCGAAATCGAAATGTTTTAATCTTGTTTCGAAGAACAAACACCTCGTAGAAACCATTATACAAAAATAGCATCATTTATAAAAGCTTTCCGATATTTTAACGTGAACGGGTACACAGACTACTCGATCCTTTCAAATATCCGGCATGCTTCTTCCCCACCCTAATGCAAACCCGTACTTTTCCAACATCTCAATTACCAAACAGATGCTCTCTAAGCAAATATAATTATTCACTCAAATCGATGAGAATTAAATAATGGCTTCAATTGTTTGCCTTTCGGCCAGAAGTAAATGCTGTTTTCTTTTGGGTGCAAATTTATTACTTTAAAAGACCCAGAATAAAATTATGTTACTATTATATTATATTATATCTCATAAATACCCCGTATAAAGCTGCAGGAAAATCCTGATACGCGAAGTTGAAGTTCCCATCTATAGAAAGTCTGTTAACAAGCATCTTTCAGTGACGATGAAATGCCTGAAGGCTCCAGCTGACGGACCTGTCGTAATTACTTGGAACAGTCATCCTAAGGGACGGATCAAAGATGTCTGGATCAAACGCGGCTCGTCCTTTTGAGCTGAAGACAGTGATGAGTCCTTAGTGACTAGTTCAGACCATGGACATCAAAGTCAATTCATTCTCTCAAAGAAAAACTATTATAGCACTTAAAAATACAGTACCCTGTATGGGGTCTACCCATGGTGTAGTGGTTAGCAAAACAACCCCCATTATGGTATTTTTTAAATTACATTCATTTAAATAAATTAAAGCTTTAAATTAATATTCTTTTAAATGAAAGACAAAACGTAATTTTGAAACTTCATCCTACTATCCTACTAATATTACAAATGCGAAAGTTTGTGAGGATGTTTGTTACTCTTTCACACAAAAATACTGAACGGATTTGGAGGAAATTGTACAGTAATATAGGTTATACATCAGAATAACATATAGGCTACAATTTATAATGATTTTGTGTAATTTGATCATAATATAACGAGAAATATCATTAAAAAGGTTCTTGGTATAGCTTAAATGAGCACAAAGAAAGGAATTTGGATAATTCCACCCCCAAGGGTTTCCCCCTTAATATAATAGGGGTTCAAAGATTGTATGCAATCCGTCAGTTTTGAAGTTAGACATCTGAAATTTTGAATGTACGAGTAACTTAATGTTAAAAAAATAAAATTATTTATTTAAAATGATTTTAAAGGAAACTTTATGTTGCGGACCTAATTCCACGCGAGCGAAGCCATGAGAAAAAGCTGGTGTCAATATATACGAGATAACACTGATTGAATATCTGCAATCAGATGGAACTGCTCCAACATGATTGCGTGTTCCCTGATGCACTGACCCAATTTACATCGTAAAGTCTTTGTTTCAGAGTCTCGATTGATGTCTACTATTCGTGAACAGGGGCACATGCTGGCCGTAAAATTTACAACGGGAGGATCAAGTAAACACGGGTTCTGTTTACTTCGCCGGGAGAACAGATGGTCGAGGCGTGCAAGGTTTGGCAAAGAGTCAAGGGAAACTTTCTTCAGCCTATCGTCTGCAGTTCCCAAGGCTTACGCCAAAACAATGGAGGGATCAAATAGATCCTTGAGATCCGATCTACGTCAAACCACGGTGCCTGTGGATACTACGTATCACGTACTTTCGTAACCTTGTTCTGATACGTAAACTTAGTATCAGTTCCGCCGATTGTCGCTTCGAGTTGAGTTACAAGCTTTAACTGTTTATTCGTTTTTCTTTTAATATTTTCCAAAAATACAAGTTATCATGAGCTTTAGTATGGAAAAGAGGGTGTAATTATGGGACATGTGTATCCATCGATAATCATTTCATCTGGAAATGAACGTTTCAACGAAAATATTACCGAAATCTACTCATTACCCATAATTACATTCTCTTTTCCTTACTAAATCTCATGGTAACTTCTATTTTTTGAAATATTAAAAATGAAAGGAATTAATAGTTAAAACTCGTTGTGTCTTGATTCGAAGTGACAACCTGCGAAACAGATACCCACTTCTGAGTGTTTTAATAGCTTAATCTATATGTGTACTATGTATTCTCTTAAATAAAAAAAATAAAAAATCTCGAGACGAAGCATAATACTTTCTATTACATCTGTTATACAATAAATTACGCATATTTTATGTAACAATACCAATGTAACAATACCTTGACTTTATAGAACCTATTGCTACCAACTTCTATTACAAAGTACGAGAGAGAAACTAATCTCAATAATCCAGACTTAATTGAATTCTAATAAGCTAGATTAATTTGAGGCGCTTTGGCAATAATCTTTCGTGGTATCATTGCAATCAGACCCTTCTTTATATCCGTATATATGAGATTAATAATACTCAAATTCTTGTATCAAAACAATATCAGAAAAAACATCCTAATAAAGTTATATTTTTACATAAATGTCATTTATTAAAAATTCTCGAAATCAAATTTTGGTGCTTTTCATTAAATAAAAATGAACATCTACTGATATTTTCCAAATTAAACATAATTTAGGAAAGATTGTTTTTGGATTATCTTAATAAAATCAGCATTGTCGAATCCCGATTTAATACAAATCATTGAATTGACTGCTAGTGACAGATTGTAATCCATGATGAATCAAGCCACAATTTTGTATTTGTCAGCAATTAAAGAAGAATATAGAATTGCATTTAAGCCTTGGAGGTTGTGGGATGTTTCCTCTGGTAAGTGTCTTGCAGGATTATGAGGTTGGGATTTGCTTTATTCATATTTATGTTCTTTATTTGCTGTTATTCTCTTTCTGTCCTGAAATTCCAGGATAAGTGAAATATTGACAGGTATTTTTGTTTCGTGTTCCTAGTTTAGTGACTATGGGCTTTTTGATTGAAATTTTTCTAACAATGTCTTGACAAGTATTTAAAATATCATCTTAAATTTAAATAATAACATATTCAAAATTAAAATAAGTATCTTAAATTTTTTTTAAGTTGTTTTTCGATAATTTACTGAACATGGTATGAATAATTGAAAACCAAAATGAGCTGATGTTTAAATCATTATTTCGAAATGATAGAATCCTATTTTCCAGGTATAATTATTAAAATCATTTATATTTTTACTCACTACGGAGTTAGGGAAGCCCTCTGTTCAGATTCGAAAATTTCCTCTCGCTTTTTATGTTCCACAAATCAAGGTGTAAATTTGATTTGGAGAATGCTTGAAATCAAATCCGTGTGACGGCCTAACAATTTCTGCAGGTTATCGGAATTTTATCGGACAAAATGTATTTCCCATAACTTAAATATTTTTCTAGAACATTAGTCGTTTGCAGAATTAATTGTTAAAAAATTTAGTAACAATTTTATCAAACTCCTTTCGATACATAACACAAACACACACATGTAATATCTTGATTTTAATCACTTAAATGTCATAAACAAAATTTATGAGGCTCAATGCCACTCATATTTTTTAGGAATAAACCAATCCATCCCATTTAAGCTAAACTTTTTCCATTTTAATGAAGCATTTAACTTAAAATATAAATAAAATTTAAAATATTTAGCTTCAATCCTGTGCTTTCTTGCTCACGATTCTGAGTTTAAGTGCCGTTTTAAAATAAGGTTCCTTTGTTTCTTATCCCGGAAGCAGATTATACAATTTTCTTTAATAACCTTGCATATCTTGGTCGAGTATATTTTGCTAATGCGTATAGAAAATTGGCCAATGAATGAATAAATCTATTTTTTTTTTTTTTAAGTTATTTTCACTGCGGGTTTTAGTCAATTTAAAAATTGCCTGTTAATATACTGATAATGTTTTTAATTAATCTGTACTTGTACGGTATTTAATTATTTATTTAGCGTAGAAATTGATATTGATTGTATATCAATATGTTTGTCCATTTGATGGTCTCGTATTTCGGAAGATTTTACAAATTAAATATTAGTATTAAAATTATAAAGAATTTATTGCTGTTTAAAATTTCCCTAAAGACACTTAGTCTAAAATGTACTCGAAGTGAGTTAATGAGAAAAAAATAGCGTTTTCATGGCGGCTTTTAGCTGCCAGGAACCGCAGAATTGGAAAACTTGGAATTTCGTGAAGGAGAACATAAATTTAATTACATCTGTTTAGTTTTTAATAATCAAATAATAGTAATTATATATAGATATATTTAGATTAAAGGACAGATTAACACATACTGTTTAGGTTATATCACTATGTAAAATTCGAAATGTTTGGTGAAACATTCATTTCTTGATGAAAATATTACCGAAATGTACATATTTCCCACAAGTACACTATTTTTTTACAGTAAAAACCAGGATTATTTTTATTTTTGAAAACATTAAAAAGGAAACGTTTTAACTTTTCATGTTGTATGTATGTTATGTATGCTGTGACTTAACTCGTAGCGACAACCTGTGCAACTGATACCAATACTATAATAGTAATTTTTATTTTCAGAATTATGTACAACTACATAAAAATTATCCCACCTTTTGTAGGCCAATATGCCCTCTATTCTGCCAAAGTTCCAGGACCATCTTATTTTCTTTTGCAGGAGAATATAAAATATTTAGGAGCTAACTATTGCCGATTATATACCCAACCTAGATGCCATGACCCTTGCGGGATAGGAAGCCGAATCCCTGCAAATGAATTACCCCCAGTAAATCCAACTGAATGATCAACACTCCAAATGAACTCCTAACTCCACTTAATCTCACCTGCCAGGAAACAAGGCGTTGGCTTGACGAGTAGTCGGAGTGGTTGCTATTTGCAGAAGGGAAGAAGGGACATAGAATTTTGTTCTGTTATGAAAAAAATGTTGCTATGTTGACAATAAAACAAAAAAATCAATAACTGCCAAGTAGATCAAGATAGTTTCCTTATAATTTCTATAGGACCATTAAGGTGAAAAAGTTAAGAAGTTTCATGAAAACGTAGTTACTCTCACGAAAATACCTTTGCGTATGCATAAGCTAAATCTATGTACAAAGAATTTGAAAAGAATGTTATATTATTTCCATTCTTATCCTCAATTTCACTTCACTATTGTAGAAAACGATTTTCCAAAATATAGCCAAGGATTGCATTAGCGATAATAGTCAATAAAACAGTACAACCCAAAAAGGGTCTTGGGTTCAATTCGTGTTAGATACTTTACTGTTTCTAGGACAGCAGTTGTGCAAGAAGATTTGTCCGACATCTTACTCGACCGCCATTAAGAGTAATGTCATTATAAAAACTGGTTAAACCCCAGGAGAGTCTCCACATCACACACCATCCATCCCCTTATTTAAGAGATTGAATAAGTTCTCTGTCAGAGCCGGATTTGATCCGGGGACCTACTGCACGCCAACTTAGCTCTCTACCACTGAGCCACCTCGCTCCCAATACTAGTCAATGGACTACGATAAAATCTTTGTGGATACATCCAACCACTGATCAGCACAATTACTGAAAGTTTCTTCTAAATCTGACATACCACAGAAGTTGTTAAACCAATCAGACAAAATAATTCTTTGGTTTATATAACGTATAAGGTGTGTGGAATTTTTCGACGGACATCAACGTGTTTAATAAATTCTCAAAAAGCCAATTAGAAAAAATAATATTTTATTAGAAAATATTTAATTTTATTTCTTTAATTTAATTACTGAAAAATACAAATTTGTCAGTAATTAAATTAAAGATTAATAATTTAAATGATCCAGCAGAGATTACAATTTGTCAATAACAGTCAATTCAAAGTTTTATATTATTTCGGAATACGTACAAGTGATGACTTTTCCTATTTGCTAAAAAAGTTGCTACCATTTTAAATATATTTCCATTAAAAAAAAAGGTTAAACTATTAGTTAAAAAATAATAAATAAATAAAATAATGCTGTTTTCGTTTATCCTAGTCGTCTATTGGTTAATTACCGAATACCAAACCAGAACATATAAAATCGAATTTATAATACTTTATATATAACTCTAGTGTATAATCATAATAATTAATTACGTAATTTAATAGTCAACCTGTGTTGTATTCCAGTGATTACAGTAATGTATGGATTCGTCCCCCATTTATACATTAATAATTTATTTAACGTAGTTTATACATTAGAGTTATAGGAAGGTAATTCGGCGATTGTATGTTGGGCAAATAGCTCTTCGTGTCGAGGAGTCGTAGCTGTAACATTCAACCTTTTCATGACCCGTGCAATTTTAATATCGATTTTATTATTTAAAGAGGGAAAGCATAACTAGGTCGTGTTTTGCGGTCCAATAAGTCATCAACAAAAAGAAAAATATATGTAAAGAGTTGTATCACTCGTTGGTTATATGACAAATTGATCATTGTTTATCACAATCCTTAATGTTAGGGGCCGTTAACATTTAGCACGTAACGATTAGCATATGTGCTTAATATGGTGTATCCGACAAGCGTTGTGTCTTCCTAAATCATTGATCCAAATAAAACAATTTATTGCTGATCGAACAATGTTTAACCTGTAAACTAACTCCGTAAATAATAATAATGTCTTTTAATTGTTCTTTTCTCAATCAACTGTGTTCCTCAAGGTAGTATCCTGGGCCCAATCCTCAACACAGTTTTACTGCAGACATTTCTACCTACCCTTAAATTATCCTTACAACGTATCCACATGTGTATTATCAGCCAACACTAATCCAGTTATAGCATCCCATACTATTCAATCCCATATCACTGATCTTGAAGAATGGTGTCAAAACTAGAGGATAAAAATTAATTCTCACAACTTCCATCAAATCACCTTTGCCCTTTATCGTAAAACTTCCGTTCCTCCTATTTACTAAGATCCCATCGATTCCTGTAGAACAGAGCCGGTGCTTAGGACTGCATCTTGACAAACTTTTAACATTGAATCCTCATACTCGACTGAAACGACCGGAAACTGAGCGCCGTTTCAGGCTACTTCAACACTTATTAGACAAACGCTCAAAGATCCCAACTAATAACAAAAGACACATATAGATGATTATTATAAGATCTATTTGCACTTGCGGTGTAGATT
The DNA here is from genome assembly GCA_964056705.1 of Troilus luridus. Lineage (NCBI taxonomy): Eukaryota > Metazoa > Arthropoda > Insecta > Hemiptera > Pentatomidae > Troilus > Troilus luridus. Next base: position 74,291,400 of record OZ057416.1, on the reverse strand, counting down.
TTTGGGGCTCCACTAAACCATCGAATTCCTCCTATCCGATCCTCATTGTTCCTTACTTTAATAATCTTCCGACACGTCTCCAAAGAAGATGGCCTCATGACCTTCTATATATTGTTATAATACAGTTGTAAATTTCAATTAATAAATTTTTAAAAAAACAAGTTGGATGCAACATAAAACATACTACAGACTAATCAAACTTGAATTTCTAATACAAAATAGAATACTTATATATTTTCTTAGAAATAAATTAAACTCACCAAATTGAAAAAAAATAATATTTTATTATATTATAAAAAAGAATATTATTAAATAAAAAAGATATTTTTTATTTGAAAAGTTAGGGATAAGGCAAAGGATTAATCTTCTTATGTAAGATGCATCTATTTCGTCTCAATAATCCACCTATTATCCATCCGCTAGATGGGATTTGAATTGCATCGATTCTGTTTTATTGGAGCATAAATAGAGGAATTATGATCATTGGCCAGGTTTCCCGATACTTTAATTAGTGCAGAAGCAGAACGATAACCTGGCTGACCTTTCCGATACGACCCGACCCACATTCCCTCCAGTTGCTTTCTGTGTCGCTGCGAGGTAGTTGGTTCAAACTAGCATTATAATCAGAGGTAATTATCTGACGGTGAATATAAAAGATTCAATATAAAGATACAAGCAGAAACAAATTGTTCTGTCGCATGCTTAAACTATAATGTAACCTATTAAAAAAACTGTACCCCTACAACCCATGAAGAGGCTTGGGTTCAGTACGGGGTAGAGACTTTACTGTTTCTAGAACAACCATTTTTCAGGGACATGACTTGTGAGTGAGGTGATATAACGCTAAACACCAGGTTTTCTCCATATTTTGGGTACTCACTCATAGAGAATGGATGAGCCCCAGGTACGTCTAATCCCTGGGATTTCCAGGATCCCGATCTGCCACAGCCGGATTTGAACCTTCACCACGGCTACTCAGCGCTATACCACTGAGCAACCCCGCTCTCAATATATATCAAAATATAAATATCTAATAGTGAGTAACGAAGACATCAAATTTAAAGCTTGATAAAAGTATTAAACTAGCCTACAAGAGAAATTATTTGTGAGTCATTCTAAAATAAATAGGAGAATAGTAGAGGTGAAATTCAGAAAATGATCGATTAATTAAGTAATTCTAAGCGCACACTAAACCCTCTGCTTTGGAGCGAGAACATAGCGAAAAATACGAAAACTCATTCATACCAAATAATATTGCTGAGTGCGCCAATACATATCAAAATGAAAATATTTAATAGTGATTATTGAAGAATCATAGGTTAATATTTTGATAAAACCAATAATAAGATTAAAGAAATATTTGGGAGTCATTTTTAAATAAACAGGAAAATCCAGATTAGAATCTATGAAAGACGTACCTTTGCGCGCGCATTAAACCCCTTTGCTCTATGATAAGAACATTACGAATAATAAGAATAAAACGTATATAAAAAAGTATGGTGCAGAATGTAACACTTTATAGGGCAGTACTTGTGGTATATTAATAAGGAATAGGGAAAAAATAAATGGAAAACAAAATGGATTTCAGAAGAAACAACAGGCGAAATAAATCAATAAAAAACTGAAATGAAAAGAAATTGAAAGAAGGCAATTTTCTTGGTCTGGACCAGTAAAGAGAATACGAGACATCTGGTCTCGAAAAATATTGGAATGGATACAACCATGAAAGAAAAAGAGGACGACCTCGGAGTTGGAGAAACGATGAAGCGGAGATGACGATAAGGGATTTGAAGAGGATTACGTTGAGATAGAAAAAATGGAAGTTGGACTTACAAGTCGCCACAGCTGTGAAATATCCGTATATATATATATATATATATATATATATATATATATGTATATATAATTTACAGAACTAACTCGTAAAAACTTCAACATAGACAATGAAGAACCTTTTCCAGTTTATAATGATCCTTACTACAATTTTACAAGCATTCTAAATAATGAGAAATGCCTTTTTACGTTTATTCGTTAACATTTCCGTGCTTTCACAACGGATTTTATTTTTCTTCATTTATGATAAATTGCAAGCATTATTATAATATTATTTATCCAGTTCTGAAGAGTTTCAAGATTAACACAAGCATTAAAAAATATATTAACCACAGAAAGATAAAAAATATATTAATCACTTCTCCTATAGCTGCACACCCGCTGGGTCATCGAGTAATTAAATCGTGAAAACTATTTCATTTCGTTTTATTTAAATGATTATGAGCAATGTATTTTATAATTAAAACAATATATACATATATATATTGCTATATATTCTGATAATAAAAACAAATTATATTTCGTATTTGGTTAGACCCAATAAATATACGAGAGCGGTACTTCATACTCTCATTTCAATAATTGTTGTTGTTCACTTTTAATACAATATAATTGTTAAATTATTGCTTGTTTTTATCGTTGTTAATTTATACGAAATTAATTTAATACTCAACGTTCCAGAGCTTTGTTGCTAAATTTGGTCTGAAACATTTTATCAATCTAATTTGTGATATTACTAATAACATTGAACCGATATTTGGTGTTGGGGGTTCCACGAGGCTTTAAAAAAATATTTATAATAAAAGTTCTCACCTATGTTTGTCACTTATGTCAGGATTCAACATTGCTCAAATATGATAATTCTACATAAAACGTGCCTGTAGTATTCTAATGCATGTATTATTTGATTAGAGAAATGATTGTAGATACAATATTTCATTTAAACTTTTAATATACTTTTACAATTTTTAGTTTCGCTAATGTTAAAAATAAAAAACAAATATATGGAGGTAAAGTTGTTGTATTAAGCCCTAGAAGAGACGTGTAAAACCAAGCTGAACATGATTTTAAAATTGCCAAGTAAAAAGTGCTGCTGACTTAAACCAAATATGAAATAAGCTGGTCCGTGAAAGTCCAAATACGTGAGCCAGTGTTCAAACTCTGACTACAGAATTCTGTTTACGTAAAAAGTTGTACCTTAAAACTGCTGTTTAGTTACACTAAAATCAGCCTAATTCTACTTAAGTATTTTTTATAGATATATACAGTAGTGTTTGAGTATTTATACTTACATTTCAATATATTTTTGACTTTATTTTTATGAGTTTAAATTACATAAAAATTAAATCAACTGTATAAATGTGGGAAAGAAAATGGTCCAAGTGGAGGTAAAAAATATATTTTTCTCTTTATTATATTAAAAAGGAGAATCCTCGAGCTTTGAAATTTATTTTTATCTCGTTTAAACTAAATTGGATTTATGGAATAAATTTAAGACCTCCACCAAAATGTTTAGACCCCAGGAATAATTTAATTCATTCATCTATTATTTACAAAGCCACTGGTCGGACCCATTCTCTGCTGGTCTTCTTAAGCACTTGTAACCTCAATTTATTTTCTTTGTGCCTTATAAACTTTATCCCGAATTCGAGGCCGCGTGTAGCGGATAAATTATTTATTCTCTTAGCAGCTCAGACTATCCCTATGGGATCTGAAGACCCTCCCTCCTGGAGCTCACCACTAGAAAATGGGTGTTCTCGATTGGGAAGAAAACCTGGAGGTTGGTTGAGCTTAGAGACATTACAACCTCTACAAAGTACTGGTCCAATATCTTTAATTAGTTGTTATGGTAAAGGTTTTCGAATAGATTTTATGGAAACAATTTTATATATATTCTAAATTTTCATAGTATAAATTTTATTTTGCGGTAAGTATTTGCATTGTTTATCGAATGTAAAGAGTAAACTTGATTGATGGTATCATCAATGTACTAAATAATAAATTATGATGCTATTTCCGATACTGATAAATTAATATAAGTTATATTGATCAACGAGGAAGCGGCGGGGCTCATTGGTAGAGCGCTGAGTTGACACGCCTAAGGTCCTATTCCATCCCTCTCACTGGCAGGCTTTTATTTAATCTGTTAGCGGTCAAAGATATTTCCTGTGGGATCTAGGACCCACCTGAGGCTCAACCAGCCTCTATAAACTGGGTACCCATAATAGGGGGGGGATCTGGAGGTTGAGCGTGATCAAGGACAAATCACTTCTTTGTAAAACCGTTGTCGAAAAAGCAGTCTCTACCATGAACCCAGACCCTTCGCGGGTTGTAGTGGTACAGGTTTTTAATTTTTATATCGATTAACGAGTAGTTAATAGTATTAAATTTGAACTAGTTTCTAAATATTAATGAATTCTACAATGAAATAATGAAATCTTGGCATTGCCTAATAAAATAATGTATTATATTTTTTATAAAAATAAAAAACTATTGACTTAACGATAAATAAATGTCAAGATGATGGTGAGAAGAATCTCCTTGATTTATTAATAGACGCCATGTTTAATGGAACCCATGCTGGGCTAACTAATATGTTTACTTTGGCTTAGTAACCCTATCTGTTATCGAAAGGGGAAAAATGATAAGGGAACTGCGACCGAATTTATTAATCGATGTGTACAAGAACCGATCCCAATATTACTTTCCCTAATTATCGGATCTACCTCATTTACTATTCTTTAAGTTTGCCTTTCCTTTTCGGCGAGATAGTTAATTTATATGAGTTTAAAGGCACAACATCTGTTGTGTCGGAGGGAGAGACATGTAAGACAAAACTGATGTTGAGTCAATATTTTCTGTGAACCATTTATTCATACTGCACTAACAAAGCTTCCGCCGAAGTTGATTTGGTGAAGTTTTTGTAAGGGCGATACGAAGTTCGTATGTAAATGTAGTGAAACTTATATCTAATTATTCCTCTCGTGTTTTACGTTTTGAGTAGTGTAACGTCTTTATATCTTTTTTACCGCCTACATACTTTCTCATCCCTCAATCCTATCTTGCAAATAGATCTTTCCAAGTAAACCATAATAACCTCTATACATCCCTCTTTTCCCAATCTGCTGGTGTTCCTCACAGCTGACATCCCAACTCATCCTAATAATATCCGCACCACGTATGCTGATGATACATGTGTATTATCAGTCAACACCAATCCAGTTATTGTATCCCAAAGCCTCCAATCCCATATCACTGATCATGAAGAATGGTGTCAAAACTGGAGAATTAAAATAAATTATCAAAAATCCCATCAATTCATTTTTACCTTACGTCGTAAACCAACGACTTCCTACCCTTCAGTATCCTTTAATAGTATCCCACTTGTGCCTGTAGAACAGATCCTATACTTAGGGTTGCATCTCGACAAACGATTAACCTTGAATCCTCATACAAGACTGAAAAGACAAGAAACCGCTCGACGTTTCAGACTACTTCAACACTTACTAGACAAACTCTCTAAGCTCCCAATTAATTACAAAAGACCCATATACATGACCATCATACGACCTATTTGGACTTACGGAGTAGAGCTTTAGGGCTCCACTAAGCCATCGAATTCCTCTCGTATCCAATCCCTACAATCCAAAATCCTTCGTAAAATCCTTAATGCTCCTTATTTTGTTAAGAATAAAGTCATCCATAATGACCTTACTGTCCCATTTGTTGCTGATTTGGCCCGAACCCGCTATCCTTTCATAACAAACTTCATTTCCACTCAAACCCTTTAGTTTCAAACCTAGCTTCCTCTTCAATTCTCGATAATCCTCCGAGGCGTCTGAAAAGAAGATGGCCAGTGACCTTCATAGTTGAACTTGCGATTTGAGTACTACCAGTGGGTAGTTTCTCTACTTGCCATTATATCATGTCATTATGTATCACTTACCCTATTTACTTGTTATATTATTGTAATATAGTTGTAAATATCAATAAATAAATAATAAAAAAAATTAATAATATTTTTTTTAGTCTTTGTGCTCCTTCAAATAAATAAATACATTTAATCACTCATATTTTTTTCATATAATTTTTAGCATTTAAAAAATCTATAAACTCTCCTGTCGTTTTTCTCCCATTGTATAATAATACCTTTCAAAGTTATATATAATCCAAGTAACAGAAATTATAATTATTAAATGTTTAATTATCCAATCTTAAAAAAACAAACTAACATATGCTAAACATCTTGCAGAAAAGAGAAAGTACATAAGCATTGTACTCTACCTTACTAAAAGTTTTTTTCTCAAATTATTACGTATAAATCCAATAGAAAATTTAAAAATAATAACAATAAATTCAGTATAATACTTATTATTTAATCCCATTGTCTAGATATTAATTAACAATAATCAAGTATACAGTTACTCATATTGTTTGTTTATTCATTTAACCCCCATTTATGGAACTAAGGGTAATCAGACGATGCTAAAGCGGGACCCTAAATTTTGCCTATACGTCATGTCACTTTATCCTGCCATGGCTAAGCGAATCACACTGCAGTGGTAACTGTAAGTTTTCCCAATACAGGGGTAATTAGGATAAGCATATTTAACGAGTACATAACACCAAAAAGCCTGGGGACGACCATAGGTCCTCTCCGAAGGACGGCATAACCAAGGAATTATTACTCCCTTTTAATAACCTAAGGCCAACTGCCGGGCTGTGGACCTGCGATCTTGGTTATGAAAGGTTTTTATGCTAATTACTACACCACAGGTAAACCAGTAAAGTTAATCAACTATCTCCAAAAAATGTATCTCCACTTATATAAATGCAAGAAAATGGGAGCACCTGGAGAGAGGAATATTATCTTCCGTGCCTCAAGAATTCCCTCCTGGTTCTAGATTGCGGATTTATAATTCTGTACTACAATAACTAAGCATGAGGTGGTCGCATCATTAAAGCTTGTGGCATCTCATCATTTGGGATCCTCTCGTTAGAATATCTTGAATATTGATTTCCATGAGTAAGCGAAAACCTACTGGGAGAATATCAAAACGCATTCCGTCATAAGTAATATTCCATTAATTTTTATGAATATATCTATAGCAATAGGAATTTCGTAATCAGATAAGGTTTTAAGTATAGAACAAATTATTGGGTTAAAATTGTATTTAACTGAAGACAAAATTCAAGATCGCGTTTTGAGAAAGAAAGAAAAATAAGTATAATAATTAAATTTTTCGAGAAAAAACAATTATTCAACAATTGGAGTTCCAGTAATTTGAACAGGTATACTATTAAAATAATGAGAGTTAGATAGCCCCTTGGAGGACACAAGATATTTTGTAATTATTTATAATCATATTTAAATATAGACGTTCAATGAAAATCGATTTATTTAAAAAGGTAATCATGCGGTGAAAATATGGTGAATATTCAAGAACCTTTTTTTGAAATTTAAATGTTTCTTTGTTTTTCCTCGTGCTGTACAGTCATTATTTTGATTAAAGGTTGTTATTATATTTTGTTCGTAAAATATGAGAAGTGTTAATTTAACATATAAGAACTCGTATTTAATTTAGTGACATATTGAATCTAGTATTCAGCCGAACAATTCGGAATTTCGGCTTTTGTTCTGGTTTCTAAAGCTAAAAAAAAGCTAAAATCTTATATGTTATGAACAAAATATTTCTAGGATACCAAATGTTTAAAATATATAAAAATATACAGAATATAAAAACTGGATATATTATTGAAAGGACTGTAAAACATCATTTATTCTAGCCAAATTGTATAAATTCTGAATCTCCTTTTCGACTAATGTAAATATTTACTTTTTCCACCTCATTAGTATTTTCAAGCATAAAGGATTTAAAGAAGCGTTTCTTATAAAAAAGAACTTTTCCCAGGGCGTGGGTTGAACCTGAAAGATTCCGTTTATTTAATCGAAGAAGCTTAACAAAGGCACTTGACCCGAGGATACTGAGCTTCGTAATTGTCTTTTTTTCTTTTTTTTTCCTCCTTACCCCTCATTTTCCGATAATTCGTTTTTAATGAATAATATTGTAGAGATTTATAAGATAATTTTATTCAATATTATAATGGCCAAGCTCTAAGTTCTGTATCACTAGAAAAATACATTATAAATAACGTAATTGTTTCCAGGAAAATAGCTAGAGACTTTACAGGGAGAGTCAACAAGTTTTTATTTATAACAAAGTTCGAAGAGAGAATTCAGAAAATATTATTTTAGAACCTGATAGTTTAATGCTCATAATGAGATGAAATCATTAAACTCAAAACAGCCATAAACATTATACAGACATAAACGTAAATAATAAAATAGAACGAGAAATGAGACATTCCATCTTAAAAAAATATTCATGCAAGTAACGTTCATCTGGCAAGCATAATCCGGGTTTTTGTCCAAAAGTGTTTATTGGAAAATGGAGTTTGATCACATTACCAAATTAATTCTCCATATTATTGTCAATATGACTGAATTCCTATAATTTTTATTTTTTATATATGTTCACCCAACTTTGGAGTTCTCCTGATCAAACATTAGTGCTTGGTCCGTAACTTTCTCTCCACCTAATACATTTTCATCTTATTTAATTTCCTACTTTATTCCTCACAGGGGATTTTCTCACGATTGAATTAATTAATCCATTTAACTTGTAAGTATTGTAACGCATTAGAAAACGTGTATTCCGAATACAACTCAACGAATCTTGGAAATAGAAAACTCAAAAATGATGAAAATTCAGCTCAATGCCTATGGGTACCTGGCATATCGGTATAAGAGGAAATGAAACGGCCGATGCCACCCTCTCCCTTGTGCTGCTAGGCCCCTATTAACTTCATCTGAACTCCCACGCCTACTGAAAGAAAATATTCGGGAGGATGGCAAGATAAACGGGAAAGAAGTCCTTCAAAGAAACCTTATATAATAATGACAGAAGAAAACAGTAAAACCTTGTAACTCTTTTAGTCACAACATCCAAGTGGTCCTTATTAGGCATTCTAAATTGTTTAAAGACTGTGTAAATATGTTGGTATATATTATAGGATCACCTGTGGTGTAGTTGGTAGGATAACTTACTATCCCCAAGATCGCTGGTTCGCAGCCCGGCAGATGACCTTAGGGTTTTTAAAGGGATTATTAATTCCTTGGTTAGGAAGAAGTTTAAAATAGGGGGTCCCAAGCCTGTGCGGTGTCAAGTACTCATTAAAGATCCCTATCCTAATTGTACCTGGATTGGCAACATTTAGGACTCCAACTGTAGCATCTTCCGATATTCCATAGCAGCTTAATGTTGTTTTAAATGAAAGAAAAACCAACAGCAAAGTATCATATCAGTATTTCTATAGTACTCAAAGTATATCACTTCTTTATGCAGTATCTTTTCTGAATTAAATAATAAACTGAACGAAATTGGATTACAGCAATACAACTCAATCCAGGTGACACTAACTGTCGGCCTAACAAAGTTCACTGCTCCTAAATTAAATTCCTTCCTAGTTGAGTAAGTTTACTGAAGTAATTATAATGACTATATAATAAATTATAAAGTACTTCCTATTATAATTTATAATCGTAGCGAAGGCGCTACATGGACAGGAGGTTATTGATCTCCATTATAAGCACTTTATAACATCGCAATAACAAAATAACAATTAATCAGAATTTATTAATAACTTTAGATTCTTGCATGTCCGCTATGTTTAAAATAGATTTTTCTTTCAACAGTTCTTGATTAAGAGAAAAAATTAGCTGTTTTCAACTTAATCATTCATTTTTTTTTCAAACGAAATTACATTTTATTTTAATCAAGTAATGGATTCCTAGTACATATTTTTTCTTTAGTTAGAATCAAACCAGAACTTATATAGCTTCGAGGGCGTGGGTGATGTTAAAAACTTGAAATTTCAATGCTAAAAAGAAAGAGTTTTGCAGCAGAAAAGTGGAAAACCCAAACCCTTAATGATTATCTTAAATTTATAAAATAAGATGTAGATGTCGATAACCACAAGTATCTAGAACTAATATGAAAATTTAAAAAATATTGAGACTGACAACGCTCCAAGAGATGTTTATTCGAAAAATCCTTTGTTTTAGAACTATATTATGCATCTTTAAAGAATTCACGCGAAGGAGGAAACAAATGCGGGAAATTCGCGTGGTCATATTTTAATATTTGAAAGTGAGCTTCAAGCTCAAACATTATAATCATTGCGAAAATTAAACATATATAAGAAAGAACCAAAAACATTCTGTATGGAAATTTATTCCTGTGGTAACGTGTGGTGTAATGATTAGCATTCGATACACAAGGTTTGCAGCGCAGGAGTTAGCACAATGTTTTTTTAAAAACCTCGGTTATCAGGTATTCGTTAAAGATCCCCGTCCTTACTAAACCTGGAAAGGCAAAATTTAGGAATCCCACTCCATTGTCCGATTAGCCATAGCAGCATAAAGATACGTTAAATGAATAAATAAATAAACAAATGTAAAAATATTCCAATCAATCTTTTATCTGTGAAGAACATGTCAAATATCCGGGTAAATTTAAAAAATACCTCATTTTCTGTTGAAACAACTAATTAGGTATGCACCATAGCTCATCATTTTTGAATATGTTAAAACACCAGTTTTATAAGTTTTCGAGACGATCGAGACTTTTGGCGATATTTTCTTACCTTATAGACCGCTGTCCGACATACGATCAAACACTCGGACACTGACAAATCGACCTGGATTCACGGATTATGGCTGCTCAGGACAGCTCACCTATATTTCTTCCCTCGAAGTAGACCCTCCAAGGATACCAAACCTCTTGATATGGTACCGTCATCACTCCTAGGAACGACAGGAAGGACTTGGGTGGGGACCTGGGCATCAATCGTTATTCGAATTCGTCAATCTAGCAAACTTCGTCAAAACCTATACGTTATCAGATCTTGAACCATCCCCGAAATCTGAACAACGTCATTTCAGCAACGCAAATTAGAAATTAAATTATTCTCTCACTAAAACCGTTTCATCACCGGGTGCTGGTTCAATATTATAAATATATAAAACCCTTATCAAAATATTTTTATAAACTTCAGTATTAAAAATGATTTTACTATTTCTTCTTTAATCTGAATCAAAATATACTAAAACGAGAATAACAATAGGCCAATAATAATATGTCATTTGTACTACTAATATACACATACATTTTTCTTTGTAGTGACTTATTAATTATTTCGATAATTAATAATAATGAATGCAAGGTCGTAGATTTCGCAAGTCATTTGTGGCGTTGAACCATTAAGTGTAACAAGGATAGATAAATCCTAAAATAACTAACCTTCCTAATACTGTAATAACATTGAACATAGAAATGTATGTGTTGAGATGAAAATAATAAGACACAAAAAGATAGATGATATACAATTTTGTTTTATCTATTCTCTTTAGGTTAATTATTTAATATTATTTATATAGTATTTCGTTTTAGGGAGTGTTGCCGGAAAAGGTCCGGGAGGCGAAGGCTCATTAAAGTGATGGAGAGCAATGAATGAAAAAGAAGGATTTAAAAAAAAAAAATTAATCTATTTATTTCATTTAATATGTCTATAATAATAATTTTAATAATCAGATATATCATGACTATTTTTTTCATTACACGTGGCATATTATTTTGCAATAAACAACAGTTTGTCTCCCATAAGATATGTTAATACTGTACTTACAACTTTCTATTCGAATTGGATATGTAGCAACATCGCCTTATATTTAATCCTATGTATTGAACTAAACGTTCTAGGACCTCATCTAATTGTTACAAATAAAATACAAATTATTTATCTCGAATATTATTCTATCTTCAATACCAAGAAGTTTTCTATGCATTGTCTTGAGATAGTTTCAGAATACAAATTAATAATTTATATTACTATTCAATCATAAGTACTTAGACTTATCACCAAAGCACCATGGTCCGTCAATAACAAAACTCTGCATACTGACTTAAAAATACCAACGGTTGACGAACACATACGAGCATACTCCAAACGCTTTCAAGAAATACTACACGGACATCCAAACCCGTTAATAGAACGAATGACTTCTACTGTCATGGCAGTGAACACTAGGGAGAGATTAAAAAGAACGTGGATGAGGGATTTGTTATCATAGGAAATTGAATCAAGCCTAGGGAGAGGTACTGTTCTTCTTCATGCCTTTCAAGTCATTGTATCATGTTTTAAGTGCCAGCCAATCTGCTGATTGTCACTGTTTTGTATTTGACAGGTGTAGATGAAAATGTAAAGAGAAATAAAAATAATAATAATTTATATTTATTTTTAAAAAAGTAGAGATAGTAATTAAATAAAGGAATAGTTCACGAAAGTAACTAGATTTTGAGGTGTAAGGCAGTCGAAAAGTAAAGGCAAACCATTTGTAACTAATAATGTTTACTATATCGAAATAATATTCCTAATGGTTACTCCAAATCTTGTATAGCGTTAGATAAACATATACATACAACAACCAGTATGTATCGTGCTTTAGACGCTTGGATCCCTGGAGTGGAAACAACACAAATGTTTGGACGTCTGCCTTCTTTGTTACTTACACTTTACTTGACTGATCTACACAAAGCCTTCTCAACGGCTTTTTGCCTTTTGAAAAAACGTAACATATTCATTTTAATACCCTTTATTCTTCAACGCAGCGGAAAATTACAAAAAAAAAAAAAAACATATAAAGAGAAAACAATTTACTATACCGTCGGGTAAAATAATAAAAGAATGAAATGAAACCATCTAACTAAAGATCGAAAAAATATATATGTAATATTCTTTTAGTATTTATTCAGATTACAATAGAATAAATAACCAAAATAGAGTTTCACAATCAATTGAATAGTAAAACTATGTTTAGCAATATGCGTGTGCGCTTGTGTGAGTTCGAATACCGGTCTCGTCGTATTCCTCAAACATCTCCACCCCAAGAGTATGTGAAGGCCGTTTAACAGAGGCAACCCATTAAGATCGGTCGTCGAAGTGATGACCTACCCCGTATACATCTATCGAGAATGGGTTGTGGTTTCCCAGGATCTCAAACAGCCGCTCGTTGGTTTGGTCCTTTAGACGGTCTGGTTCATGCGTCTGCAGACCTCAAGCAGCCACAATTCTTGGTTCTAGACTAATTTGTCACTGTCCTTGATCCCGATTATACGTCACCAGGAAGGACACTGACAAATCTTCACTAAAAGGAGTAGGGTGATCCCCTGCAGGCTCTCAGTACTACAGCAAGCAATATATGTCTCAACGATAACCACATTGCTCGGCCAAATATTTTCACAATCGTCAACCAAGGAAAGAAGAAAATTGATGGTAGTGACGGGTGATTCTTCCTCTCTTTTATAGACACCGAACATGAAACCTACTCTACAATTGAAATTGTATTAAAAATGAAAAGAAGACAGAGGACGTACACCCCCCGATCTTTAAAAGGAAAATATCCATACTTGCCTATTTGAATATGATTCCACTGATTTAATATTCCTTTCAATAGCTTATTCGAATATTTGATTCAAATGCTTGAATTAAGTCTTTGTCGGTATCGAATTCCCTAAAATCAGATAACTTCCAATGTACCAAGTTGTGGAACAAAATTTCGTGCCTGGGGGAGATGCTTATTTTTGCCACCTTTTATTCGTTATTGCTTATTTTTTTATTCGTGGGGAAGAAAATGATCCCGGTGGAGGTCAACAAATTTATCTTAAGTAGGGAAAACTGAAGAGCCAACGTTTCGACCCACATTGCTGGTCTTCTCCAGGGCTGTAGAGGGGAGGCGGGGGCGCCCGGTGTAGCTTCGTCATTAACTATTCACTTCACGAACAACTAGTGATGTGTATAAATAGGCATTGGCATGGAAAGGAGTTATTGCTTATATTACAAATCCATTTCAAACCAAAAACTACAAGAATGATTCGATTCCGCCTCCTCAATACAATTAACTCTCTTTGTATGAAATTCGAAGTATACCCGAAAAGTATACCCAAAGAATACCCTGTGTGAACAACTTTTCAACATTAAGCTCTATAAAGCTAAGCTGGACATTCGGTTAGAAGTTGGGGTGGGAATCCCCTCATGTACATCCAAGGACGCCCACGGACTTCGATAAGCTCTGCCATCTGCTTCGGGTCACTGAACCGTGTGAAGTGTCTCCCTTCGGAATAAGCGTCCATACGTCCAATATTCCGCATTACACAATTGGCTTGAATTTGATATAGTGAGCAAGTACGAATGTTTCATTGAATCATACCTTGCCATTTATTATTAATATTCTCACGTTCAGTATGTATTACAATAATATGTACAACAATTAAATATAATGTATGATATGTAATGGCATGATACAAAGGCAAGTAGAGAAACTACCCATTGGTAGTAATCTAATTTTCAGTATTTAAATAATTTAATTTATAATTTTTTTTAAACAAAAGTAATAATCTAACAGGGATCAGTTAGAATTGAATCATAATTGTCCCATAAAGCTATTTCATTCGATTTCACTATTATATAATATTAAAATATGTTTTAATGATTTTTTCCTGTGTTTATTGTCTCTTTGAAATCTTTAAAAAAAAAAACTGTATACTGTATACTGTAGTATTTTCCCTAATGTCGGCAAATTATGATTTCGTATCAACATGACACTGAAGCATCCGACAATTTTATAAATGCTTAAAATCCAAAATCGCTTAATGACAAGAAATATAGTTACCTATGGCCTTACGATTATGGCATCACGATCGAACCATTACCTATGGCATAATGGTTAGTATAACAACCTACTATGCCCATTATCGCAGGTTAGCGAATTGGTAGATGTCCTGAGAATTGTTTAAAGGGAATAAAAATCCTTAATTACGCCGTCCTTCGGAGGGAATGTAAAATGGGAGTCCTTATTATTCGAACGTAACGATGAATCCAATAAGCTTAATTATTTAAGTTTTAACGCTAATTATATAGCACCTGCAGAAAAGGAAAGAGGATTTAGTTTTCCTTTGTTATTTTTCCACAATGGAAAACTAAACCCACCGTGAGTCCTACAATATGAAATATTGCGACCTAAAAAGAGACAAAAGATCTGCCTGATGTGCCTTAATGTCCGTGTCATTTGGAACAACACCGGGTCGTCCTCACATGGCGACTTTAAACCTTCAAGCTACCACGGATTTGGCTTTTATTCAAAATGCTTTGAAAATATCATATTACTTTACGTAAAATATAATATTGTTTCTACTTCTAAAGTTTTTGGATTTTATTTATTGGTTTTTATTCTTATTTCACCCCCCCCCCCACACCCCAAAAAAATTGAATAATAAATATACCATATCCAAATAATACCTATCTCTGATTCAGATAAACCTGCTCTCAGCTGTTAATATGCTGAACTCAGACAATAACTATCTTTAGAAAGCTCGAGAACTTTCTTTCAAAATCTCGAAATCTAAATATATTTTTAAAAATTATTATTACAAATGCCAATTAAACTATTCTACCTTCAAAGATCGTTATGAGTAGTATTTAATAAGCTGGAGTGTTAGTAAGAATCTTTACATGTTTTAGCATTTTTAAAGCTAGTAAAAGATGAATTATTTTTTAAGTTAGAAAGATCAATAATCAATCATCACAAATTAAAACAATTAAATAAAAAAGTGGGTACTTTTAAGAGGTCAACTTTTTCTTCTTGTTGTGAGATACTCAATAAAAGCAACAGCTACGTCTAGTAAGACAACTACGCCTATTGGCAGCACCAGCATTACTGATATCTCTGTTCCCCCCACCCTTGTCCCACCTCCCACCACACCTCCTTCACCTCCTCAACCAACTTCCTCCTTAATTTCCTTACCCTCCGTTTCTAAAATCCCAACTTCCCAAAACTCCCGATCCTCTGGTGGGATATCCGAAAAAAATTCGGAAGCCCATTCCTCCAAGTTCGAAGTCGCCTCTGAACCGAGGATTTTACCCTCGGTACAGAAGTCGTCTGAAGAATCTTCCAACCCTCACAAGTGTCCTAAAGGTCAACAGACCGAATGGACAAAAGTAAAGGGAAAAACAACTAGAAGTACGACCAGGAAAAAATCACCAAATTGTGAACAAAGTGTAGAAAAAATGGAAAGCAATTAGTAGGTAGTTTTTGATTTTATTATAGGTTTTCCATTTTATTTATACTTAATAAATTTAATCTAATCAACGATATTCTAACCTATTTACATTTTCTTTTTTACTATGACAACTCCAACCAACATAATACAATGGAACTGTAATGGTATAACGGGAAAATATGAGGAACTGAAACTTATAATTAATAAATACCAACCGGTAGTTTTATGTATACAAGAGAGTAAATTACCCCTTAATAAAACTTTTACCCTGAAGGATTATAATATTTATAGAAAAGATTATGATTATAGAAGTAGAGCATGTGGTGGGGTTTTGATTGCCGTAAATAAAAGGGTTGTATCTGAGTTAATTCAGATTAATACCTCCCTCCAAGCAGTGGTAGTCAAGGTCATTCTTCACATTCCCATTTTTGTTTATAATGTTTATCTTCCCCCTGATAATTTTGATGAGGTAGAATTAGTTAATCTTCTGAATAATACCCTTTCTCCTTTTATAGTTATGAGCGACGTAAACGGCCATCATACCTCGTGGGGTTCTTCGCACTGCACAACACGAGGAAATACTATTAGGCGAATTATAGATGGTACCGACTCGATAGTTTTAAACTCAGGACAACCAACATATCTAAGTCCAGCATACCATTCATTCTCGTGCATCGACCTGACATGGTGTTCACCTAGTTTATATACTCATTTGGATTGGCAAGTTTCTCAAGATCAGTATTCTAGCGATCATTTCCCCATAATAATCACTTTCCCATACATTAATACGCGGGTAACAAAACATGCGAGATGGATAACAGAAAAATCCGACTGGACAACATTTCAAAACAATATACTGATATCTACCTCTGATATATCAACCACAAACAATAGCGATGAAAGCAATCATCAAATTACAAAATCTATTTTAGCAGCTGCGGAACTTTCAATCCCAAAAAGCTCCACTATTGTCAAATCGAAAAGAGTCCCTTGGTATGACAATGAATGCAAACTAGCGATTAAGAAGAGAAGAAAGGCTCTTAAAGTCTTCCAAAGAGAACCAACTCTTCAGAATCTAATAAACTATAAAATGAACCGCTCGCTATCTCGCAGAATAATCAAGGAAAAGAAGAAAGAATCATGGGAACAATTTTTGAACACCATTTCATCAAATACCCCACCCAGAATATTTTGGAAAAAGATAAATAATATTATGGGAAGATTTGTTGACTATCAACCGACCCTTCTAATCAATGACAAAATAGAGCAAAATCCCGATATATTGGTCGAGCATTTTGTTGAATATTACTCAAATATTTACTCCACCCAACCACAACCGACAATAGAAACCGAGACAGATAGTATTGACGATCAGAAAGAAAACTCTTTTAACTTACCATTTACCAAAGCAGAATTACTTTCCTGTTTAAAAGAGCTGAAACCATCCTCACCAGGGGTGGATGAAATACATAATGATATGTTGAAAAATCTACCAATACCGGCAATAGACGCGCTTCTTGCATTCTATAACCAGATTTGGAGCACAGGGAACTTTCCTGAGATATGGAGGAGATCAATCATAATACCAGTATTAAAAACTGGAAAAAATAGGTTATTTCCTTCAAGTTACCGGCCCATCTCACTCACAAGCTGCATATGCAAGTTGCTAGAAAAGATGGTTTTAAAAAGGCTAAGTTGGGTACTAGAAAAAAATAATTTATTATCGAATGTACAAAGTGGCTTCAGAATAGGACGCTCTACAATAGATCATCTGGTAACAATGGAATATGAAATTCTCAACAGCTTTGCTGAGAAAAAAGAATGTATAGGTATATATTTCGACATCGAAAAAGCCTTTGATAATTTGAAAAGATCTCTCGTCCTGCAACAGCTACGTGAATGGGGAATTGGAGGTCGGCTACTCATGCTGATCTGTAACTTTTTACGAAATCGGACCTTCCAAGTTAGAATAGGTAATCACCTGTCTTCAGTAAAAGAAATGACCAACGGAATCCCACAAGGAAGTGTCTTAAGCTGCGCTCTCTTTGCAATAGCTATAAACAAAGTTACAGAGATTATTCCTAAACAAATCAAAACATTTTTATTTGTAGACGATCTTGCTCTGTTACTGTCATTTAAAAATGTAAATAGAATGCAAATATTACTACAAAATTGTTTAGCGAATTTAGAAGCATGGTCTATGAAATCTGGTCTAAATTTCTCCACCGAAAAAACTAAATGTCTACTTTTTTCTAAACGCAGGACACCTACTCCTTTTCCAACGCTAACCTACAGAGGCATGAACTTACGTTTCGAAACAAAAGTTAAATTTCTAGGGCTAACTCTTGATTGTAAACTTAACTGGAAAGAGCATATTAGATGTCTAAAAGAAGAAACACTTAAGAGACTGAATATTTTAAAAGTTCTGGCTGGACGTTCATGGGGAGCGGATAGATCAGGCATGCTTAAGGTATATACCAGTCTGATAAGATCAAAGCTGGACTATGGTTGCTTTGTTTACTCATCGTCGAATCAAAATCTGCTTTCAGCTCTTGATTCAGTCCACCATGCAGGCATCCGTCTTGCTACTGGAGCCTTCAGAACCAGTCCAGTGATTAGTTTATGTGTTGAATCTGGTATTGCTCCTCTCGCTTTGAGAAGACACCAACTCGCCTGTGGATACATTGGAAGGCTAAAAAATAGTAATAACAACCCAGCATGGAAACCCATTTTCAAACCGAATAATAGACGATTTCAAGAAAACCGTAGACTACCTGCTCCATTAGGTATTAGGGCTGGTAAATATATAGAAAAAATCAGCTGCTTGGAACCAACAACTAATGAGTTTAATTACCCACCTTGGACTACAAAACTACCTGCAATAGATTTAACGCTTAAAAAATTCACTAAAAATACCACTACAGGACACATTTATTTAGCAGAATATAAAAAAATTAAAGGAAAATATAGTAATAGAAAACAATTTTATACAGATGGTTCTAAATTAAATAATAATGTTGGTTGTTCATTTGTATCAGACTCCAGGATCGGCAAGTATAAACTTCCCTCCCTGGCCAGCAACTTCACTGCCGAAAGTTATGCGATTTGCGCGGCACTCTATTATATTATGCAATGCGAAGAAGAAAACTTCGTAATATACACGGACTCCCTATCTGCTCTTATGGCACTTAAAAACATTTATAGTAAAGACCATCTTATAAGGAAAGCACAAGTTTATGCATCAATGTTAAAAGATATGAATAAGAACATATCTTTGGTCTGGATTCCATCACACGTGGGGATTGATGGTAACGAAGCAGCAGACCGGGCTGCCAAGGAAGCAGCATTGTCATCGATTGATATTACAAGTATCTACACCTCATCAGATATATGCCACTTTTTAAAATATGGAGTAAAACAAGATTGGATTCAGCTTTGGGAAAACACCGAGGAACGAAATAAGCTTAAAGCTGTAAAAAATGAATTAAAAATATGGAAAAGTTCCAACCGCAGTAACAGAAGGGAAGAGGTCGTTGTAACAAGACTTAGAATAGGCCACACCCGACTTACCCATGGTTACCTTATAACAAAGGACAGTCCACCGAAGTGTACAACATGTAATAACGCACAACTAACAATTAGACACATACTGGAGGACTGCCCCCTCTGGGATAGTTATTTTCAGGAAGCTCAATTACAAAGATTCCTCCCAACTATACTAGGCGATAATAATAAAAATATAGACTCAGCCATCAAGTTTCTAAAAAAATATAACCTTTTTGACAAAATTTAAAAAATGACAAAGAAATTTAAAAAATGACAAAGGACAAAGGGAAAAAAAAAAAAAAAAAAAAAAAAAAAAAAAAAAAAAAAAAAAAAAAAAAATATATATATATATATATAGATTGAACGACGGACACTGAAGACCCTTGATGTTGAGTGTCCATAAGCAGTTCTACCTACCTACCTCAATAAAAGAAAGAAATCCAGTTATTTTGTATTGCATTTTTCTCAGATTTTAATTTTCGTACCACTAGACATGTAGTAAGAAACTTACCACAAGTTGTAAGGCGTTAATACAGGCAGATTAATGTAAGTTAATGGAAAATTATTAAAAAAAATTATCTGGACCGAAGTTGCTATGCCAAATCATCATGGAGAATTGTCCTAGCCCCTTCACAAAACCCATTACAGCTTCTATTTGCTGGACTTCTTATCGACATTCTGACTCAGCGTCCTACCTGCATTCTCAATATTAGCTTTATATTTTATTCTTTATTATCTCTTTATATAAAAAATATTTTATTTCCTATAATAAAATAATGGAATTTATTTTATATTATAGGGATCGGAATGGTTCAGTGGTAGGGCACTGAGTTGCTGCTCCAAAATAATTCCAGGAAAAAAGAACTGTACGACTGCAATTCATGTAGGATCTAGTGTTCAGTACAAGGTAGAGACTGTACTGTTCCAAGGACAACGGTTGTGCAGAGAGGTGATTTGTCCAAGATCACGCTCACCCGCCAGGTTTTCTCCCAATTAATTATATATTAGAGACCCTGTGAGCCATCGTAGGGTTTTTATATGACACAGGGTCTTCCGTCGATGTTAACAGATTAAATAATATATCTGACACAGCCGGATTTAAACGTGGAACCTCCAGCATAGCAACTCAGTACTCTACGCGCTACCCCCCGTTCTTGTTGCTCAATCATTATCGTTTGGTTTTCTTACTTCCCATATTTCAAAGTCTCCCTCTTGTTCTCACTCACAAAATCAGTCATTTTTTAACAGAATAAAAAAATGAATAGCCTGGGCTTTTGAATAGCTGTTCAATCATAAAGCTAGAGATTGTGATTTCTGATGAGAAATTTAATTCTAAAATTTACAAATCATCAAAAAGTAACATGGACACAATAGATTTTTTGCCCTAACTTCTTTAAAAAGACAATAATAGTACCAAATAGGAATTAGTATAGGTAATAGGTAAATTTTAAATTTTAGAATGCCATGCATGCAAATAGCTTTTATGAAGAACCGCTTGATATGATGTAGACATAAGACAGCAATATACCAAGAGGAGTATGTATAGTGCGTTTGTAAGTAAAGTTTCATTATTAAATGCTTCTACCGCCATCTCAGTGATTTCATCGCGTAAAAATTACAAAACCTAGTCTGATGATATAATCGTATCGGCCGAAACGTCTGTGTTGTTTTTTTATTCACTTTGGTTGACAATTATAATTTAATATAGTTAACGTAGTATAAATAAAGTATATTATAAGTTTAATCACCCATATTATTTATTATTATTATTATTAGCGTATTCTCCCAATAGTGGAAGACGCTAAGTAAACAACTCAATCAAGGTTTCTTTGGGTTCTTCTTGTTCTTCCAATAGGCTTTCATTCTCTCCGACAAGGCTTGTTTACGTTCTTCCGACCACTTCCGTCTGCACTGCTCCTGCTTTGGTTGCTCCGACGTAACTTCCCACCTGTTGACTTTGTATCTGAAGGTGTCTCTTTCTAAAATGTCCGTTCCACACGTGTTTGCGTTTTTGAGGTCCTTTCGAAGTTCGTCCAGCCAAAGTGTTGAATTCTGAAGCGTAGCATTATTTAATATTCTGTGGAAGAATATGGTCCGGGAAGAGGTCAATAAATTTCTCTTAATATCAAGAAATATTTATTTAGTAGCCAACGTTTCGACCCACTTTGCAGGTCTTCTTCAGGGCTAAATATGAAAAATTACGTTGGTTACTGAATAAATATTTCTTGATATTCAGAGAAATTTATTGACCCCTACCCGGACCATATTCTTCCACATATTTCATCAAGGTCAACTATATTCATTCAAAATATTTAATATTCTTTTTTTAATCTCGTGAGGCGTCCAAAGAATTCCATTCGTCCTTTCGTAATGTCAATTTCAATATTTGAAACATGTTCTGTTGTTCTGATTGATTTTAGCCTGTATATCTTGCTCCTAGGATTTTCCTGATGATCTTCCTCTCTTGATGTTTGATTTCTTCTAATTCTTGTTTTCTGTTAAATGACAATATTTCACTTTCGTAAAGGACTGTTGGTTTTATGACTGTGTTGTAATGCCGAATTCTGTCTGTATTGACATGCATTTTTTGTTGTAGATGTCTTGAACTAACCCTAATGCCTTCTTGACTTTTTGGAAACGGTTTTGCTGCGAGATCTTCTCAAGGCCTGTCGGTTCGATGAATTCTCCGAGGTATTTAAAGTACGGGACCCGGTCGATTTTCGAGCGACGAGATCGCTGGTTCGTAGGTGGCTCTACGATTTTTTAAAGGGAGTAAACAAATTCTTGGCTATGCCGTCCTTCGGAAAGGACGTTAAACGGGGGTTACAAAACTTACGATGACAGGTACTTGTTAAAAACTCCTATCCTAATTAAACCTGGATAGGCAAACTTTGCAGTTCCAACTGTCAAACATCGTCCTAGCAGCATAAAGTGACGTTAAATAAACAAACAAGAACAGTTCATGGGGTTTAGCAGTAGAGTACTTTTAGTTTTTTATTTCTTATCATTCGCAAATGTATCTGATTTTGTTGGTAAATTTTATATTGACTACAAAAACATAAAACATTCGGACAACTTATATAATTTAAACAATCGCATATAAACCAGTGCCAGCCCTGATATGTTTCAAAGGCCCTAAACAGAAGAGATAAGAACTTATCGCCATTATACACCCTTTGAGCCCACGCTTCCAAACAGAAACTAATTGCCGAATTATCAACCATCTCTTACCTCAATAAGTTAACTCGGATTAACTAATCTTTTGTTATAAAGTAAATAAACTATCTCTGGTTGTTTAATAGCGGGTGCCTGACAGATATTGGCATTTAATTTAAACAACTATCTAAACAAAACATATTATTGTTGAGATCATTCAACTTTACAGTACCATAAAAAAAATAACAATGATTAAAAATTAAGATCAAAGTAAGTTAATAAATATAAAAAATGTTAACTTAAAAAAACATATCATACAGATTTTAGTCTACAATACCATTTTAAAATATAGTTCGAGTCTGGCATCCTGGATTTCTCTACAAACTCTGTAAATTCCTACCCCCTACACACTTTCTCATCCTTCAATCCTATCTCACAAATAGAACTTTCCAAGTAAACCATAATAATGTCTATTCATCCATCTTTTCTCAATCTTCTGGTGTTCTTCAAGGTAGTATCATTGGCCCAGTCCTTTATACAGTTTGTACAGCTGACATCCCGACTCATCCTAATACCTTCCTCACCACGTATGTTGATGATGCATGTGTATGATAATATATATAAATGTATACTGATAAGTATACACCAATCCAGTTATTGCTTCCCAAAGCCTCCAATCCCATATCACTGATCTTGAAGAATGGTGTCAAAACTGGAGAATTAAAATAAATTCTTAAACATCCCATCAAATCACTTTTACCTTACGCCGTAAACCAATGACTTCCTGCCCTTCAGTGTCCTTTACTAATAACTCACTGGTGCCTGTAGAACAGATCCGATACATAGGGTTGCATCTCGACAAACGATTAACCTGGATTTGAGACTCCACTAAGCCATCGAATTCCTCTCGTATCCAATCCCTACAATCCAAAATCCTTCATTAAATCCTTAATGCTCCTTATTTTGTTAAGAATAAAGTCATCCATAATGACCTTAATGTCCCATTTGTTGCTGATTTGGCCCGAACCCGCTATCAATTCTTTCATAACAAACTTCATTTCCACTCAAACCCCTAGTTTCAAACCTAGCTTCCTCTTCAATTCCCGATAATCCTCCGAGAAGAAGATGCCCACATGACCTTCTTAGTTGAACTTGTGATTTGAGTACTACCAGTGGGTAGTTTCTACTTGTCATTATCTCATTTCATTATGTATCACTTAGCCTATTTACTTGTTGTATTATTGTAATACAGTTGTAAATATTAGACCGATGTCATCACAGGGTATAATGAATTTACCATTAGCGGAAAGATAAAATTAGACATAGTTAATTCAGCTTTCTATATAATAATGAGAATTTATCCCACAAATATTATAGAATATGAAAATCGTAACTTTGAAATTTGTTCTATACATTTAATGTACAAAAACAACGATCCATTTTCAGTCACAAATTATGAGAAATGGATCTTATACTCGTAATATAACGTTATTTTACGAGGGCGTTTTAGCCTTCTTTAAAAAAAATCTAACCAATGAAACTTTATTAACAGCCACAGATGTTCCGTGTGGGGCTTACCACGCCCGGTAAAGTGAATAGCCATAATTGGAAGGAAACCCTGGAGTTTGAGTGTGATTTCGTACAATTTATCCCATGTACTGAACCTCCATGAGTTGTAGTGGTATAGGATTTTTAATTTTTTTTTAATAAGACAAGGCTTTTGCTACTATGATAATTGTTACTATATTTAATTATCATCAAGTTCATAAAATCTCAAAGATCCACAGCGCTAACTCCAATCTCTTTACTAGATATAATCAAAGAAAAATAAAAACAATATTTCTGGATTTCACTACTGTTATTCAATGGAGTACCCATAACATCGAAGGTCATTATATTAACAGGTTGAATTGTTAAATATATATATTCTTATAAATATTATATGCATTACTAATTATGCATACAATTAGAACAAATTCAACCTTATAAATTCTTGACTATGAATGTAAGCATATATGCCTATACCCGAATAACCTATCGCTTTTAACACAAGTGAAGTTCAAAGTTACAAGTTCATAACCTACGTCTAATTCGAGAGTGCAGTGACATTTATGATCCATGTATATTTATGTCGAAATGTATCGCCATTCTAAAGAAAAAGAAGGATATCTGAAAATAAGTCGATAGTTTTAATCATTGTTTGGTTAAATTTCTATTTAAAAAATGGCCATATTCAGTTAGGTATTTTTAGTACTGCCATAGAATTAATTAAATATATAATTTATTATAAAACGTAACTCCAAATTAGAAAAATATGCAGATGATGATAAAGAACCGACGATATGCTCAATGCTCAGAATATAATTTTTTTTTTTTTAGATGTGTATTCATAAATTCCTAAAAAGGGCAGTCATCTACGAGAGTAAATCGAGGGGGAAAAATAATTCTTTAATAAATATTTAATATAATTGGCGTCAAAAGAAAGTGTCCTAGGCTACTCATTAAAATGATTTATTTCATAATAAAGCGAAAATTTAATGGAAGCATAACAGTTGAACGAATAGTTGAGAAATTTATTAATGAATACTGCGGGATCTTCTTTTTCTTAAATATCGGAACAACTACAGATTCCCTCCATTTTTCGGGTAGTCTTTCCTCTTGCCATGTGTGCTACCAATCTGTACAGTTCCTTGTTCATTTCAGGGTCTGCCGCTTTTATTGATAATATGAAAACGTAAAGAAACTACAGCACACAAGCTACATTATTAAAAAAATATCTAGTCTGTCCCATTTTATTACATTAATACTTACTTACCTTAAATACATTTAATTAAACTGAATACAGAGATAACACTTTAATTTTATAAACAAATGGAAAATTATGACGGATATCAACTGACCGTTCAAACAGCCGACACATCGACATGAACTGGACGGCATTTAGAATTTAGTAGACAAGCATAAGAAAAACATGACTAAGAGGTGGTTTTGAATTTGAGTGCTTGCTATTTCATCAAAACGGAACCAACACTTGGTTCAGCCATTTTCAATTGAAAATCTAAGTCAGGACAATATTGAAAATAGGATGAAACGTTTCTAGTTCAAGAAAACAAACAATATAATTCAATTTTTTCTCAATTTAATAATGTTTTCGCTGAAAAATTAACTTCCAAATTTCTAAAGCCTTTAAATTTGAATTGATTCTTTTAAAATCGATTTATTGTTATTTACAACAGTATTATAATGCAACTAAATAGAATGAATAATACATAATGGTAAGTAGAAACACACTAATCACTGGTAGTACTCAAATATCAAATTTAACTTAGAAGGTTAAGGCCATCTTCTTTTCAGACTCCTCAGAGGATAATCGGGAATTTGAAACTAGTGTTTCTGAGTGGGAATAAAGTTCGTCAGGAAAGCATTGATATCGGGTTCGGACCCAATCTGCAAGAAATGAGGCATTAATGTCATTATGGATGGCTTTTTTTGTATCAAAGTAAGGAGCATTGAGGATTTAACGAAAGTTTTGGAATTGTAAGGATTGGATACGAGAGTAATTTGATGGCTTAGTGAAGACCCAAAGCTCTACTCTGTAAGTCCAAATGAGTGAATTGATTTAACACAAACCGTGTGAAATG
Organism: Troilus luridus; assembly: GCA_964056705.1. Taxonomy (NCBI): domain Eukaryota; kingdom Metazoa; phylum Arthropoda; class Insecta; order Hemiptera; family Pentatomidae; genus Troilus; species Troilus luridus. The sequence goes on along the minus strand of OZ057416.1, from coordinate 74,265,047 downwards.
AGAATTGGGTCCTTTGTGGAGAATGTCGTCCAATTCTGGAAAGCTCTCGAGCCAGGTACACACACAGATATATATAAATCTATATATATACAGTTCTTTCTTATGTATATAGGGTGAAATATATACTTTTCCAACTTTAAATACGAAAGATTATCATAAGTGACAATTAAATGAAGCTTATTATTTTCATCTTGAATAATTGTTGATAATTATTGGTTTTCAGACTAACCCTCATATTTATGACCTCAATTACAAACCGTGAAGAATACCTGTAATGTAATTCGAAACTTCAGTTTCTAATAAATAATTCATCACTATTTAAGGAATTTTTTATTTGTCCTTCATCCGGGCTATTTTCTTCTCGTTATTGTTTTTATTTTTATATTTCAAAATATAACAATGCATTAATACATTATGATTAAACAAAGAGGAAAACTGGCAAAAAATACCACCCCTATTCGATGGCAGATTACTTTAGTGATAGGTTATTAATGTGAACATTCAATACCACCCTCCGGAACATTAGTAATTCCAAGAAGGATCAGAGAACTGTGACTAGTTGGCACAATCAATTTGAAGCCTAAATTAATCTTAAAAAACGATGGAGCCAATAAATCTCTAACTGTCGTAACTATTTGCGACAATTATCGTTTTCTTTTATTTGTCCTTCAAAAATAACATTCATTAATTACGTTTTATTCCAAACTTTATATGCAATTTAACAAGGGCATGAATACATGATTTAATATTAAACCAACTCAGAAGTATATTGTACAACACACCAGACCCTTTTAAATGCTTTGAGTAAAAACTGTTATTTTGCAGGGGTAAGTTCAATGAACTCCATTTCCACTCCTAGACTATTTTTTTATGAAACTAGGTCATTGACGAATCGTAACTGAACGCTAAACAAACATAAAATGGACGAAACTGGCCAGTGTACTGAATGAACCAAGTGTTGACGGAAGGTACTAAAATAACAGAAGTTTTTGGATTCAGGGAACTCTAAAATCGTGTAAATAAAATTATTACTATCCTTTCTCGGTTTACATAAAAATTATTGGACTTTCTATAATGGAGAAAATAATATGCTTAAAGAATTTTTTTTTACTATTTTATTAGAAATAACAATTTATCTTTTAAATCTAAAGCCCCAGAAACGACTCTTGAGTCCACACTTTCCATCTCCTGTTATTAACAGTTTAAATAAATTATCTGCTTGCTATGTTGGATTCACTTCCCAAGCAATGATCTCAGGAAAGTTAAGATACTTTGATCAAAATAATATTTAAATAGTAATATGGGACGCCATACCGAGATAATTACAACTGAGGTCAAGGCCGTAGCCATGAAAACTTTTCGGGAGGGGGGGTCAAGTCAGGACCAAGGATTTTAATAACATTATTCATGATAATTTTTAAAATTTGGATAAATTTGCCCATATAAAATATTATTGGATGATGAATGATTTGGTTTTGTTAGAGTATGTGTTGGTTATAATTTAATTTGCACTTTTTAAACCTAGTATTAATTTTTAATACTAACTAAATTTCGTGATTTCGGGGGGAGGGCCCGAAATCCCACCTTGGCTACGGCCTTGACTGAGGTACAGTAATACATCAATAATGATTAATCTCAATAAATGATCTCTTTTACATAAAAACATGTACCACTGCAACCCGTGAACGGGTCGGGGGTTCAGTACATGGTAGAGACTGTACTGTTTCATGGACAACGGTTCTGCAAGGAGGTGACTTGTCCTAGATCACGCTCAAAGACCAGATTTTGCCCCTTATTTTGGGTACCCTATTTTTATAACACTTTATAGTGGCTGGGTAAGCCCCAGGAGGGTTCTAGATCCTATAGGACCCATCTTCTCTTTTACATAGGTTGAGGTTTTTGAAGAATATGTCTAAAGCATAAAAGATTTCATTTCTAAAACCTAAAAAAAAATATCTGTTTTTACTGGCAGATAGGTATGAGTGGGAAAATAGTATTTACGATGCACCGACAATTTAAGGAATACAATTTTTAAAAACCAAAGCCTTAGTAGTATGTAGTATGTAGCAGTATCGTTTAACTTTTTTTAAAAGGTTTTTTTGGCATTGAGAAAAATGTAATAATCTTGAGTACATCATGTACAATGCATGAGGGATGGTAACGTTTTGGTTATCGAGTGTTGTCGTCATATTTAACAATTAGGTCCCACCCTGGTTGGATTCTACTGTTTTCGCTAAGATCTAGTATAAAGTAAGGGTAAACCCAGCAGTTACCGTGGCAACGAAGTTTATAAATTTATATTGACGAAAGCAGAGTTGCCTCTAAAATCTGCTATTTATTAAAGTTTTATTGAAAGATGATTTCTTCGTTATATTGAAAATTTTCAGCTCTATATTTTCGCCTCCCCCCTATTGCTGTTCTCTAAACCTGCCAATGAATGGATCAAACTGAATGCGTGGGAAAACTCTAGACGCTTCACACAAATTCGTTACTATGGTTGCCTCGATTCGTTTTATCACAACTACATGTAAGTCTGAAATTACAGTAAATGAATAAATGACAGACGAAAGCCAAGCTGCTTTAAATATCTTACATAATATAATTTAATGATTAAAAAAATATATGTTTTCAATTACAGGTGGCAGTTGTTTCTATGTTGTGAAATTTTCACTTTCTTCACGCATACGCAATTTATAATAAAATATGTAAGTGTTTTCATTACAGATATTGTCAAAGTAAAGGTATACAATTTTTTATCGAAATGGCAGAAATACTATACAGAAATATTTACTACCGAAACTACCAACAACTTATTACTAAAATAGGGCTGCAAATTAATATTTATTTTTAAGACTTTCTGCAAGTGTCAGATTGTTTAAAAAAGTCTACGGTTAAACTGAATGTATTTTAAAAACTACGGAAATGACACGCTCCACGAATAATCCCTTAATGCTGCTCACACTCTACTGATTAATGGTTGTTATCACTATGTACATATACGTGTGTATGCGTACGTATTGTTCAATATACTGAAATGTTTATGCATATATATTCTCAAGTATGTTCTGATCGTTAATTTTATACAACCCTCAAAACATTTTAACAATGAAATTTGATAATTCCAACACTTAGATAATATTTTTTTTTTTATGTATTTGTTGCTTTATTGTCTAGGCTACAATACAAATATACAATGCTTCTTCCGAACGAGATGCAACCCGAACAAAGCTGGAAGGGTTATCTACAACTCACCTCTTATGACCACCAAATTTAGCAGCAGTATTTGAAAAATATGTAGTAATCCCATCTTGAAATCAGTCACAGTATTTTTATTTTTAATATTATTTCAAATTTTTGAAAATGCTTAAGAGTCAGACGACGTAGACATGAAGATTACACATCGCGGACATAAGCCCCGACGAGACTACTGAGGCCTCGGAACACCCTGAGGCAGCGAGGGGCGGCGAAGGACTGGGGGTGAACGCATGCCCCCACCTGTGGCGCTATCTCCTCCATCCAGTTCTGGTTATCAATGGCCCCTTTTGTCTTAATTTAATGAGTAATTTTAAATACTTAAATAATTATTGCGTCACATGCATTCACAAGAAATATCCGTTTTTTTCTCTTGTGTAATCAATATATGTTCAAGTTTTCAGCTTGTAATTAGCTGTTAGTAATACTCTCTTCTTTGGTAATATTTACTATCACAACAACTGTACGAACATTGTTTAGTATGCCAAAGATGTAACCTTGGAAACACGCGATTTTCGTGTAAATTTTTTTTTATAAATTTAAATTTGGACATTCGGCAGCCCAAGCTGCAAGACAGATTAGAACTATGATCGTGGAATGGTAAATATCGACGAAAGACCAGGACACGTCCCAAAACCAAATTTGCATCCAAACAAATTATTGTTTTCTATGTGGTGATTAAAGGAAAGAATAATTAATTTATCCTATCTATCCAAACGTTAAAACATCATATCCACATAGATCTTGATGTTTTTGTATATTCCTTTATATCCACATTGACATAATGCAACAAAAACTCATACAGAACGCCAGACCTCATGTTTCACGACAGACAGTTAAGAAACTGAACGAGCTGGCTTACGAAGTCCTCCCACACCCACCGAATTTTCCAAACTTACTTCCATCAGATTTCCATCTCTTCAGAAATTTGGACAGCTTTCTTATAAGTAAAATTTATGAAAATGATTCTCAAGTCAAAAACTCATTTCCATACTTGAGTTCATAACAAATACTGAATTTTTCAGTTCTGAGATTGTAAATTTTATTACACGTTGGAAATATATATAGAAAATGTAAGGTAAATCAAGTAATTACTAAATTTATTATTACCTTACAAATAACTTCGTAACATCATAGACCCAACGAGGAAAATCTCGATTTTATGAGTGAACATAAATTTGAGTCGAATGGAGAACCCCAACCTTTGAATGAAAAATTGATATAATCTTAAGACCTAATAATCTTCGAATCCGTATTTTTCAATTATTAAAATTCGTAACAAATTTATATGAAGTTTCTATACTGCTTTCATTTTTTTAAACGTGTTTCTATTTATAGCAAGCATCGAACGTTTGAAGCGAATCGATAGGTCAGATAAAACTACTTCAAATGTCAAACAATAATCAATACATTGCAAGGCCGGAACTACTTTAAAGTTATATTAGAAATAATATAATTATATTATTAGAAATATTAGAAATAATGTAATTACAAACCTTCAAATGATTTTAAAACATTCTATTTATAAATTTATAAATAATAACAAGGGATGAATAAAACAGTTAATTAAAAAACGAAAGTAATTCAAAAGAAAATATTTAGACCTTTCAAAACGCCATGGAATGTATATCAAAAACTTTTGATTAAAAAATTAAACGAATTGTTCTTCATGTTCTTTAGTATAATTAACCGTAGAAATTAATTACATATCTTTATATCTCATCATAAATTGCGTGTTGGACGAGTTTTAATTTAATTGGTACCATTTTTAAGTATTTACTATCCAACAATTACTGTTAAGCAATTAATGTACTTGCCAGTTGTAGCGAATTTTCATCCATTATTATAAGTATATCCAAAACAGACAAAAGTTCTCGGTCTTAAGGTGATGAAATTTATTTAACATTATGGATAAATTGATACGGAATTAAATTAAGTGTGGTAGTCATGCGTGTTTCCATGGCGGAATAGTACGTTTTAAAACTTCGAACATATTTGGACTCAGGAAGGTTTCAGGTTAAAAATCAATTTTCATAAAAATTTCAAGCAAGATGAAGAACACCTGGGAGGTTACGAAAATTTGAAACTGTGGGTCAGAAAAGGTACGATCAAAGGAATTGGCCTAAAAACATAACTTTGATTATTATTTTATATACTGGCATTCTCGAAAATAAATTTTAAAAATTAAAAATAAATTATATAGAAATTTTTCCATCCTTTCGTGAATGGTATAAACATTAGATACACCAAACAGGCTGATTATGTGGTATGTATCTACGGAGCATTAACCGATCATATCATTCAAAATAGTATTTTCTGCGAAGAAACTATTTTGAAAGATCTTTTAAATTAAAAGATACATGAAACTAAACTACATATTGGATAGGTTAAATAACCTAGGTTATTGTTTTTTTACTTTTTTATTGGGAAGAAATATTTGGGGTGTCCACCGATGCAATTAAGAACGTGACTTAGAAATGGCGTAACGTGACGTCACTTGACTACCCCTACCACCAAGCTGGCAACCTGCGGAATAACTACCTACGAATATATTTAAATAAGAGATATATCAATTGAAACATGTCCAAATTGATATATAAATGCAGAAAAAAATATTTTCTAAATATGGAGGAAAATCATCCTATTCAATCTAATTACAAAGATGGTGAAGTACTGTGAGATGCAGCTGCCCAACGAGGCCAGGTAGAATTGCCTCTTCAACGCTTTTCCTGAAAGGAATAGTTCGCCTGATCTTTCAAGACAAGTTAAGAGATTAAGTCGGAGCGAACAGATGTTTTATTTCTCACAAGCCATTAAAACTAAGTAACACACCGTTTTTCACTCAACCTCCTTTTGGCTAAAAAAACCGGCAAATCCTTATATACCTGTCTATAAACCTAGTAACTAATCAAGAATAGCTGAATAATAATAGTTAATTCCTTATAATTCCTAAGTACTCATCCAAGATAATCTGCCATAACGCATTTAACTAACTTTAGTATGAATACTTACATACGTGTTAGCGTCAAATAGTTTTCGAAATAAGCTTTTCAAATAAACAAATACTGTTACTATTTTGGCGCATAAAATTATAGTTATGAACCGCTTTATGTACCATTAAACTGATTTTAATGATGTTATTAAAAAATAAATGTATACATAAAATTGATGTATACATGCATATTGATGTATACATAAAATTGATATAAATCTATAAATAAAATTGATAGTTCAGTAACTCTTATAGTAACTGAACTATCAATTTTTCATAACCTGTGAATCATTCAGATAATCTCAAAATCGTGTAAGATGAGTTTTTTAAAAATATTTATCAAAAAATCATTTTTATTAGAAAATATTTTATAATTTGAAAAAAAAATAATGATTTAAATTAAAATTGTAAATAAACTGAAGGGGCGTAAGTTTCAACTCAACCGATTGATTATTCAGCATTTCTATTTGTTTCCCGATTGCAACCAATCACATCGTTCTATTTTTTTGAAGTCAGGAACGACAAATGTACAGGTTTTTTTTTGTATTCCGTTCAAATGAGTATCACTATTTTTCTTTCTTACACGGATAGGACCAAATATAGAAATCGATAGGAATCCTAAAAAAATCCTATTAATGATGAAGATAGTTTGACTAGAATCGTATCATTAAAAATATATTACTTTTGAAGTTACGACCAAATAAGTTGTTCGTTATAATACTAAATTTTAATTTTGTATTATTAATAAAATCTTGTATTAAAACGAATTAGTAATATAGAGAAAGAGCTTGAGAACCTTAAATCGTTTGAGAGAACTACAAAATACAAATAAATTATTCCGCAAGAAATTTATCGCTGCCTCTATGTATGTAATAATATATGCACAATCATATCTAGAAAATCTTTATACTATGAAATTTTGCCTCAGTTCATTCAAAATGAACCCATTACAAGTATTAAAAAAATTATATATTCATATATATCTGTCAGCATCGAAACCCATCAAATAGTGCAGTAGGATTTAGAACGAAAACCACCACAGAACGCCTTCGACATTGTAGAAAAGTGTATTTTCGCAGAAAAAGCAATTAAATAATTATTTAATTGTATAATTAATTCTGTAATTATTTAAAGTCTTCTTTAGTATCTCTAACTGAAATGGGAGATCCTATCGATTAACTATTGTTAACGGGTTTATTCGATAATTGGGTTTATATATTATTGATATTACATAAGCAATGATTTGAATTAAATTGTCCGTCTCAATTTTTTTTATCTGGACTTGAAAAAAAATATATAATATATATATATATATAAATAAAAAAATTATTGTAGGCAAAAAATCATTATTAATAATAACGTCTCACTACCCGTAATAACCCTTATGAAAGTCTTATTTTCTTATTATCTACCCGTAATCAAGGGTAGTAGCCCTTACCCTCAACCCTTTACGCAAATTGTTTATCATGGCGGCTAGATGCCCCTCTGGGTACTAAAGAGGGATCCTGATGGTTTTCGCCATAGCTTCAGCGCCCATAAAATAAAATCTCACAAACGAGAATTTAAGAAGGGTATAGGATATTCTAAGAAATCCTTAGATATCCTTTCAGATTTGGATGTGAAGAAAGACTGCAGATCATACTTTATGAGGTACGATTATACAAGTGGGTTAAGTGGATTTATTTTTGTCAATAAATTAATTTTAATTTACACTAGATGATTAAAGAACGTTTAGATGTTTGTTTATTTAACGTCAATTTTATGCTGATATGGGTATTAACGATGCTAAAGTCCTAAATTTTGTCTATTAAGATATAAATAAAATAGAGGTCTTTAAACAGTAACTGACACCGTACAGGCTCGGCACCGCCATTTTACGTACCATCCAAAGGAAGGCATAACCAAGGTTTTGAAACGCCCTTTTAAAATACCCTGCGGGGCTGCGAATCTGTGACCTTTGGTATAGAAGTTTGTTATGCTAACCACTGCACCTCAGGTGGGCTCATTAAAGTACGTATCCGTGTCATTAACAATTACGATGATTTTTAAGTTTCGTAAAAGATCTACATATAATCCAGATTATATGTATATTTTATAATGCAGATTTTATTTTATAGATCTTGGGATTAGGAAAACAAAAAGGAATTATAATAGTAAACCAATGAAAATAAAAATAATCTAATATGTGAGATGCACGTAAATTTTACTGGGATCCCAATTTGAAATAGATTTTAATCCTTAGTAAATAATATTTACAATATTTTTTGTTCAATTTCGAAGATATTCAGTACAGTATGATAAACAATTTCACACCAAAACGTTACAATAAATACCGAAATATATATTATTTATTTCAAGCGTACATAAAACTAAAAGCACCCCAGAATTTTTTTTTCCGACATAATGAGGGAAAAAACAGAAAAAAAGTCGAATTAGACGCTGTTGCGTTGAGAATGCATGTCACTTCATGAAACAGACTTTTTCCAATAGAACGTCTTTTGTTGTCATATAAGGTGCCGTAATTTGTTGTGATCGCATATGGAGGGGGCAGATTCAATGGGAAAGGTCAAAACTGCAATACCTGTTGGTCCATTCCTCAAATTTTCACAGTATCCTATATAATACAGTATTTATTCCGAATTTTCAAAATCATTACAGACAAAACTTGCAGGAAATTTAGCGTTCTTTAAATTAGTTAATGAAAGATTTTTAGAGTCAATGCACTGGAAGCAAGATTGTGAGGAAAACATTTTTCAAGATAAACCTCTGATGCATCATAACTTTTATTCAATGAGCTTTTCTTACAGGTCAACCATTTTCAAGCTAAAGACATAGAGGTAATCTTTCCTAGCTTTTTAAAAAAAAAAATGTAGTTATTGCCTATGGTCTTCAACAAAATTATGGATAGTATTAATTAGATGCAGAATTTAAGATCTGTAATTTAATCCAAATTACATCCTTTCAAATTTCACAGGAAATTCACTTGGCTTGGACAGCAAGATTTTGTTGCTGATAATGGTTGATAATCTGCCGAATGCAGTTGCCAGGGTTGTAGCATCCCTATGGTTGGCTGCCTAAGCTCAACACACCATGTACAACCACTAGAACAGTAAACTCACATACTCGTATGCAGGTAAACACAGAATCACACACCTAATCACAAAGTTCAAAGCCACAAACAGTACACATCTCAAGACTACCTTCTCTAAGTGCACCTATTGCTCTAGGGCAGGTATTAAAAGGAATGTCCAGCCCCCTGACTGAAGTAGGATGAGACAGGCCAATTCCCTGCACATCTCAAACTTCAGAAGAAAAACAACTCCTCACACCGCTAAAGGTGATAGAAGAGTAGCATTTGTTATTGCTAATGGATATCAATATTATTACATTCATTTGTTGAATGAATAAGTTAATTGACTCCTAGACAGAAATCAAAACTAATGGTGAAAATAAAAAACTTTTATTACAGATAGAGCATCAATTCCTTATTTTTAGGTTTAAGAGCATGCTGAGCTATTGAGAAAAAAGGTAATTCAAATTATGACTCCATTTCTTCCTGAATTGTGGCATAACTCCCCCCCCCCCCCAAACTGAATTTTCTTTTATAAAAGTATGGGAAGAAAATGGTCCAAGTGGAGATCAAAGAAAAATATTTTCTTCCCCTTATATATAAGCTCAATTAATATTATTCAAGTTTAATAAAAATAAACAAAAAATAATTGTAAAATGGAAATCAAATTTGAAGATTTTTATCATTTTTACAAAAAATAATCCCTTAGTTTGTTTACATAATAGAAAAGATACAAAAAAATATTAATAATCGTTATATGTAAAAAAATTAGATAATAAGTGTTATATGTAAAAAAAAAATTACTTATCAACAAAAATCAGGAATAAAAATTATTTATTCTAATTTGAAATTTTTGTTTATATTTTAGATATATATACTTTACTACATATGGTACAATTTCCCAAAGAGATTGAGTCAATATTATGGTCAATGGCTTGGCTTCATAAGAATAAATGAGGAGCTACATTAAGAGTACCTAACTAGTCTTAGAAAAACTGAGATTGTGAAGAATTCTGTATGGCTGACCGCTATATTATTAAACAATACACATTAATTGTAATGATTAATTTTTTTTAAGTGGGCTTAAAAGAGCAATACATTTTTATCAAAGAGGCAGTCTGGCAGTCTTACAGTGGAAACGCTAATTTTTTCAGTCTCACTCCTACTTATTATAATAGTTGTTAATACACACTTACATACATATAGTTAGTTATTAGAAGTAACTATCCATCAATGTAATAGTTGCTAGTTGTGACTATAAACAATAAAATAAATAAGCAAAAAGTATATTATTTATTTACGTAAAAGCTATCCTATTACAAATAAACTATACTGCAATGAAAGTTGAAATGGCAAAATTTGTCTCAGCTTCTATGTACAGTAAGCTAGTATACTGATAAAATATTTATACTTAATGGATTTTGGCTCATTTCATTGAAAGTGAGCCCAAAAGAAGTGCCCATATGTGATTAAAATAATAAATTATGTTAACATATCGCCCCTACCATTTCCAACTATCGAATGTGAAAAAAACATAGTTTTTGTTTTCGACTTATAGCAGTTGCTTTAGGATTGATAATTGATATAAAATTCATATAGAGGCATCTATCAGTCATAAAAGCTATGTAAAACAAATATCATTGGTTTGACTATAGGCACTAATTCTTATTGAACCTTGAAACTGTTTTTTTTTAATTCTCCTTAAAAGTACCGATTTTCACATTCAATAGTTGGAAATGGTAGGGACGATATGTATCCTTCAATACCAGAAGCATTCATAGTACAGCTTAAAAAATACATTTATGTATATATTTGACAAGTTACTTAAACAAGAGAAAAATAGCCTATAGATATGGGACCGAATAAATAGATAGACATAAAAATTTTAATAAATGAATTTATATTAAAAAACCAATAGACCTCTAATCAATGAAAACAAATTTTCATAATTTTACAAAAATATGTATGATTCTGTGACTAAAAGATTATTTAAGTTAATCTTTTTTAATACAATTTAAAAAAAATATTATATATTTTCCTAGTATGGCTATCTCATTTTTTCTCCCATATCTGCAAAGCCATCTTTAAAAAATTTACCATGCAAACAAATTTAAAATATGAAACAATGCAATGAACAATTACGTAATCTTCAAGATGAGCTTGAGGTTGCTGAAAACTTGAATAGAAAGTTACTTTTGAGCACGCCAATTGTAAAAAATATTATATTTTCACTATTTTTATGAACTTACTAAGTTAGTACTCCTACTAAAAAAAGTTGAGCCAAAACTGATCACTGCTACCAATTTCACTAAAATAAAAGATAACTGATAAAATATTTTAAATTCTGTTGCATGTCATTAGTAATAATCGATAGCATGATGTTCGATGATAATGATTTGAAAATTTAAAAAAAAATCACTTTAGCACACTTATTTCAATATAAAAAAATAAAATAAATAATTAAACCTAACATTGATAATGTAATGTCAATGAAAGATTCTTTTAATTGTTGTTGTTAAAGATTAAAATTCAATATTAATAAAAATAAAAAAAATACTTCTACATAAATAATTTTTATGGCGATCCAAATTATTAATTTGAAATTCATGATTTTATGAAATGGTTGTTTTTCAGATAGGAGTGTTTGAAACACGTCATATTTATTAATAATAAATTGTGCTGTATTATATTTATGGTGCATTTAAATCATTCACCAAATCCAAATTTGAATGAATATTGATTAGAAATAAATTCAACTTTACAATGACCTCTGTAGTTCATTTCTTAAACTATGTTTAGTTTTAAAAATGGCCAATAGAGCACAACTTTTAAAAATAATTATAATTAAGAATTTGAAGAGGTGTGGTATATAAAATATGGTGTAGAGAAATATTTATTCTAATTTTAGATCGTCCCCCATGATTTTTTTTCTATTCTACTTTTCGAGCAAGATTACTAATGTTCTGGCACCTTTCCACTATATAAAATTATCTCGGCTAATGTCTTAGTAACGGTGAAGTACGGGTAGGCGTTAAATTTAAATTTTAATTATTTTTTTAAAGTAATGTTTTGAAAAACGTTTGCTGACTGTGAGAAGGTTCATTGTTTATTTTTTTCAGGTTATCCATGATTTACGCTCGCATGATTCTAGGTTCTGAAATAGACCTAATTACCTATCTATGTTTCCGAGTCTCTAGTTTTGTGAAGTTTCGTTGAATATCTTTTGGTATCAGAAGTCTTAACCAATTAGACTAAATCCTTTGTCAAATGAAGTGTTACGTAAGGTAGTTGAAGTGTTATTTTCATGGCTGTGTGTTTACATGTAAAGGTTACAACTGCGGAAAGGGTGGGCTGTAATTAGTTTTAGCTCTTTATGGAAGACTGAAGTTTATTGTATGAGACTGTATTAGTGACTGCAAGAATAAATCATTTTTTAAGAATGGTAACCATTTTTATCTGTTAGTGGATTACAGTTATTGTCATGTGATTATTTCCGTGTTGGTTAGTTCCTTAAATATGTCAAAGGTCTGAATCTGACATTTACCAGACCTACCTTATCAAATTCAATGATATTTATCTGTCTGACATTTTAAAATCGTTATTTCGGCCACTCTTAAATTAGACAAAATTATTGTGTTATTACAATTTCAAAACAGGTGGTTTGATTTTAGTTATTGTATCTAGTTATGAAACCCACTTATCTAAAGGAAAAAGTAAATGAACTTGTTTACTTTAGATAACTACCTACTCACTCATCTTATAAGTATTGAATATTTTATATTTAATTCTAATTGCATTTTAGTTTACTGATTTTTATTTTTCTAGATTGACTGGATTTTGGAAAACTTGTATATTAGAAATATTTTAACTAAATATTGATTTATCCAATGAGTGAACAATGTTCTGCGACAATTTATCCACTGTGCTACTAAGGCACCGGCAAATTGCTCCCTGTATGGTGGGAAAGTGTTTCATTATAAAGTAAATATTAGGAAGAATGGAAATACATGATACAAATGTTGAAGTACTCTATGATTTTGAATATTCTACTAAAGATGGGCAAACTATTACTATTAAGGAAGGGGAAAAGTTACTTTTGTTGAAAAAAACAAATAGTGACTGGTGGCAAGTCATAAGAAGTACTGGTCGAAGACCTTTTTATGTTCCTTCTACTTATGTTCGCATTTTGGAAGGTTCTAAGGATAAACCAGTTGTTGATGTTTCCAACCAAAAAGAGAAAAATAAGCTCCAAGCGAGCCCTGTTACTCCCCCTCACAATTTCACGGTGAGTGTCAATATCAAGCCTGGCCCTGGGGATGTTCCTAAGAAAAAGAAAAGCTCAAGTAAAACTAAAGTGATGTTGAATTGTGAGTCAGATAATGAAGTGTTATCAACTGATAAGGTATCTGATAGATATGCTCAATTGCCCACACCTGATTATTCCATTGTACCAATGCCAAAACAAAAAGATGATACTACTGCAGAAGCTAATATTCTGGATGATAATTTATCAAGTTCACTTTCAGAGATGGCTCATCAGATCAAATTCGAGCCGGTTAAAATCAGGGGAGCAGAAAAGCTTAGGTATTCAGGAAGTTTCAAGACCGAGTATGAAAAAAAGATTCTTCTTAGATCTTTCTCTGGGAGCACCCCGGATCTCACAGCTGTTGATAATCAAGAAAAGGAAGAGAGAGATGTTAATCGCATTAAGAGTGTCGAAGAACTTAAAAGTGATCAGGAAAATAATATTGTGGTGAAAGGAATAAAACCGATCATAAATATCAAAAGTTTAGGGGATATAGCTGAAAAACTCGAGAAAAACATGGCCAAGTTTCTCAATAGCAATATGTCCATGAGCTATGTCGAAAATAATAATCTAAAGGATAGTACTGATTCTGTTGAAAGTGGAAGGGCTAGTGGTGAAACTGGGGGTGCATCGAGTAGTGATAGTATTGAATTGAAACCCAAAATACCTGTAGCCAAGCCTCGGAGAAGTCTTCGGCCGAAGGTACGTTAAAAAAATTATTTATGTTTGTATGAATTTAGTCCCAATCATAAGCTTTTAAATAATTTCAATTTTTTTTGGAAAATAATATAAAAGCAGGAAGAAGTAATATATGCTAACTGCCAAGAATTGATGAGGGGTGAGAGTCCTGCCAATGTTCCGGATTTACCTTCTGGTTGGAATGCACAAGTTGACACTGAAACTCATCAAACGTGCTATGTCCATGCAACAACAGGGGATAAGGTACCGATTTCATTTTTTTTTTTTTTTTAGAATAAACTATTAAGTTATGGCTGTAAAATCAGGTTAACACTCTCCTTTAGATAGGAGATAATGAATAGCAAAGTTTATAGAAAAGTAAAGTTTTAGTTGGACGAGTCGTATTCATTCTTAAAGCATGTTTGTTTACGGAATAATTGATGAATTCTTCTTTTTTATGAATCAACTAACTAAATTTTTTTCCATAGAAATTTTAGAAGTTTAGTTTATTTACTTCCCTCATATTTATTATGATTTCCTTAAAAAAGTTTAAAAAAACTGCTTGGTTGGTAATAAAAATATTAATTTCTAAATTTAAAAACAATCTATGTTTAGTTTACTCAATTGATAAATTTGGCTTTTAACCAAATGCCTTGGATAATCTTTAAATCCGTTGTTGACCCCACACTAGCGTGTCTAAATGCCTTCCGGTTTGATTTTATGGCCTTTATTTAAGAACTTATCAGGGCATGACCAGCCTACCATAGCAATGGAAACCCTCATCAGTTGAAAACAGATTCTTACTTTGTTTGAAGAAAATATCTGTACAATTCTTTTATAAGTAGGAGAATTATTTTAAATTTAATATTTTTGTCTATTAATATTCAAGGTTAGAAAATTCTGTTATTTTTATAATCTAGGAGAGAAAAAATTACTTGTTTCTAAAAACATATATATTTTTTATTTGTAAGGTTATTGTGTTAAAACTTTGTTGTATCCAAAAGATGAATTGGGATATTTTTTACAAAAAATTGGGTCTTTAATTGTAAAGAGCTGATGAAATTTATAGTGATTGGGTTGATGATAAAAATTAATAATATAAGTTTATGAAGATTTTAAAGAACATGATGATGACTGAGAATATATGATCAGTTGTTAGTTGTAAAACAGAATCCTTTAGTAATGATGCATTTTAGATTTTGAGTTATATGTATTAGTTATCTGATGTTAGTATCTTAATTATTGATCTGATGTTAGTTATAAAATAGAATCATTAAGCAATGTGATACATTTTAGATTTTTAGTTAACATTAATTATTTGTTAGTATTACTAAGCAAAATACAGATTTTAATGTATATTTTTTACTGTTTGTTAGTTATAAGATAGGGAATTCCTATTTTTGTAGGAAATGGAATATTCCCTCTTTTTTTCCTGGAATGAGCTATATTCATTTTCCTGGAATGATGTCCAGAAATATTTTTCTTATCAAACATTGTTTTTAAAATTTTTAATTAGGTTTGATAATTTTAATAGTTATAAGAGGCTTTTAAAGTACAGGTATTTTTTTATTAATTCTGTATTTTAGTTTAAAATTATTAAGTATTTATAGCACTTCTTTGATTTAATATATTTTTTTACTGTTGTATAGATTTTTTTTATTATATGCATATATATAATGAAAGTAAGAGAGATTTTGTATATTTTAATATGAAAAAAAAATAGTAGTAACTGACTGAAATTTTGAACTTATCAGACCAACGATGCATGGGATGGTTGAGGATGTGATAAAAGAGTCAGATGTCAGTTGGCAATTAACCCTTGGTGTCAGGCACGTTTTTTTAATTGACCCATAGAACAGTTGCTTCTGTTGGATGTTGAAACATAGCCCATGAATGAGACCAGTCATATCAGAAGGGTGATTCACTACAGCCCATCCCACATTCAGTGCACATCTTGACTACTGTCAGTAGCTCATACTAAGCAGGCACAACTGTGTCACTCTGCCGTCAGTTAATTATGTATTTTAATAATTAATTTTTGTTTGCAATTTTTTAACAATTGATGAAAATGTGTACAGATTCAGTTTGGGAAAACAACCCTGCATACTTCTGTAGTTTCCAAGTTAAAAAGGGTCTTTTCAAATCCCTTTGTGATAATGCATTAGAATCAGCAGGAATGCTCATGGTTCAGTCTAGGTTGGCGGCATTTGATTCTGATTGTAATGTTGCCATTTATGGTGATAAGATTGATACAACTGATATACCTCAGCCTTTCGGTCCTGACTTGTTCCTCAATTTTATTCTGTACGGTTTCGAACAATTGTGCCTTCAACTAGAAGCTATCGACCATCCTGAAGTGATATTTCTAATGGATGAAGAATTCAAACAGTTGTGTGCTTCTGCTGAAGCTTTGTTGGATGACATCGAATCCGAACCTTCCAGTCTTGAAAACAATCCTGCAACTGATATGAGAGCTTCAGTGTCGAACCTCGAATTGTATACAACTAACAGTGATTCGACCATTCCCTTAAGTGAAGATGATACCTCAAGTGAATCTAGTGATATAACTGCATGGAAATGGGATATTTATGCTTCGGCCTTTGATGAATATGATTTTCTCATTTATAATTACAATTCAGATAAGTCTCAGGTATTTATAATTATTTGGAGGAACCAATTATATTTTTATGTTGTTCATAGTTGCAGTTCACATCAACATTGTATTAAAAAAAAATTAATATTAAAAAAATAAAATATTAAAAAAAATTTAAATATATGAAGATACTCATATGAGAATTTAAAAGATATCCAAACTCACGGAAATAAGGAAATTATAAGAGACCTTGGTCTATTTTAGGCAGCATTGGTACTTCCTGAACTTATCATTATATCAGTTTTAAAAATTTTTAATTTTTAAATCTATTTATTTTTTGAATAAATGTTACATTTGGATGAACTGTCCAAAGATATTGAATCAAAACATCTAAACAAAAAAAAAAAAATATATACTATGAAAACCATAATAACGAACAAAAAAAACTGAACTAAATCAAAACAATAAAAAATCAAAGTAACATGAAGAACAGAAATAGGAGAATACAATTATTATTTTTAAACGTTCCGCATTATAATTACCAATCCAACATAATTCACTTTTCAATTAGTAAAGTCATCAATAAGGCATGCCTTATATTTTACTTAAATATTAAATATAGTTATGGATTAATAATTAATTAAGATTAATAATGATTAATGCTCTAAATGAATGTCATATCTATCACTGCTTCACCTAAACCCTTAATTAAGTTATAATTTCCATGCTGTTGACCTGTTCAATAATTAACGGATATTATGAACAATATTTTTTTAAACTTTATTTTTTATGGAATCCGTCCAACAAAAATTATAAATCCTAAATCTCAAATAATATTTTGTTATGGCAAAGCTATTAGTCCAGGATCCATGGTTCATTTTTTCACTTGATTAGTATCAAGCTGAATCTTCGTGAATAGCTTCGTTTTGATGAGGCCCAACAATTTCCTGTGCGAAAATTCTCAATTATGGTAGCTTACAGAGGTAGCAAGGATAAAATATATCGATTTGATGATTCTCAAAAATGTATTACTAACTGGGGTTTTTTTTGTTAAATCTCAAGATAATTATCTAAATTATTTGTCCTACAAAATGTATGGTTTGATCAAAGAGTCCCCTCCTTCCAATATGTATCGATAACAAAATCAAAAAATAAGAAGTAAAAAAAAAACAGCTGGTTAGTAATCATTTTTGATGACCTCGTTATCGATACACATTGGAAGGAGGGAACTGTTTGATCAAACCAAACATTTTGTAGGATAAATATTTTTTCAAATAATTTAGATAATTATCTTGAGATTTAACCAAAAAAAAACAAGTTAGTAATAAATTTTTGAGAATCATCAAATCGACATATTTTATCCTTGCTACCTCTGTTAGCTACCACAATCGAGAATTTTCGCACAGGAAATTGTTGGGCGTCTCATCGAAACGAAGCTATTCACTATATGGAATATTAAATATTTTAGCCAATTTTGTTACACACGTTGGTAGAATCAACTTCCTTGAAATACAACCATTAAAAGAATTCTATAATTATTATGAATTAATAGATTATAGTATAACATTGTATGACAAAAAATTAAGTAAACATAACTTTATTGGAAACACTTAAGTGTTGCAAACAATATTATTATAATTGTTATAAACTAAATTGTTATAGTTGAAGGAAGTATCTTTTAAATTTAGTACCAGACTGATAGTCACAAATAAATGAATAAACCGTTAAGGAATGGGAATGTCTATATTAAATTGTAAAATTCTTTAATACTTCATAATTGTGCATGATGCATAGTTAGTAAATGCTACAAAGGTTTTTAATTAATTTATTTTTTTATTAATTTTATGTGTTTTCATTTTTATATTATTTTAATTAGTTTAAACATGCATTCAGTTTCCATTCAGTGAATGTTCCATCATTTAAATTTTCGGATTCACTCCCTTATCAATCATTAATACTATTTTCAATTTTTTGTTTGCCTGCCATTGTAGTTTTAATAAGTTCTTTCCCTGGTGTTATTAGTTCATCAATTAAGGCACTAATCAGTAGGGCACTTATTTTTTGAAGATGACATAATGCACTCCTCTTGTCATGTTTAGTAACTCAAGATATTTTTAATATTGGGTTCATATCACCTATCCTAATATAATACTAATATATAATATTTATTTTTTCTCTCTTTTATCCCCCATGTAGGGATCGTTTATTAATGTATATAATATATAGTATATATTACTAATATACCTAATGACAGACAAACCTACATTTTACATATTATACAACTGTTCATTTTGTTTTACTATAATAGGTACGTAATGTTTAAACAGAGGTATGTACTTCGATATTATTCTAGAAATTGAATTAGTATAGTACTTATTTTGTACACCCACCAGTGAGCATATTAAAATATTAGTATCCACTTAGTATTGTTCTGAGGTGTTGAGTATTTTACATTAAATAAAATAATCCAATCCCGTTTGGTTCGTTTTTCAGATTGAAAAAAATTATTTATTGTTTATAAGAAAAATATCTTAATCTTATTTTACTGCATTCTCTGAAATAACATTCTTAAAATCAAAATATTAGAAAAAGGTGTATTGTGTTTTATTTTTTAAATCGATGCATTCCATTTTTTCTATTTTAACTAAATAATAAACATTGTAACAATTTGGAAGAAGTCAGGAACAGTGGCATTGTGATTTGCCAATTTTTTTAAATATTTATAATTTAACTGATCGAGTTAAGACTAAACAAAAAGTAGTTTCTCAATCTGTTCCTAGGCAATGCTGATAAAACTTTAATATTTTAAAACATTTTTATATAACAGAGAGAAAATTTATATGATGTATATGTAATTAAATAAAACATATTTTTAAAACCCACTGTAAATATTGAAATCTTGATATTCATACAGAATAAATGAGGTTTCTTTTGATTTAACTAATAAAATTGTATTTCTTTAAGTTTTTAATATTTTCATATATGTGTGTATTCATATAATTCACTAATGAACAAAAAAACCTTTATTCCAGTCAGATAAATCTTGTTAAAATATTAACAATATTTATTTAAATATGTGTGTATTTAAATCCAACTTTAATTGTTTGATTGCAAAACATTTTATGTTTAAGCATTATTGATTCTTGACTATACTTATCATTGCATTTATTAAAATTGCTGAAATTCCAAGTTTCATGGAAATTTATAAAACAAAACCTTCCAAGATATTTTTTATACTTATATGCGTTGTATAGATTAGTTGTAATAAAAAAAAAAAAGTATGTAAATATATACAAAACCATAGGAAACGGATGAAGCAGAAGCATTAGTTGTTAATTTGGCGTGGTCTGTAAAGCCTTTTCGTGAAAATAAATAAATAACTACCTAAGTAGCTTGTTGTTAAATTTAGAGAAAAAATGTTAATAATTATCTAAGAGAAAGACATGTAAAAATGTTTTTATTAAACCCCTTTTATGTTAATGTTTTTATTGTTAAATTAATATTTTAAATTGTAAATTGTGATGTTTCCATTATATCTACAAAAAATACCCTGTGAATTGTAATAAACTAACAGATGGATATTTAAAATCAACAAATGAGAGAGGGTTTTGCATGTTCCATAACATACTTGCAGAAAATCATTTGTTGAATCTTATCTTATTTTAATTATTGGCTAATATTCAGTTCATATTCAAAGTCTACTTTATATGATAGTCAAATTATTTAACTTAATGTCTTCTAAATTTTAAGCATGACTATATTTATAAGCTCATCTTTATTTTTTTTTTAAATTTACTCGCCTCTTTTATAATATGATGCATTTAAACTTTTTTGTTACTTTTTATTTTGTTATTCGTTAGATTGACAACTCATGAATTTACATTGTTATCTTCATCATTTTAGTGGCATTCGGCTAACGATGCACTCGGAAGAGTTTATTATTTTCGTGAAAACAGTTCAGAATCATCCTGGACGCTCCCGATTCATCAAGCCCCATCCCCCGAACCACCACCTCAGGTAATCAATTTTATTTTGTAACATAATCAAATTAAATCCGTTTACTCAATTTTAGAATAAGTATATGAATGAGGAAAAAAAAAAAATTTTAAAAACAGATAATAATGAGCATTATAACTTGTATTTTATTTTAGTCATTTCAGTTGATATTTAAACCCCAAAATATCTAGGGATCCTTCTTCCGAAGTTCTGACTAAAAAAACACTGAGTAAAATCTATAACTGTTTAAATATATAAATATGGTATAACTTCTATGGTCAGGGTGCACTGTCTAATAATAATTATACTTACTATTTGTTTTTTGAACAAAAAGCTGGAATGGTGCCAAATCACATACCAGCGTGAATGTTAATGAAAAAGTATAAACCTGCTTATCTAATCTCAAGATCATTCATGCTTGGTTACTGTTACAGTTTTTTGCTGTTAATTATCAGCCCAAAAAATTGGGAGAGTTAATATATTTGTAAACTGGTTGTAGGTCTAGTTTTTGTTATCAATTTACGTTTACTTTTAGCTTAACATTCCAAGAGATGGACCGACTCCATAGTAGTCTGTAATAAATTAGCTGCAATTTGAAAATTGATGAATACATTAAATAATTTATAATAAGAATAAATTATTTTAGGTAACTCTCAACTCAATATAATGGTTATAGAAACATAATAATTGACACTGTTTTGTGAGTAACAATAGCTGTTATAAAAAACGAATAACATTAAAATAATATTGTTAACAAAGGTAACAACATAAAAACAAAAAATATTCAATTTTACCACTCACAGATCTAAAACAATAAGTCATAAGTTTATTGTTTGATAATAAACAATAATAGTAAAAAGCTTTTTTTCAGGCTTAGTAAAACTGCCCTTCCTAGGTTCTCTGATTCCTATGATTTAATAAACTCATTGCCTATTGCTACTGTTATACTTTTAATGTTAATTAATTTTTAAAAAAGAAGCTATATTTACCATAATTGAAAGGGTTTTATATATTAAATACTTAGTTATTTGTTTTGTGGACTATAACCACAATGGCATGAGAATTGTTGATTTATATAAAATTCTCAATACTGATTTATATAAAATTTTAGGCTGAAGAAATGGCTGCTGTATTTAATAAAATCAGCAATATCGAATTCGGCCAGAGGCGAATGAGGAATGCTAAGGCATTTTCTATGATGATCCCTAACAAGTATGTTTTTATTTCTTCTATTTATTTTATTTTCAATTTAAAAGTATTTAAGGAAGAAAATAGTTGGGGGTGCAGTCAAATAAGACACTAAATAAGTGGTTACTTATTTTAATTAATTTAATTAAAATAATTTTACTACTTATTTTATACTTATTTTAATTAATTTAATCAGGCACGTAATTAAAATAAGTAACCACTTATTTAGTGTCTTATTTGACTGCACCCCCAACTATTTTCTTCCTTACATCGATCATCCAGTCAACCATCCCTCGCTTCTCTTAAAAGTATTTAATTCATTATATTTTATGTTTTACTTTTACATTTTAAATTAAAATTTACTTCTCAGCAGGAGTTCTCAAAACGGGAATCAATATAAACATTTTGTGTGTAGTTGAGTTGAACAATATAAGTAAGCCACATAATTAACAGCTTATTCTAATAGCCAAAAAAAAACATTTTAATTTACTTTAAAATAGATGTTCATATGTGTAATATGTATTTGTTATTACTTATTTCTAATTACGATTCACTCTAAATACTTGTCAGCATTTTCAAACCTATTCCGTCCTATAATTTATCTATCTATCTCTGACAACACTATAGCCAACGAAGGACCAGATTCTCTTCAGATCTTCTCCATTTTCCCTCCTAAATAAATTAAACAAAATGCCTTTAAGGCATAATTTATTCCCCTTACCATTTCTAACTCCATGATAGCTATAAAGACACCTTCACTAACTTTTTTCAGTCGCTCTCTGTCGAACACAACGCATACTTGTTCTCTGTTCTGTCTCACCTTACCTTGACACTCAATCTGTCACAAAGTGAACTAAGAATGTTATAATTTATTATAATTTTTTAATCATTGGTTTACTTTTAAATATTTTTATTTTGAAGAGGAAAGAGGCTGGGAGCAAATCTTTTCTCTTCAAAATAAAAATATTTAAGAATGTTATAGAACATTGAAATACGTTGCTAGTTTAATTCAACCAATTATAAATCATCTTATTATAATAACATTAGCAATTTGTCCCATTTCCTTGAAGCCAAGTGGAATATAAAATAACCAATTTACCAACCTTTGAATGTGGCATAATCTCATCATCAAGGAATCATTGAAATCTATTATAAAACATTCCTAGTCTAGTAAATCTTTTTCTCGCTATTGATACATCTCAGTTTACTAATTAAAATAACCATTTTATCAGAAAACTCCTCACTTTAGTGATTTCTTTAAGATTAAACTAGTAAAGACAAAATAAATCAATTGAATTAAATATAAAGCTCTTTAAGTTGGACTCTAGTAGTAAAAAAATAAGTATGTTAAACAAACAGTGTAAAATGGTCAGGGGGTATAGTCAATGAATTGCATAAAATAAGAATGACTTTTTTTTATTTTCCCAATGTTTGGGCCTGAGATTTAGGCTATCTTCAGGACAGAGGAATGAAAAGTTCAACTCCAACTGATTTATATATACAACTCCAAGTATGTTATATATCGTTGGATTAGAAATTAAAATGGAATTGATAAAAATGGAAGTTTTAACTGTAATTTTGCTGCTACAGAGTAATTATTATTTACAATTTTTTCAGTTCTGTAGGTTAATTTTGCTTAATGCACCCGTTGGCTGCAATAGAAATTATTTTATCTAAAACTTCAGTTGATTATTTTTACCCTCAAACTAGTATTGATATATTTTATATTAACATAGTATAATTATATTTCTTTCAACAAAATGCTTTATCATTTGATAAAAAAACTGTTTGCCCTTTTTTTTATTTCTATATTTATTTCATTGGCTTCCTGTTGAGAACCTCTGCTTTGAAAGAATACCATCATTAAGTAAATTTTAGATTTTTAATGTTTGGAAATTTTTTATTATGCATGTTTATTATATTATTTATACCAAACCTATGTGAAATAGGAAAGAAGAAAATGAGATGACCTCTAGCCTTAAAGGATGGCCTCAATTGTCCGATGGTCGAATGGTATGTAGATATCTGGTTGCATCTAAATCCTGGATGTTTTTTACATTTAAATAATCACCCACTTAATATATATATATATAATTAGTTAGTACTGCAAATTGGTGTTAATTTAAATGTTTCATAAATATATCTCTGTACAAATTGTTGTTTTTCAATGTTTGGATGTATTATTTGCGAAATGGTATTGCATGTTATAATCGTAATTAGATTTTAACTAGTGTGACTAGCCATTAGCTTTATGTGCAAATTAATTATTTTTGTTTTTATTATTATTTTATTTTATTTTAACCTTCAAATGTAAGTATTCTGAGACGAACTGTGAATCACTGTAGCTGCTTGCGATAAATCAAAATAATTTTATTATATTAAGGAGTTATCGTTCACTGTTTGTCCCTCAGAAAGAACTAAGAGGTGATGTTGTTGTGCAGCGTGTTATCTGCGAGGGTCCCCTTCATTACACTAAGATATGTGAGAGTGGTAAAAGGGTTAGGAAGAATTGGACGTCGGTGTATGTTGTCCTAAATGACCTCTTCTTACTCATTTACAAGGATATCAAAGCATACCACTCATCGGTAAGTATAGTTTCTTTTTTTTTATTATAAAAATTTGATTAATTCATGTTAAAATGAAATAATTTATTATTTATTATGTGCAAGTATAGAGTATTATAACTAATTAGATGCATTAGCTGTTCCAACATAAATCTTTGAAGACTAAAAAAGAAGGATTCTTTTATATTTATTTTTTAACCAAACAGTTATTAAAAATTTCAATGAAAAGGTACAACTTGATACTTTAGTTGTTTTATTATCAAATTTTTGTTTAAAATTAAAATTATGGTTAGAAGTGTAATATTAAAATAGTTGGTATTGCGGTGCTCTTTAAAAACTGTAAATTTAATTTCAATTAATGAACTAAAACTATTAGTTCTTTTTCTGAGGTTCCTCCTACTTCTACCTACTTACTTTTTGTTTTTATAAATCAACTATTTCACAAATCAATTGTATAAATCTCTTAATGGTAAATGTGAAAGCATTTATATATTATGAGCTATTTTTTCTTTAATTATTATTTATATTTATTTTATATTACTTCAAGTCCTATATTTCGAGGCTAGGTGGTCCATACTCAGAGACCATATCTTAAGTTCTATTATATAATCTTCATTAATTTTTGTATAAACCCTTCCTAGATGTCCATATTCATTCATCATAACATTACAGTTTTTCATATATTTTTTTCAGTCAAATTTAAACATTTTATAAGAACAATCTTATGATCTATTAAAGACCTTAAAACTCATATTCTATAATAAATTATTTTTCCCCCTATCTTAAAATATCCGATTCATTTGAAGTATTTCAGTGCCTGAAATAATAAGGTATTATTTTTGAATAGGATATGATTATGTGAAAGAAAACTCATTTTTATTTTGCCTTATATGATAAATTATATGGTATCAGTTATTTTATTCTTGAAGAGTTGAAAACTGACTAATAAGGGAATTATTTACATCCCCATCACAATGCATATAAAATTTACTTTATACATGTTTTTAAATTTATCAATGGTGACTGTTAATTGATACTTGAGAAATGAGTAATACTTGTTTTATATTCAAAATTATTATTTATCTTTACTGCAATGATTAAAAAATATACATTAAAATTTCTTTTATATAAATTATTTAATGTAAACTAGGCAATATTAAAGAATTCAAAATATTTTTAAAATAAATTTGTTTTCTGAATTATGTTAACCTGCTAATATTGATCAATGAAAGGTCATGCTGACCTATCCTCAATGATTTGTATTAAGGGATAGTAGCTCTGATAACCTTTCATTCTCATTAAAATTAGCATTGTGTCACCATTTTGCATTTACATATTTATTTAATGTTTAAAATGATTATAATTTTTATCTGTGGTTGGTTTTTGGTATGCCAGTGTATTTTTAACTCCTTTTTAAGTGTGAAATAGTCTTGAATTGACAGTGGTTAATCTTTGATCTTAACATTTTATAGGTATGAGAGGGTTCTAAGTCTTTCTTCCTATTTAACTAAGTTTTATATCAAAATAAAAGATTTATCAATATTTTTAGATTTTGTTAATGTTATTTCTTGAACGTTAATTATTTATTCTCCAATGTAGAGAGGGCATCCTGAAGTGACTTTGGATCTGAATGGTGCAGAGGTGAGTTCTGGTGAAAAGGTATCGGGAAGAAAACACGTACTATTGTTCAGTACCCAGCATGAACTGGGTCATAAGGTTGCGCTTCAATGTGAGAACATCAACAGCGCTCTCCACTGGGCTACCACAATCCAGCATACTATCAATAGTCTTGTAAGTATTCCTTCTTGAATTTCTTATCGCTCAATGATTTGTTCATTTTATTCATATTTTTTAATAAAAAATAGTGACAATTAATGTCATTGTTCATAGACATTATGCCAAAGAATATAATCCACAAAAAATATAAATTCCAAAATAGAGGGTGGGTGCCTGGATAAGCAAAATTTAGAACTCCCACTGTAGCATCGTCGGATTAGCCATAGCAGTATAAAGTGGCATTAAATTAATAAACTAAGAAACAATTTCAATACAAGGGGAATTAAGGATGAAACAAGAAATGTACATAGACAAAAGGGCTTCAGTTTTTTTTTTCTTTTTATATCAACCTAAAATGATTTTGGTTCTTAAGGTATTAGAGAAAATAGGAATTGAAATATATACATAATTTTAAATATTTTGTTACGTAAGTATCTAAAAAAAAGAAAAACAATAGGAAATAAGCCAAGATGAAAGTCAAGTTAGTTTATATTTCTATAGAAACATCAGTTACTAATCGTTTTCATAATGAAAATATTTCATTGTGTATTTGAAGTGAAGGAAAATTCAATGTGGAACCATTGGAGATGCATGTACACAACTAATATAACTTGAAATTTGTTTTTAAATACTTTTTAAGCTAAATTAAAAATGAAACATGTGACTAGTGTCGAACAATAAGGTAAACAAGCCAAACCTAGAAATAAATATGGAAATTGTTTGATGTTTTGGTTGATAATAATTAGGTTTTGATAAGATTTAATAGAGATTGGTTTAAATCTAAGGATTGTTTTATCGAAATAAATGTTTGTAGTATCAAAACTACAACTGCTACAGATGTAATACTGTATAATTATTATTTTGGACTTCTATTATTTCTTTTACTGTTGATAATCAATTCAGTCAATAAAGAAATAAGTAGGTTAATAATTCACTTTGCATAGTTCATGTCTGTAACCCCGATGAATAAGTGGTCAAGTAGAATTTTGTCCAGAGAGAATTAATTTGATTAAGGGAAGTGGAATAGTGTCATTCTCCTAGTTTTTAGTTTGAAATCGAGTTATATTATAACAATTACTCCTTTTCAAACCAATGCTTACTAAGCCCATGAAAATAACAAGATTCTCCTTACTTAAGTTCAAGAAACTCGTTTGGGAGAAAATTTGACTTAACCACTTATTCACCGGTGCTGTAGATATTTAAACAACATTTACGAATGCACGCTAATAAAAAATTGTTTTAATTTCTTAATTTTTTTAAAAATTTATTCTTTATAATAAAATTTTAAAAATATGGCTTCACATCAAAAGTATTAAAAAGATAGTGGTCAGTCTTTATAAATTTGAAGTATTGTGTACTTTATTACCCTTCCAGGTCTAGTGCAATATTTAAACTGGGTTCCTATTAGGCTTGAATCCACAATCATGAACCACTTTTTGTGTGGTATTGCACCTCCACCAAGCTATGTCGTGAACACTTGCTCGCAAAAGCTGCTTAAATAACTAATCTTTCTCACAGAAATGTACCACGCGTATGAGTTAATCCTATAGGTGATTCACATCCCCTGAACCTTGCTTTATTAGTATTTAAAAATACTATCAAAGTAGCAAAATTTGACTTTCCACCATATTTCACTTATATCCAGGTATATACCATTAAGCATATTAAGTTTTAAGAATAATGATATGATGATTGCATTGACTTATTTTTAACTTATAAAAATGCAATTTCAGCCAAAAGCAACTGAGTCTGTTAAAAATGCTAAACTTGGAATGATAACTGAAGGGGCCTCCCCAGAAGATCTTTCGAAGAAAGGTGTCAATATAGGCCGATCAAAGTCTGTTAATTGTAAGTGAAAATCAGGTGTTTGTTATTGTCTCATTAATCTGGGTTAGCCAACTTGCCACAAATTCTATGATAATTTATTTTTGTTTATAGTTAAAAATAAAGATGATAGCATGGAGGACTTGGGCGTAAGCAGTGCTGAAAGGCAGGTGAAAATTAAAGCAAGACTGAAAAAGTTCTTCCATAAACGTCCGACTATGGAATCTCTTGTCAAGAAGGGAATTTGGAAAGGTTAATTTTATTTATAAATATATTCAATATTTTAGTACATTTTCATTCAATTTTTAGTACATAAATGATATTATCAGCTTGAAAATATTTGAGGAGTATTCTATCAAATGTCGATATATCTTCTTTTGTATAATTATTTCCAAAGACGGGGAAAATTGTTGGGATTATCTCATGTAGAGAAGATAAATTGGATTTAAAATCATGATTTCTAATGTTTTTATAGTAATTAAATATCTTTCAGATTCAGAATCGTTAAATAAATAATGTTTTATAATAATCAAATTAATATTTACTTCAGATAGAATGCTTCTCATTTGTTTATAAAAAAATATTTGAATTTTATGTATTTTTTCAATAGGAATTTTCCTGCCTCGAAGCAAACTGGACAAGCGTATGTCGATATTGAGTATGTTAAATTTAGTTTGTGTTATGATATTTTATGGTGTGATTGTTTTTCATACAGTTGCTGTGTCCAGTTATTTCAATATTGACTCAGTGTTTTCTCCAGCTTGAGATATCTCTTCAATTAACTGTGCAGTTGGTAGTGTGAGCATGGCGCTAACACTTATTATATGTGTGTTTTCTTCTTTTCTATATTTGGTTCAGATTATAACTTATATTTATTACAGCTGATATCTGCAGTCCCGGTGAACAAGTGGTCAAGTCGAATTTTGTACTGGGTGAATAAGCAATAACTCCATTTCAAGCTAATGCCTGACAGCCACTTATGCACTACAAGAATAACACAATTCCACTTCCTTAAGTACAGAAACTCATTTTGGAAAAAAATGCGACAGCCACTAATTCACCAGAGCTACAGATTATGCCTTGCTTAATGTTTTGAGATATTTGTAAAACATAAGTGGATATATTCTAATTCCTTTCAAATAATCACAAGTAATCTTAAGCTCCTTGGCTTCTTAAGATTCTTCTTATGAACAACTCGTTTTTTCCTAAAAGCTTGGATTCTGTAAAAAAAATTAAACCAAAAGGCATTTTATGAAAAGAAAAAAAATGGTTATTTAAAACTAGCTTTAAAAATATTGCAAGGCCTTTAAATTAATTTCTTAGCACCTTAGAGATTTTTTCTTTGAAATTTTCTTTTTTAAATATCGACTAGTGAGTTCAACTTTCTACGAGCAATGATGTAGGAAATGTTCTCTCCTACACAGAATATATATATATATTTTAAATTATATTATGAAGTAATTTTATGTTGCTTCTGTTAAAATTGGTCAATGTAGCTTCACAAATTATGTCTGTTTTGTGACTAGTGTTGTAATTGTGATTTGGTTATAGCAAAGCCTCCAATATTTTGTTGAATATGCTGCAGTGTAATTTGAAATCAATTGAATGCTATAGCAATGTTATATATATTTGAAGAAAAATACTTAGTGAACTTAAAGAAGAACCAATAGTGATGATTTGAATAGTGAATCATCTTTAAAGAATCTTCCCAACACTCTTAGCACACCTTTTACAGCTCATTGTCCAACTATAAATCTTTAATCATCTTGAATAATTATTTCTTCATAGTGCACATTATGTGGAAGAGAAAGCAGTTCAGCTGTATTTCAAAATGAATTCTCAATAGTAATAAAATATAAAAGATAAATAGAGTTTCTTTCTTGGGCGTTTACCAGCCAGCTCAGCACTTATTAAATTTTTATGGATTCTAAATACAACAATTATACAAAACTATTTCAACTGTTGGGATGGTAATACTTAAACTATATTAACATTTTTACTGCATGCTCCATAATTCCACATTCTGTAGCTTATTCTTCTGTGGACTCAATTATTTTTTGGACTAAATTTTCTATGCAAATTATTATTCTCTAAAACCTTAAATTGTTGGTCTTCCTTAAAAATTATACCTAAACATTGATATTTTACCACCCAGATTTAAACATTTTCAACATCAGTCACTTTTTTTTTAGTGCTAAATTGAATTGCATAGGTGAAAGAAAAAATTTGTTTTGAAACCAAGCACCATCAAAATTCCTGTTTATACATTTTATGGATGAGATCATAAAATCTGCAAGTGCCTGACTAACTTGCAGAGCCTTTGATATATTGATGGCATTGTCCTGAAAGATGATTCCAAGATAAACCAGAAATGAGGTTCCAGCATAGATCACAGGGGAAAATTAGGAGGGATCACATTAGAAATAGTAATATAAGAGAGCAGTACCTGAACTTAAAATTAATTTGGAAAACAAGCATCTCAAGAGGTTAGGTCATGTCTGTCACATGAAAGAGGACATGTATGGTATCACCTATTAGATGCTTGATCTACTTGGAAGAGACCTCAAGGATGTCCCAGAGTTTCATATCAGGAGTTCATATTGAGGATTGGAAGTAGAATAGGAAAATCCCTCAACCGAATGAAACGGTTAAGCAGAGATCGAGGAGAGGAGTGGCTCCGCTGGTCAGAGGCTCCTTAAAGCTAATAATTGCATTGTGAGGAAGATGAAGAAGAAGAAGAACAAAACTATATCTCAGAAAATAATTATTGATTTTAACTTTATAGAATGTTACACATATGCATATGCCAGGATAAATCAGAGTAATAAAAAATCAAAAAAATTATTTCATTATTATATAAAAAAGGTTTTAGTTATATTTTATTTTATAGTTGTATAGTGGGACAGCCTGTAACAGACACCACATTTCTTATTCCTAGAATTATTTTCCCCAAACCCAAAATATCCCACTTTTCATATCTCTTATCAGGATTCTGACCTTAAAGCTCCTTTAATACCTTTAAGATAGTTAAATTAAATAAAAGTATTAAATATAATGAATCCACCATGTCAGTTTTATGTCCCACAGTTACTATAGTGCTGCACCCATGAGTATAAACGTAAACTATCTCTGAGCAAAAAACAGGTAGTGCACTACTCTTTACTGGGCATCAGTCACTGCTGTTTCTATAGTGAAATGTGCTTCATACATAAATATAAATAATGGTAATATCCAATTTAAAATTTCTCTCTATTATGTAAAAAAGTTTTTAATGATCACCATGTAATATTTTATTCCATTTATAAGATCTATAATAAAAATTGTGTTGTTAAAAATTAAGTTTAACTGGTGAAGAATGCATATATTCATAAAATGATGGTTGGTCAGCTATTAGGTAGGTGTATTCCCCGAGTATCAAAAACAAAAACCTGTACCATTACAACCTGTGAACAGTGGTTCAGTACATGGTAGAGACTGTACTGTTTCATGGACAACGGTTCTGCAAGGAGGTGACTTGTCCAGGGACACGCTCAACCACCAGATTTTTCCCCCTTATTTGGGTACCCTATTTTTATAATATTTTATAGAGGTTGGGTGAGCCCCAGTAGGGTCCTAAATCCTATATGATCCATCTCCGGCTGCAGACTAAATAAAAGTCTTGCCTGCAGCGGGATTTGAACCAGGATTTCCGGCATGGCAACTCAGTGCTCTACCACTGAGCCACTCCGTTCTCTAATTCCCCGAGTATAATTTGTATAAAATCTTTTTTCTTCTTTTGGAGTCATTTCCTTTATAGAGATAATGAGATCAATTAATATTTATTTTTCAAAAATTATATATTCATGTTTTTTAGCTATATATATTTGAAATTTTGACTTATTTAAAATCTTACACTTTAATTAATTATAAAATTGTTAAATTCTTTAAATTACTTATGTTTATATTTTTAAAAAAATTATTTAGTAACTGTTCATTATTAATTGATTTATTTGATTTCAGACGAACCTGTTTTTGGTTGCTACTTGGAGGCAGCATGTAGTTCTTCAGACTCAAGTAATCCAAAAGTGCCGAAATTTGTACAAAGATGTATATCTATTATCGAAAGGTTGCCAGAAAATATGAAAACTGATGGCCTTTATAGGGCTTCGGGAAACCTTTCTCAAATTCAAAAAATCCGACTGCAGGTATTTTGATGTTTGAAAATGAGAGATATGGGCATGAAATTCTGGAAGTGTGAATGTCGCTTTTAGCTAAATGTTTTATGTGCTTAGATATTTATTTGTATATATTAATGTCTTTTAAAAAATAATAATGATAGTATATAATGAGCATGGTTATTCTACTCAAATTTTTAAGCTTGCTCTTTTGTATATACTTTTCCATAACCTGTATCAGTGAATAACTGTATTCATCTAAGTATTTACTAATTTCTATTTAAGTACTTGTAATAATTTATTCCTTCTCTATGGTATAAAGTTTATTATAAAATGTTTTACGATCGTGTTAAATAGTAAATTTCATTCCTTGAGTGATTTGGTACGCCCAAACGCAGTACAAGTAATTAAATTTACTTCTCGTTATATACTTGACAGAGAAAGGTATTAGAGTCAACTTTGGAATTATATTTTCTATTCTATGTTATATAATAAAGTTGGTTTGTATCATTTAACAGGAAGGTTTTATACTTAATTGCAAGGATGATGTTTATTCAATTATACTAAGACTCATCATATTATTTATAAATTAATATTCTATCATTGAACTTGGAGAGGCATAACAGTTATTAAAAACTGTTTTACAAAGAAATAACAGTTCTGGTTGTTGATTAGGAGTTCCTCTTTACCTTGTACCATTTTTTTATTTATTTCAATTTTATTTTAAAACCAAATGTGTATATATACTATCAGCAAATATATATATACTATCATACACACATCTATTTATTTATTTTATATATTTAAAACTTTCACAAAAATCTGATTCTCTCTAGAAAAGTGTACAGCACATTTTCTAGATATTTGTGATTTATTTATAACAAATAGGAATGCTATTTGTTTTTTATCCAATATCTTCTGGTCCTATTACGATTAAATTTTCCCCAAGTTCTCGCTCTTTAGAAGTACTTTCATACTGAACAATATTTTTATAATATTAAAGTCAATTGATAAATAAAAATTAATATTAATAATTACTTTAAGTATTATTTAATAGTGTTTTAGTACTTAGACATTCATTGAATTTCAGTCTTCATTCACTGTGTAGTTAGTTATTGTAAATGTCAAGAAAAAAATCAATGTTGATTTTAAATTATGATCAGCTTAAAAATTTAATTTTGATACTTGAATTCAGCGCAAATCCATCTGAATGTTTTAATATTATTTAAGAAATTGAATATTTAAGTTATAAAAATAAACATAGTGTTTAGGAATTGTGATGCTATTTATTAGGAGAGACTCTCGTTTTATTTATATAAAATATTAATGTAAATTGAGACCATAGGTTCAATAGCTTTATCTATTTATTGAAATCCTAATCATTTTTTTTTCTTGTAATCAGTATAATTATTATTATTCTCATTTTTTAAGCATTGCTTCATATTTTCAGATTGACCAGAATCATTACGAAATTCTAGAAAAGGAAGAAGATGTACATGTTTTGACTGGTGCCCTTAAACTATTCTTTCGGGAACTTAAAGAACCCTTAATACCTTGTAAACTGTTTACAAAAGCCATCAAAGCCAGTAGTAAGTAAATCTCAATGTATTATATCTTAGTATTCTGATGACTATGGTATTTCCGCAAGTTTTAATTTATTATTAAACTTTGATTGGAAATACGCTCAGTGGATCGTAAGGAAGTTTTACCTAACCAAGAAATAATTTGAACTATAGTTAGGGCTCTTTAGTTATAGGAATAAATAAAGTTAAAGTTATAAAAAAAAATACATGTTCCATGTTTTTCATAGTTATAGAGTCTTCATGCAATATATTGTCCAAATTAGAATTTTAAATTATAACTAAGTTGTAGTATTATAACATACTGTGATTCTTTGTGTATTTGTTTTTAGCAACGCCAAATAGAAAAGAAAGGATAAATATGTTCCAGGATATTGTAAAAGCTTTACCACCAATCAATAAAGAAACCCTGAAATTCTTATTACAACATTTACTAAGGTATGAAGTTTATGGTAAAAAATTTTTTAATATATTTTAATAATTTATTATTCATCATTAAAACTTATTCAATATTTACTTTTAAACTAAAAATAAAAATTTTGCTAAAAAAATGTTTCGATGCTAAATGCTTAAGACTATTTACTAGTTGTTTGGTTATCGTATGAAGTATCAGGTTTTAGTGTAATATATGTAAGATTGTTTTGACGTGATTTTATTATTTATTTATTAAGGAATTAAATTACACGTCCTTTCAAACTAGTATTTGAACACAACAAAATGAATTTAACTAATCAAACTTTAGAACATGTGTTTTATCAAAAGTCTAGCACATTGAAGGTTGCAACAGCTATGTTATCACGTGTAGCAAACTTACACCTCCACCCCTGAAGACGATTCACACGGAGAAAAGGGGAGCAGGTTGCTGAAATAAAAGAAATTGGAAATCTTCTTTTTCTTTCCACTTCATTAAATGTTGGTGAAATCTTTCGGACGATTGGGAAAGGTCCAACTCGCACGGGTTCAAGTTTGTTGCGATTTAATTTGTTTCCATTTTCAATGTATACCAAATCGCCAATCTTGATATCGCGATGTCTTCTATTCTTGTCTATTCTCTCCTTATTTATTTGAAAAGCTATTTTTTAAGATGGATTGTCTTCGATAAGAGGGGATATAGCCTGTTTCTTCCTTAGGAGTAAGTATGATGGTGGAAATCGTGTTGAGCTATGAATTGTATCATTAGACTCATTAACACATTCCTTTGCGAGAATCGGCCAGGCTTTATTTGTCTGACTGTCTATTTTGCATCTTAAACGATTCACTAGCATTTGATTTAATCTATCCTCAAGCCCATTTGATTCTGGATGATCAATGCAGCAAAGAACAATCTGTATTCCTTTTTTTTCCAAATAGTTTTTAAAATGGGTTGAATTTACGGAAGCATATCGATGGGCTAATAGGATCGAAACTTTATTATTTTTAGCAATCGGAGTAATCAGATTTATAAAGTCGTGAGCTCTTTGATCCTTACTAGTTAAGATTCATGCATATCCGGTGAAATGATCCACCAAAATGTGCTTGTATTTCTTTAGTGACCGATTCCCTGAAAACCCTCCAACAGTATCAAGTGACATTATTTGGAAGGGCTCAGTGGCAGGACCCAATTGTGAGAGAAGGCCGAAAGCTCGACTGCGACGGACTTTGTTTCTAACACAAATCTGGCAACTTTTACAGAATTTATGGATTGATTTGTCAAAACCCTTGAAGTAATAATGCGACCGAATTGTGGCGATCATCTGTGCTGTACCATAATGATCATGAACCAGCTGGATGATTTCATTTCCTAATTTTGGAGAAACAAATATTCTCAATTTGCCTTTCAATCTTTTAAGGATCATTCCTTATATTCAGTCCGTTTTGCTACTTTTAACTCCGGAAGGTGTTCAGCTTGGTCTTTGTCTTTTAACATCTGAGGTAGATCGATTAAGTTCACGATCCTGATTGCATCTTCATTATTGAAATATTCTAAAACCGGATTTCTTGATAGTAAGTCGGCTAGAATATTTTCTTTCACCTTTTTATAAATAATGTTGAAATTGAATTCTGATAAATAAAGAATTAGATCGCCAAGGATTTCATATGATCTGGCCTTAGTCTTCAAGTTTTCTAATGGCTTATGATTTCAGTATACTGTAAAGTGGCTTCCTATTCAATAATATTGCCAAAATTTGATAGTGTCTTTGATCGCCTTGCGTTGCAAATGAATGATGTCTATATGTTTTTCCCTTTCCAAAAGTTTCCTTGAATAATAAGTTACAGGATGCAGTATTCCAACTTCTTGTGGCTGTTTAAGAGTAGCGCCTATCCCTTTAAAACTGGCGTCTGTTTCTATAAAGACAGGCTAATTATAATCGTAAATTGACAGTATTGGGGGCTGTTTAAGACTATTTATGTCTTTTATCATATTGAAAGCTTTTTCACAATCATCTATCATCATGGGACCATTCAAACTTCACATCCTTTCTTAATAATCGATGCAATGGTTCCAGTTTTTGAGAGCTATTTTCTATATATCTTAAATAAAAGTTTATTGAACCTAATACACTTCATACTCCAGTTTTATCCGATGGTCTTTGTAGGTTTTTAATTGATACTAAATTACTTTGGGCTGGTGAGACTCTGTTCTTTGAAATTGTGTGGCCTAGATATTTAACATATTTAGCTGCAAACAAATACTTGACTTGTTTTAGTTTGAATCCTTCAGCGTCGGTCACCTGCAAAAATTTTTCGATATGTTGAAGATGATCTTCCCAGGTTTGATAGAATATCAAAATATCATCAATATAATTGATGCAGAATTTCTTCGAATAATGTTTGATAAGATTCTCTGGAACGTAGCCGGAGCATTTTTCAGACCAAATGGAAGGACTTTGAACATGAACTTTCCATATTTTGTTATAAACAAAGGTTTTTCTCTGTCTTCCTCTTTTAATGTAATACACCAAAATGCAGAATTAATATCTAAAACCGTAAAGTATTCACAATTTACAACTTTGTCAATTACGTCTTGTATCGTAGGAAATAGAAAAACTTCTGGAACTACCACTTTATTTAATTTGCGAAAATCGATACACAAGTGTCATTTCTTGTTCTCCTCTTTCTTGAACGTGAGGGTGACAGGGGAAGCAAATGGAGAATCAGATTTTTCAATAATCTTTGCTTGCACTAATGCCTTAATCTGATTTTGTATTTCTTCATCGTCAGAAATTGACCATTTGTACGGTCGACAAGTAACATATTCATTAGATTATAATTTGATCTCTTCAGTTCAACTGTTTTATCACCCAGACTGTCTCACATTAAAGACTTGGAAAGAGTAGATGATAAGAAATTAAGAGTTAGCCTGATTGGCTAGTTTTTGCCGGCTTGGAATGTCTGACAAGCCTAGGTTCCTAATTTGTACTGAAATGAAATCAAAAGATGTGAAAAAGAAAAGGAGGAAAAATAATATTAATCAAAGGAAACAAAATGATGTATTCATAATAATTCAAAATACAAAATATTATATACAAACAATAAAATATTACATACAAACAATAAAATATTAATAACCAACATAATTAATTAGCCCAGAAAAATGTGTTGGCCCTTTTAGAATTGTTATTTGCACTTAACTTTATAGCGCATGAAATTTAAGTTGTACAAACCCATTCATTGAAGTAATACCTTATAAATGAGTGTCCTTGTTGAAAAGTATCAATGAAGGACTCATATTTATATATTTTTCTTTATTTGATACATACAACTTCAAAATCCATAGAAATAGTAGATGGTAGCAAAAGTCCTACATTAAAGTTGTGACAATGCAAGAACAACCGATGTCAGCTTTTCTCTTTTCTAGTATGGTTTAAATTAAATAAGAAATTTAAAATTGCAATCGTTTTATGTTGATTGGTTTGTTTTGTTTGCTTGAAAAGTTCCAAGCCTTGGCTCTGGCCATTATAGAAAAGCCTTTAAATATATTGTTTTTAAAACAATATCTTTTGATCAATAATTTAATCTATTAATCGTTCTCGCATTAAGCCATAGCATGTATAACATTACTCAATAGAGCCCAATTAATCCTTTGATCATTATGTTTTAGGGTGACACAGTTCCAGGAGCACAACAGAATGCACGTTGCTAACGTGGCTATAGTTTTTGGCCCAACTCTAATGTGGCCCGAGCAGGAATCGACTAATATGGCACTCGACCTTATGCAGCAAAATATGGTCATTGAAGCTCTACTAATAGATTACCAAACTATTTTCAAGTAGAGCTGCAAACACAAATACACTATTAAAATTATTCCAAAGATATATACGCGAATTGCCTTATGCAAAATGCTGTTGCATATAATTATTACTAATTATTTGTTTTCTTTCTTATTTTTTAATTGTTGATTAAAAGGATGGAGCTTTGAAATGTAAATTAGATATTTGTTATTGTTATATAATTGTGGAAAAAGCCTCTTATTTAAAAAAAAAAATTATTTCCATTATCTTTTTAAATTATCGAGGTCTGCCAAAGAATTAGAAAGATTTATGATAGAAGAACATAGCTCAAGATGGGAACAGCTTTTTATACACTTTTTAAACATTGTTATGTAGTTCCTATGTGACCCTTTTGGAGCCAACGAACATTATTTGAAGTTCTTACTGTTGTTTATAATTGTTTAATTCTTGATTGTAAACTTTTTGTTTTATTTTTTTCAAGTTCTGGCCGTCTTCAGGAAGTGATATTTTGAGAATGAACCGTGCTTTAACATTCTTTTAAGTCATTCCATAGTAATGTTAAGACTAAGCCAATATATTATAAAAGTACTACTTAGTCCATGTAGTTAATAAGTTAACTTAAGAAAGTGATCTTATGTATCTACAGCTTCCAAACTTTGTAATAAGTCAGGGGATAAAAGAAATATGTTTGTAAATATCTAGATGTTGAGTAGAAGAGCTATTCTAAAGGAAAGTATATATAAATAAATAAATATATGTATATTTTTTATGCACGCATGTCATGAGAATATTTTGAACTAATTGGCTGTTGTTTAAAGTATTATTTATGTACCTACAAACAATAAAGTTGATAAGCTTATAGATTTCGCAAAATGAATATTTGTTACATCAGATATAATATATAAAACCTTGTTACTAGTTATACAGACTCGATATATAAATAAATTGTTATAAATATGATCAATTGATTTCCTATTTTTTTACCTTTTTAACAATCTGAATATAAATTTAATGAACAATTCAAATATGAAGAAGTTGTCGCATTTCCAGAATTGAGCAAGTGAAAGCGGAAACAATAATGCACAAAATTGGGACCAAGCAGCTGCGGTGGTATGGTTATCTGAGAAGAATGGGCCCCAAGAGATGGCCAAAAATTATGTTGGACTTCATCCCAGAGGAGTGAAGAAAAAGAGGCCGCCCAAGGAAAACGCTGCTGTAAGGAGTTGAAGAGGTGATGGCAGGTAGAGGCTTGGCGGAGGGAAATTGAAGACCGAGATTATTGGCAACAAAATGTATTGGATTTCGGCATATGACCCAAGATTGTAAAGCCCGTGGGAAAAAAAAAGTATTTTATAAAAACACCTAAAAATTATGAATAAAAAAGGTCTAGCATACTTGTATCTGAGTGACTGTTTCTGTCATTTTTTAAGTAATCAATTAACGTATAAGCTAAACATAGCAAAATGGCAAATCAAAAATCTAAATTATTAACTACACAAAATTACAAAGAAATTATGGGTGCATTATTTTTTAAAATTGAAACATAGATTTGTATCTCCAAGACTCTTCATAAGTTAAATGTTTTCAATTATCTGTGTAATTAAATTTAAACCTTATTTTTCAATTTTTCTTAGTTATTAATCTATATTTTTTTGTCATAAAAATATAAATTTGATCCATTGATCAACAAGTTTTAATAACAATAATAAAACTGATCGCTATTTCTTTTTTGGGGATGGGGATTGTAAGGATATGAGGTGATTAAATATATGAGATTTGAAGGTCCAGAAATTAGTGGTAACAGTAATAGAAGAAGGTACTGAGTTTCACAGAGATGAAGGTCTGGTAAAGAAAACTCTACCAAAAAAGGTTTGGTGGCACATATGTATATATATGAGAGCCCAGAATGGGTGTTGCAGGAGTGGACAGAGATTTTGAATTGAAGGAGGTGGGAAATGTATTATGGTCAGCAGGATAGGATAACTTGGTAAAGAAAGGATGGTAGGAAGTCTAAAGCCACTTCAACTCTT
This sequence comes from Troilus luridus, assembly GCA_964056705.1. NCBI lineage: Eukaryota > Metazoa > Arthropoda > Insecta > Hemiptera > Pentatomidae > Troilus > Troilus luridus. The sequence continues at coordinate 74,224,833 of OZ057416.1, read as the reverse complement.
CCTAAAATCAAGTGACAGGCGTCCCTCGGGATCCCAAAAGTGAAACGTAAAAAGCAATCGATCAAGCGAAATCTTGATCTCCAGAGACATCGGCAATATACTATATAGCAATAGTCCAAGTGAGGGAAGGTTAAAGCAGTAACTAGAAGTCTACGAGTTTCAAATGGGAATAGGTGAGGAAGGTAATTTAGACGCTATAAGATGGAGAAGTTAGACGGTAGATTTCAAAGATATGTTTTTTTCCAGAAGATGATTTGGTCAAAAATTATTTCCCAGTTTTCGACGGTTTGTTAGAATTTGATAAAATTATTATTTAGAGAGAGGATTGGAATGCGATGAATAGTTTCAAGAAAGTAATTCGGACCTCTTGCCTTGGTTTTCTCAACATCCAACTTTAGCTTATTGTATATTGCCAACTGATTTATTCGATTCCATTTGAGTTTGTCATTGTTCCGATTCAGGATCATTGTTCAAAGATGCTCCCTTCCAATAATATTGAAGATTGATAGGCTCCTAAATTTGGCCCTTCTCCACCTCTTTACATCCAAATCATGTCGAGTCAATTAAAATCATCTGTGACTTTGACTATTTTCCAACAATATATTCTTTAAGTAGACCACGTCTAAGGAGGGTCGAAGATGTAGAGCAAGATTTGACAAACATAGGAGTGAGAAGGTGGAGAGAGAAAGAGACGGACCGAGAGGTGTGGAGGAATCCCGTCAGGGAGGTCAAGGTCCTGAAAGAACTGCACAGCCGAACGGTTAGTTAATATTCTTTAAGGTATAGGGGGCTAAAGGGCGACCTGCGGTCAAGTGGTTAGGACAAAAAACTACTAGATAGCCCAAGATCGCGGGTTCTTAGCCCGGCAGGTGGTCCTAAAGAGAGTAAAATATCGTTGGTTATGCCGTTCTTCGGACGGGACGTTAAACGGGGGTCCCGAGCCTGAACGATGTCAGGTACTCGTTAAAGATCCCTATCCTAATTAAACGAGGATAGGCAAAATTTTGAGCTCCCGCTGTAGCACCGTTCGATTAGCCATAGCAGCATAAAGTAGCGTTAAATGAATAAATAATCATCATAGGGGGCAGCACTTGCCTCCCTTACATTTGAATATCATCCCATTTCATGTATTTGGAAAATAATGTTTTGGGTCTACGAGATATCATTCTTTCATTTGAAACTTTTGAAGTACAACCTGATCCTCTTCCACGTTCCTACCTAACATCATCTTTAATTATTTGGGAGTCTCCAGTGACTTTATTGTTACTTTTGTCTGGTTCTCTAACCTTTGGGACGTTACGTTAATTTCTGATTACATTTTATGACAATAATCTTGGAGTCTTTTAAGTCACCTTGTTCTGTCTTGTTGTTAATGTTTTGCCAATAAGTAAACTCTTATTACAGCTTTGTTCATTTCTGGCATCCATTGCTTTCTTCATCCTTATTACTCTTTGTCTCTGCTGAAGAACACTCTTCCAAACCCGAATTTTTATTACGGGCCTTTTAAAGCAGTTTTGTGGTGCGTTGCGACATATTCATATAATTTATTATTTAAATTTGATGATGTTTTATAACAATTTAGAAGTATAATAATACCTCTTATTTCGAAAACCTGAAAATATCCTTTTAATAGCTGTTGACATTTTTGGTTTAAATTTATTAAGTAATTTCTTGTCATAATAAAATAAAAGAATTGTTTGAGTATTATACAATATGAATAAATTATTGTTTAAATCTAAGAATCTAATAGTGGTGGCCTCAGTCGGCATAACAAGTTGGTATGCTGGTTTACATTTTGAAAGAATTAAGGGCCATATTAAGCAGTGCTCTTGTGAAACAGTTAATGGCACTAATCAAATAAGTCATTTACCTGGTTTACCAGTTTTTGCCACTATATCAGCTGCTTCAGTAATTCAACCTCCCCCAGATTCTGAAAACCGCTTGGTACCAATTGGAGATCCTTCATCGCAGGTATTTTTTTTATTTTTGTCTGATTTATTTTATGTATATAGACTTTAGCTAAGGCTAATTTACAAAAATTGTTAATCTAGATGCTGACTGAGAGTTCAAAGTATGGTTTTATGGGACTCGATACAATTCGTACCTTTGATGATTATGTTCTTTCCTATGACAGGAGAAACAAAGTTGCAAATTGGGTCTTTGAGCATTTGACTGCAGAGCGTTTGAACGTTAAAGATAAAGTTGACAGATCGAAATGTGAGTTTATTGAAGATAAGTTGATTCATAAATATTTCAGGTAAATATGATTCTATTTTTTTAGAAACGATACATTTATCATGAAAATAAATATTGATTTTGTTTATTGGTAGGTCTACAAACAAAGATTACAAAGGTAGTGGATTTGATCGTGGTCATTTAGCTGCTGCTGGAAATCACCGTGTTGATCAGAAGCATTGTGAACAAACATTTTACCTTAGCAATATTGCACCACAAGTTGGAAGTGGATTCAATCGTGATTCATGGAATAGATTAGAGAAATACGTCAGAAAGATGACAAGATTTTATCCTCATGTATATGTCTGTACTGGACCTCTATATCTTCCTAGGTATGTTTATCTCCCAGATTTCTGAATATTGTGCTTAAAACATATTATATATAAAACATTTGTTAAGTTAATCAAATTTATTTCAGAGTCGAACCTGATGGGAAAAAGTATGTTAAGTATCAAGTAATTGGTCCGAAAGAAGTTGCTGTACCAACACATTTTTTTAAAGTTGTTGTCATGGAAACTAATAAAGGAGAATATCATCTTGAATCTTATGTGATGCCTAATCAACCTATTGATAATGAAATTCCTTTGACATCATTTCGTGTATGTTGTTTGTGTAGCACTATTTAATTAAGGTGGAAGATTTAAAAATGACACTCTGGGTTTTTTTTATTCCTTTTGTGGATGATTCATTTTTAGCTTCTATTTGTTGAAAAAATATCTAAAATTCTCCACTTAATGGGTTTATGATCTGAGTGTTACATTTTTTGTATTATTGTTAAATTATGATTTCAGCAAACTTTTTTTTTTGTTGCTTTACTTCTTACTTGTTTAGGATTTTTACATTAAAGTTTTACTTTCTGTTTTTAGGAAATACATATTTTCTCAAATTTTTATAAATGAATATGATTAATAATTTTGAATAATTTAACAGCTGTTATTGACTTTGAATGGGTGCATGCCTGGGGATAACCGTTAGCATTTTAATAAGAATAATCAAATTTTATAATTTCAAAATTATTTACTTCTCATAAAATACAATTGTGAATAATTGGTTCTCATTTCTATCCACATATTATAACATTCTGTTTAATAAGAAACCATAACGCGTCTTTGGCGCTTCAGTCCAGTTCAAGCCAGACTTGGTCTTGGGTGGATCTTGGGGAATAGAATGACGATCCATCAGCTTGATATTTCGAGCTGAAATTCTTGTATTCACCATTCTGGTCCAACCATTTCATAGGAGGTCATTTTCTTTTTCTCACAAAATTTTCTTAGGAATATTATCATCCACCATTCTTTTCTAATGACCAATATGTCCCTGCTGGTACATTCCTCTATTTTTTTATATTGTTATCGGTTATGTCTTTTTCTGCAGATATCAATTTCTCTTAAGTGTTTCCTTCTATATGTCTATTTAGCACCCACTGATTGCAGCCAAAGGTCAGTTTGAGTCTAATCAGGGTTCTGTAGAGCACTGATTTTATATGCTTATTTTTGTTTTAGCTTGTTTTTGTTTTGTTTATAACCCTTAGGTACAGCTAAGATCTGGTTCTTTATTTTTTGTAAGGAGAGGCCAGTATTTAATAATAACCTAAACTTTTTGTGGATTGATCCAAAGCTAGAACTATTTTATGCCAAATTCTGATCTAGTGAACATATCTAAACAATAAAAAATGACCATAAACCGGACACCTTTACTGAAAATATGTTGTTTGTTTGTTTGTTCATTTAACGTCACTTTATGCTGCTATGGCTAATCGGACGATGCTACATTGGGAGCTCTAAATTTTGCCTATCCAGGTTTAATTAGGACAGGGATTTTTAACAAGTACCTGACATCGTACAGGCTCGGGACCCCCGTTTAACCTCCCTTCCGAAGGACGGCGTAACTAAGGATTTTTTACTCCCTTTAAAAAATCCTAAGGCCACCTGCCAGGCTACGAACCCGCGATCTTGGGTTTAGTAGTTGGTTACGCTAACCGCCAGACCACAGGTTGCCCCTGAAAATATGCCCACATACTTATGTTTCACTACTTTCTCTAAACCTAAACTAAATAGGAGTAATGGCAAAGCTTATTCTTGCTCCAGTTCACTCCTTTTTTTCTAGGGAACTAACAAATTGGATCGTATCATAATTTGAAATTAAAACTGGATATTAATATTCTAATAATTTAGTATAGTTTGATCAGAATATTAAGCTCCAACTAAGGTTTATATAATAGTCATCTGTACATAGAATTAGATACTTATAAGTAGATGGTTAATACTTATTCCATATTCTAGATTCTTTTCCTGGATTAGTCAGACTATAATCAGTTTTTGCTGAAGCCACACTGGTAGTCCTTTTTAATTTCTTCAGCATAAAAAAGCAATATGATAAATATTGTATTAGACCATATTTTGCATTTGATGTCTGTAGAGAGGTGCTTCTGTAGTTTTCACGCCGAATGTTCATCTGTTTTGTTTTTTTTTGTTGATTTGTCAGTCATTTTATTTTTCAATTCAGCGGCCATTTTTCTCTCTATTGAAGTGTGTTCCATGAGGCGAGCAAGCTCACTCACAAAATAAGCAAGTAGTTCTCTATTATCCTCTAACTTTTCCTATGTTCCTCCCTTAGTCCTTTTTCATTATAGTGTCATTAGTGTCCCAACTGTCCATAAAAAAAATGTTGACCAATATTACAGGATTATATTGGGGGTCAACTATGGTCTAATGATTAGCATAACAACCTACTATGCCAAGTAGCCCTTGTAGTCCAGCTGATGATTTTTTATAGGAAGTAAAAAATCCTTAGTTATGCGTCTTTCAGAAGGGATCTAAAATGAGGATCCCGAAGTTGTATGGTATCAGTCACTTGCTAAAGATCCATATCCTAATTATACCTGGATAGGTAAAATTTAAAACTCTCACTGTATCGTTAGTGAATAAATATCAACAAAATTATATTTATCTCAGCACGTATTAAATCGAGGCTGGAACTCTTGTATCATATATCATTTACTTTTTTATATATAAAAATACTAAATTATCCTTTTAATGTTTATTTTCATTAGTTATTTAATCTTCCAGGTTCCTCCTGAGACAATTGAAATCCACTCGGGTCTGCTGTTCATTGATAAGCTGCAAAAACAGCGTCTAACAAAAGTGAATGGTATAAAACAGTAATGTTACCATTATAATCTCATACCTAGAATAGAACTTTTTTTCATATGTGTGTAAATGTTTGAACGTACCTGTGTTGTAATGACAAAATACTATATTAATGTTTTTTACTTCCAACATTATTAATTTTTTTTTTATTCAGTTGAAAGTTTTACTTATTTTATTCTGTTGACTTGTTATATTTAATTATATTCATTGGTAAATAATGTTCTTAGATTATTTATAACATGCAACAGTATTTGTTCATCATCAGTAGTATATGTTTATATAAATATATATATAAATTATTAATTTTATATTGTGGTAATGATAATGAGGATTTACTTAGTATTTGTTATCAATTATCAAAAAACCCATGTTGGACGATGGATTATAAATCAAAGATTTTTAACAAAGTTCCTAATCCTGTATGTAATAAAGTTATAATTCATAGTAAATAATATAATGATTTATTTACTATGAATTAGAAAAATATATTTTTATCAATTTATTTATTATAATAATGTATTAGGTGTTCACTTCAAGTTGAGTTTCAAGTATTAACTGAGGTGAAGTATTTGTTTCGTTTTTAATATTCTCCAAAAATATGAGTTATTTTAGTATGGAAAAGAGAATGTACTTATAGGAAATATGTGTATTTCAGTAACCATTTCATCAAGAAATGAACATATATCATCTATACTTCGAAATGTTAGTTGAAATGTTTATTTCTTGTTGAAACGATTACCAAAATATACACATTTCCCTAATTAGATTCTGTTTTACTCACTAAACCTCAGAATAATTTGTATTTTTGAAGAACATTAAACTGTTAAAACTTGTATGTAAACTGTTAAAACTTGTAACTCAACTCAATATGACAACCTGCAGAACTGAAACCATATATTATATAATTGTTTTTAAAATAATATTATTCATTAATTTATTTTAAAATATGAATAAAGACATTTTACATATTTTTTGGTGTTCCTTTATTTATCTTCCTTTCTTTTTATTTTATATTACATTGTTAACTGAAGTATTTTTTTTTAAGAGTGAACTTATCTGATTAATAAGTAATGCTAAAAAAAAGTTATTTTTTTTAATTTTAAACTTTATATTATACTAAAAACTAAATCAGTAATTAAAGTTAGTTTTTAAATAGATTGATTAAAGAGAAGTACAGTAATGGGAATGGGTATAATTTTGAATTTGGCGGGAATAGTTTAGACTAGTGACGTCAGCATCGGTTTGCAAAGTTTAGTATAAGGAAGCCGCACCCTGCTCAGATAGTGGCTAGAGACTTGTTTCAGTAGTTTGTAAGGACAATTTGTAGTTAGATTTCTAAGAATCTGTGACAACGAACGGTTTGTACAGACTCGCTTAAATGTGATCTATGTATTAAAACTGTGATCGGTTGAATTGAGTCGTTCCCGGTGGATCGTGGAAACACCTTGCAGTTGACGGCTGAGGAGCTGGCAGGAATACAGTTTAATTGTTTGGATTTGGAGGTATATTTTTATTACAATCATTGCTTCTTTAATACCCTTTTTCTGTTAGGTCTTTTAAAACTCGATTTATTATTAGAAAGATAACATAAATTCCAGAACAAGCGTCAAAGAATGACTCCATGGCGGCCATCATAATTGACGGTAGATGAAAATTGTAAATTGTATGGCCCGGCAAACTTATATTTCGCCTAATATATTAACGCTATCTAGCTAATTTTAAGTAACAATGTTTGCATTTACCTAAATGAGGCATTTTGTGAATAGTTTTTGGTTATTCCATGAATGTTGAATTTCGGGAATTTAATTTAAAAATCACTTTAGATCTCAGAATTATCAGTTTCCTTTAAATTATTCCTATAAGTGATCTGTTATTTTTATTAATATCTTTTGTTCTCAGCTAAAACATCATATATGTTGATTGGTGTGTATGTATGTTATCATATTTTATTGATAACTATGGTTTTCAGTGTAAACAAAATTTTGATCGGAAATAGTATTTAGTTAAGTACTTAATTTAACAGAATTATCATTTATTGCTATATATATATATATATATATATATATATATATATATATATCAATAATTTTTACCAGACACTTAATATATATACAAATTCTCTCCTACCCCGAAAATTAAATTGGTTCTCAAAACTATGTTATTTATGCAGGCATACATTTATTTTACTGAACAATCTTATATATAAAAGACTGATCAATTCATGAACATTCCTTGGTTGGCCAATGATGGGTCATTTTATTTTTAGTAGGATTATATTAAATAATTGTTTCATGTTTTTTTTCCTGATAAATGCAATGTATTATCTTTTTTGAGAATTATTTCTATTTTTTTATATTCAAGGCTTGTTTTATATTCAATAAAATTTCTTTTGATATTTAAATTGCTAGTTTTTACAACAAGAACACTTCTGTAACATATTCATTACTTTTTACTTTTAAGGAAAACATATTGGTTTAATTATGTAAGGTAGAATAAAGTTCATATTGTATTTCTGTTTATTGGGAACTTCAAATCTTAACATCCTTATGGACTGATCGTATTGTTGATGAAATATTGCCCATAAAGAAAATTTATTGTTTTCTGTCTCTACTTGTTGCTAGATGGCAAGATTCCCATAGTATAGGAAAGTGTCAGGTTAGGTTTTCACAAACATTCGTATATATTTGATTTTATGCAATTACGACTGGACAAAAGTTAACGTTTGATTTTTGATTATTTAAAATTATGGAGCTCTGATCAATATGCTTTCTCCTGTTATCTCCTTTAAATTCCAAATTCAATGTCTTAGAATTATAATTTTATATCTATGTCTTTTATAATTTTTTTTTAAGTTCAGAAGCTTTAAGAAATATATAATGAAGTTTCAATAAAGAAATATCTACCCTTGTAAATGTTTGTACTATGTTAAGTAATGATAAAAATTAATATATATGACGGAAATGAATATAATGCCAAATATGGTTATATACTCCAAATTATTTGAAATATATTTTTTAATTCAATTCTAATTATAGTCAACTTAAATAGTTTTGTCTCCGAATAAAAAAAAAAAATAGATATTTATTCATATTTAACTGAAAATTGCTCGTGTTGATTTTGATTGGTGATCATTATTTTCGATTTTCATTAGTCACAAATTGTCTATAATGACTATTCAAATACTAATTTTATAATGTATTATCCTCTTGCTTTGATACTGTACAAACCATTACTATTGAATTTTAATATTTGTTCTAATCTATGGACTTATTGATATGAATAAATTATCTGTTAAAAATCTACCTTTTTAATAGTTGAAAATTAACAGGTTTACTGAACTTTAAATAGTCAAAAGAATTTAATGTTGCTTTAATCAGCAATAAATAATTTGGCATTATACAGATTGTTAGCAATTTTTATATTTTATAATCCTAAATTAATCATGTATTACTGTAAAATTTGGTAAGTTTCCTCTATGTAAAAGTCTGTTTTTGATCCATGTAGTTTTGTAATTTCAAAAATCAAATTGTAAGCTAGATAATTTTAGTAAATCTTATTTTCTAATGTTTCCTTTGTTTTAACATCTCTTTTAAGGTTTTCCTTTTGTATTTACATTATCTTATTATTTTATCTATGTTTAGAATTTTTGTTAAGGTTTATTTTTTTCTTGATAGGTGTCACATTTTAAAATCTTTAAAATACCCTATGCTCCCTTTCAGTCAGTTCCGGTTATATTTACAAACATACCAATTTAATATAATTTTTATTACAGCTCATTTTATTTCCAATTATTTTTATATATGATTTTGCTATGAAATGTTAGATTTTGGTTGATATTAACTCTTTTTAATACACTCCAGGATTTTCATTATCTAGCTGTTTAATTTTAAATTACTCTGATATGTAACATATTCTCTATTACATCTTTATTATAGAAAAATTTCTGATTGATTATTACAATATATTTTTTAGGATATTCCCAAGAGTTCTGTTTAGGTATTGATGAAATTAGTATGTGGAACTTGCTCAATATATACTCTTTATATATGACCATATATAATATATAAGGATTATATATTAAATATAAGTTTATTATCATTTTTCATATATTTTTTTCTCTGCAACCGTTTACCTATCTCCGTATTTACTTTATAAATCTTGATAATATTTCCCGATTATAATGATCGGTTCATTTATTAGATTTGAATTAAAAAAAATATCCAACAACAACCAGCTAATTAATGGTCTTTGTTTCATTTATATTATTATACGCCTTACAGATATGTTAATCTCATGCGGGGCCCGCATCAGTAAATTCTAAACGTGTTTATCCAAGTCCACAAAAATTCTGTATAATATGGTATTAAGTCGATAAAATTTTAAAAAAATCCTTAATGATTTATTCTTGAATTTTTATTTTAATGCCCTTTTATGTCTCAAGAACTTTTTTAATGTTCCAAAAGAAAAAAGTTAGATAATTACGAAATTTTTATCGTATATACTTCAGTCATTAAAGAAAGAACGCATCACAAATATCAGTCGAGCTCTACGATATTTCTTGTCTGAAGTCCATGCTACACAAATTATGAAATAAAAAAAATCACTGTTACGATGATTCGTTTTAATTTTTCATATGACAAAACAGTAACTAATTAATAGTTATAAACAAGCTTAAGAGAAATATAAAATGTAACGTCAACATTATCGTTATTTGTACAACTAATTAAAAATTGTCAGAAAGTATTTCTCTTCCTTAATACAACTACATACGTTGTGTTGTATTTGAAATATAGAAGTTTCATTAAATTTATAAATGATTTCAATAGTTGATAACATTTTTTACCTTTTAAAAAGATAAATAAAGCTAACCCGCTTCTAGGAATTTAATTATTACTTACTGTTCGATTGCACGTGAATATATATGTATTTTAAATCATTATATACAGAAGAAGTTAGTTAATTCTGACAAGTCAATGATTTAATTGTTAATTTTAAAGAAAATCGTTGTTACAATATTAAAAAGTTAAACATGAATTTTACAAAAAAACGAGTACAATAATAATGAATATAACAAAAAAAAATCCTTTCTTATACAAATCATACGAAGTTCAACCAAGGTAATTCCAAATTGTTGTCTGAATATGCAGATTCGATAATTTTTTAATATTTTATATTTTTGTGGCATCTAGATTTTATAAAGCACATCGTTTCGAAGAAGTCTGATTTTTTACTAAAGAATGTTTAAAATATGATTGATATGATTATTTTAAATATTAATTTAGAATATTTGTATGTAATATGCCTAAATGAATTTCGGGTATCAGAATGAAGCAGGATGAGGTTTAGTTATCCTAAAAAAAATCAATTAATTGGGATTAATTCGATCGATTTTTCTTGAATACCAGCTAATTTAATATTAAATAGTAAGTCGTAATCCCTGTCATTAAATTAATAATTATTAATAATTAATAATTCTCGATCATATAATTTTATTGGAAATCTTCAGGAATCTATTAATAATTTGCTTCAATATCCTTATGATTTAAAAAGTCTCAGATAACACACATTAACGTTTCATGGATTTTTCTAGGTCTCAAAAATACAAATTACCTGATATGATACATGTATCCATGCATTACATTGAATTATTTTTTAATTTATATATGACAAGTTTCATTAATTTAATCTTCAAAATGTTTGAATGTTAAGCAAATTTACCTAGTTACCTTAACAATATTTTTTAAATCATTTTGATATGTTATTGTTAGTTTTCCTATGAGTTTGGTTTTTAAATATTTTTTATCAATTATTGGATGTCCAGAAGAAAAACACCATTTTCAGGTACTTTAAGTTCACCACACATTGTTGACTGAGCTTGAATATGGGAAATTTATAAATAAACTTTCGTATTTATATACGAAGCTGTTGACAATATTGAATACTTTCTTCATCGTGTAATGCATTTATTTTATTCACTTAATCTTAATTGAGCTGTCTTAATTTTATTTTATCCACATAACTTATGGAATGTTCAATCAATATTTCTTAATTAGTTATTTTTAAATGTCAAAATCTGGTTTAGACCATAAGTATAAAATCTGGTTCGATTGTTTTTATATAATTGGAGAGTTGTCAATTTTCAAGAGTATTTTTATTATTGATACATGATATTTTTCTCATAAGAAGCATTCACTTTAACGGCAGAGTAAATTTGAATGGAATAATTATTATTCTTATATATAGTATATAGTAAATGTATACTTATATATTTCAAGTTTTGAATTTTTCATGCCAGAGAGATATTAATAGTGATCATTTTTATTTAAAAATTGGTAATTCCGTCAGTTATCTTATAGTATTTTTGTTAAAATTTTCCAGAAGTGGATGTATAGGCTTTTGGTAGGTAGAATACTTCCCAGTTGTTGATTTCAATTGCGTATCAGTTATTTATTTTATTTTTTTTAACATCTCTTAGATATATATAAATTTAAGGTTGCTATGTTTTTGTTTTGTCCACTAACCATAAACAATTTCACATTTTAATCTATAATAGTTACATCTTCAAGGCGGCAAATTTCAATTTAGATTAGTCGGAAACGTTTTAATAATCTTGTAATTTCAAATAAATATATTTTTCTATCATTTTTTTTCTGGTTTAGCCATTTTTACATGACGTTGATATTTATTTTTAAAATCCAGTAATGTCTAAAATGAACTTTCACAATTCTTATAGATATATCTCAGTTTTAACGAGAAAAAAACATTCGAATTACGATTCTAATATTTTTGGTTTTCCATTATTTACTGCCTTATATAATATGAAGTCAAGCTTATTGATATTCCTTGAAGAAAGTAATTTATAGTAAGTTAATAGTTTCTGTAATTCTTGTGTGTTGGGGTAAGTCCATACTCAGCTCTTTAGTATCATAATATTAGTCCAATATTATTTAAATACCTAACTATGAACCTACCCCTAGAACACACTTACCCTACCTCATCTTATTACCATTATTCTCAATTTTCTATTAGAATATCTGAAAAACAAGGTGTTTACAGCATAGAGTAGTTGTGTCCTCATAATGACGCTATAATTTTAATACTTTCTTGTAAATTATATCTTTTCCACGTCGAAGTCTTAGTGTTTTAATGTAATTATTTATATTTTATTTAAGAATGTTGGTAGAATTATGATTGTTTTAATACAGCATTTATCCATTTTACGAAGATAAGATTCAGGTATATTCTATATGAGTATAGCCTAATTGGTTTAGGAAATATTTTTGTGTACTTATCTTTCAGAACAGGAAGTTAAAATGAATATTATTTTTAGTTCACCAGTTGTTAATGAAATTCTATTCAATTTATCAAGCCGGATTTCTTATTGGGTAATATTCTAACGTATGTTTCATTGGCTGGAAAGAATTTTATAACAAGTTTTTTTTTAATCTTGTTTCAGAGAATATTGTTAATTCTGTTAATTCGCAGGTTTTCATATCGTTTCCTGCCAGTTTTAATTAGACTTTTTCTTTCATGGTGGAAGTTGCCGGTGGATCTCCTCGCTCGATCTGTTCTGGGCACTCCAGACACTTCCTTCTTAGGAACGTAGCTCTTTGGATCACGAAGATCGGTTACGAGGGAGCACAGAGGTGCGTGTAGTAGGGACGTGTGTTCTGGAGTGCTTATCAACAAGTTATCAGAAGGGGTAGTTTATAGAATTTTTCCCGGGCGGGTTCGATTTAAATCGACCCATGGTGGAAGGGCGCATGCGCAGGGAGCGCCACCGCCCAGCAGTGTTGCCCTGGGTGTGGTAAATGTCCCGCACTCTTTGCCGGCACCTCTCATAATAGCTCCAGAGTTATCTTTGAGCTTCCCGCTGGATATCCCCATGTCCTGACGCCCGTGAGTCGCGTGTAGTAGTGCGGGGTGTGTGTGTGTGGACAGCTAGGACTTGCATGTCACCCGGACTCCACCTCTGAACTGAAGAGTCGGCGGTAAATAGATTTTCATATTATTAACATTTCCTACAGCTTGTTTGTACAATAAAACAACGGAGCTTTGAGTGTTTTGCCGGAAAGTTCTTCCGAAACCACCTTTTCTTTCCCTGTTCCTACCTCTGTACCCTCCAGTCCTCTACCCATCACAAGTTCCTATAAGAAATCTACTATTTCTTCTGTATATAATCATGATATTCTTTCCAATTCCGATTTCCTTGGAAGCGCGGTTCCTCTCTTTAGCATATGTTCCTTGAGAAATACTGGCCAGACGTTAGACAGGATTCAATTTATGTGATTAAAAAAAAACCATCGATCCCATTAATAATCTTCTGCCTATAGTTACTTGATGTTTAAAATTAATGTCATTTACCTACCTAGCTTTCATATTTTAATTGTCTATTTTAATCGAATCATCTGCATTGCTTTCAAAGAAAGTACGGAATACTCGGGTTGTTAATTATCCTAAGTTATTGAAAATAAATTGAACATCTGTTGATACTTGCTGATGTCTAGTTTAGTACTTGAAAGTTAATACTGTTTTTATAGAGTGAGGTAAATTTGTACGTTCATACGTTTGGATGTTTAAAGAACTAAAGAAGTTTGTTACATTGAGTTAGAGAATAGTATCTGTTATTGACTGGTATTAAGCCTCTGGGATTGAATTTTTCTGACTGTACGCAACTAAGGCATACCCCACGTACACCTTAGGTGTGAGTACGAAATACTTTATTATGTGATGTCTGGAATATTGTTTTCCCGGTTTTTAATCATACCCTCGGTACCGGATAACCTCGGAGAGGTTTCAGAAGAGGTAAAATCGTTGCTAAATCCAGCTGTAGATCGATAGGCGGCACTCCCCCGGGCAGAGCGGGCCGCTAAGCCGAGGTACTAGGGTGTACTTTGGAGTACTATTGAAGGGTCCGGTACTCAGGTAGCCCTGCTAGGGCGTACACCGGATTCCTACGCGGAACGTACGCTTGCGCTCATCACGCTCTCCTCAAGCCGGCCCAAAAGACGTGCCCTCTGTCCAATCAATATGTAAATCCTCCGGTGTCTGAAGAAGGACGGTTTTTTCACGTCGAAATGTTGTCTAGGAATTAGTTGTAACGATAGAGGAATAGTCTGAAGTCGGATCCCTAGATCGTAGAACACATATTTTGATGTTTGGTCTGGAAGATATATCATCGATATTCCTTAAAACCTTGTCTTATAATTGTAGAAACAATGATGAAATAATGCTGGACTGTACTCCCATACGAGCTTTTTCCACATACGATTCATTTCCTGATTTCTGTCATTTTTTTTAAACCTATATTTCCTGATAATTTATGCTGCCTTTTATCGGTCCTTAGACAAAAAATACCTCATCGCCAATCAGTACCGTTTACCTCATGTTCTTCTATTGCATTGCATTCTTTAAATTAGTCATGTTCTTTAACTTATGCAGGTATTTTAGCTGCTTAAAAGCATCGTTATTTTTGTATGGGAAATACGCATTCTTTTCAGTTTAAAAACTATTAATTTGCACAAATATTAGTGTGCCTCATAATAATATAAATGTTTCTCCAAAGTACTATCCTAAAAACTTCGTAATATCTGATTTAAATATATTAATGGTTGGATGTATGTTATACTTTATTTTAAACTTCGAGTTTAATTATATTATTGATAATCATCTATTTTGTTCTATAGATCCATGTTAAATTGTCCTCAATTCCAATTTTAAGTGTCATGGCAGTAATAAAAACAAGGAATAAACTAGAGATGCGTTGAATAGGCCGGTGCTCTGACGTCATAGAAATAATTAACTCCCTTTATACCCCTTCCCCATCTCTCTCTCTTTGTTTCGTAGCAGTATTCGTAAAAGAAGAATTTTACTGTTTTGTGCCAAACTTAATTTTTAGAGCTCTCACTTTTGGCATCAGATCAATTTCAATCAATCAAATCACGTTCCATATGTCATCCTTATCGATAACTCTCTGTGATTGAAAGATAAACTTTTATTTTATATATAACTTGTACATAGAGTGTATCGATTATTGTACAAATGTTTTTACCTATCGATTTTTTTTTCTGAATCGTATTATTTTTAAATGCCATTTATTGTTTTTAAAATGTTGCTATAATTGTTATTGTCTGGTATTTTTAGAGCTAGTTGTTACTTTAAACCACGTTAACGTAATTAACTAATTAAATTTTTGATTTAATTTTACCTGAGCAGATAACCATTTTTTACAATTGTTTTCTACTGGATAACTGTTTTAGTAAGAATTTCATTTATATCAAAACACACCTTACTCTTGCATGTAGGTGTGTTTTACCTACAATTTTTTAATTGTTTACTATTTTAACACTATCGTATGATTGAACTCTCAGCCCAAAATATTTGTTAACAAATCTATTGATTAGATTTATATTATGTTTTTTCTATGGGCGATCAACATCTAGGTTATTACGCCCACAAATCTATTGAATAATAAGTATTTAAAGAATCAGGAAGTAACAAAAATCTGCTGTGTTGTTAAATTTAAAATTATTAAAGTTTATTTCATTGATGTTTAAGTAAAATTTAAAACTAACTTCCGTATAAAAAAAAAATATTTCGTCATTGTTTGTTTCACTACTTTTTATATATTAAAATTTTAATCCGAAAACATTACTTATTTTAATTTATTCTCCTTAATTCTCTTCACGTTTCAAATTAATTTCATTCATAAATAGATTTAAAATTGAGATTGTTGAAAACCAGGAAAATGTTCGACACGACGAATTCGACTTCCTGTATTCATATTAAATCGTTTCTAATTTTAGAAATAATTGTTATAAATTGCTCTGAGGGTTATGACGTCAGTTTGCGTTGTACTCGTTGAAATCAGCGTTTGTCTCAACAACTGATTTATAAATAATGAGTAACACTTATCCTTGTGCGTAGTAAAATTTAATTGTGGAAAAATACAATTGTATCAGCCATGAACACAGAAGAATAAAGAATCATTTTTAATAAATTGTGAGAAAAAACAATTGTGGTAGTGAATACTCATAATCGGTTAGTTTATGTTTATAGAAATTTAGAGTAAATAAATCTTTATCTGGTTATATATCGCATCATGAGCTGTAAAATACGTAAAATGCACTGCAAACAGTTTTTGTACATCATCGTTATCTTGTTTTTTTACTGTTTTGTTTTTTCCGCGAGGAACCTTTGCTCGTATAGTGATAAGATTGCTTCAACAAATTCTAAACGTTTATTTATTTATATTAACGGTGATTCGAATTTGGGAAATTTCCCTTTCCCTTTCTAATCAGTTTCGATTTTAGTTTCTGTTATCATCCCAAAACATCTTAACGACAAAGTGTAGTTGTTTTTTCTTTTTAATCTTTATTGATTTACAGAGCTCAGCACACATACAGTTTTTTAAACGAAAAAAAAATTATTTACGTCTTCACCAAACTGTTTCTAACTTGTATTCTATTATAGTTTGTGTTGTATAAAAATCTGGGTAATTTAATGTTGTTTGAGAAATTAAAAAAAAAAAAACAAGTTTTTAAAAACATTATTGAAATATTGCTGTAAGTGAACCTCCTTTCTCTTAAATCTATGTTCGAATCATTTCTCTTGTGTGAATTTAACATTACTCATGGTACTTTTGATGTATTGTAAATGCTGTACATCTGTAGGTTTGTAGATTATTCTAGTTATTATTACGTTGATATTCCATCCACCATATTTTTATTGAAAGTTAGAATTAAAGTTATTAAAAATTAATTAATCTGTTAAGAAACTAAAGCAGTAACAATTATTAGTCAGTGAAGTTACTGGTATACTTAAGAAGCACAGCCATTTTTAAAGTTTATAGAATAGGTTCAATTATTTCTATGAAGTGTTTAAAAAGTTTTTCAATATTTTTGTGCTGGAAATGATTCTTTACGTAGTGATCTCTTGGCAATGATCAATACCTGTAGACATTATAGAAATTTAACTACTTTGAAGTCTACTGGAACCGAACTCGTAAATCTTTACATGGTGTTAACTAAGTAAAATGAATTCTAATAAAGTATAAATATAGATTGGGTGAATAAAAATAATTATAGAAATGTTAAGTATGTCTCTTAGTAAGAACTGTTCGAAGTATTGTCTTCGAACCTTATTGGTACCGTAAAAAAAGTAGTTTTATTTAAATTATGAGACTCATGTTATTAGGTTCTATCCCCCGCCTTGTTGCTGATAAATTATTTGTCCTGTTATAAGCCGTGGATCGATTCTGTGGGATCAACAGACCCTCTTGGGGCTTACTCAACCTCGCTGTATTCTTAATTACAGAAGGATCTTGTGATGCTTGCCAAATTACCTGCATATCCATTGTCTTAGAAATTGTACCATACTTATCTAAACTCAAAACCTTTTAATTATAATTGTGAGGTTGTAAGAGTACGTTTAAATTATGCTCTTATATAAGAAAATTATAAAATATTTAAGGCTAAGGTAGTATGTTCCTTCCATACTCCTTTTGTGGTTAGAAGTTGGATAAAGGTGTTGTTAAAACAAAATTCAGTCCATTCCTTTTTTTAGAAACTAAATTGATAAACAAAAATATGACTATTCATAAACGACCAATTTTTCTTTACTTGGAGCACCAACAGAATATATGCCTTTACTAATTTCTGACTTCACTACAAAAAGAAAGACTGAACAACAGTTAGCACCAAACTCTGAATCCACCCTTCCGACGAAGATGAACTGGTCCACCACTTGGCCATTCCATTACGATCTCCAAAGTAATTACAAGTGGAGTAATGTCTCTACCAAATTGGCAAACTATGTTCTACGACAAAACTGTTATATAAAACGGAAAAACTATTATTAATTTGCATGTGCATACAAATAGAATTGTGGATCAAGGATCGATCACAACGGCATTGAAGGCAATTGAATGGCCATGCCAACTGCTTACGTCCCTTCTGATCCGTTTTGCTAGGATTGGTTGCTCTGTAAAATCAGATGTATTTAACATTATTTTTAAACACATTGACTTGAACCATTGTGTATCCCTTAAAATAACGTGGGCATTTTGGCATATGCTGTTTGATTATATGTAGGAAAAAACAAAAGGATGTACCACTACAACCAATAAAGAGTATTAGGCTTAGTAAATGGGAGAGGTTGTTAGGTTTCTATGCCAATGGTCATTTAGGAAGGTGATTAGATTGAGCTCAACCACCAGGTTTTTCCCGCAAATAATATTACCCAGTTTATAAATACTGGGTGAGCCCCGGGCCTTCAGATCTCATTGTCTCCACCCTCAGCTTATAATAGGTGTAATAATATTTCTTCCATTTGAAGAAAACAAGATAAATGGTGTAGAAGACCTCGCCCTAATCTACCGAACTTCTTAGCAAGACCAAATTAGTGATCAATAACCTATCAGATTCATTATACTAAATTCGCGACTAAATCCTGGATGGTATTATAGAGTTATACGCGCTTATTTAAATGAACGCTTCTGTGGAAAGTCTCAGGTCTTTTGTAAATTCTTGTCGTGTATATCTCACTATTGATCAAAATCGTGTTCGTTTTGGAAAAGTCGGAATGGAGATACTCGAAAAGAACAAAGTCAGAGAAAGGTATTTAGATTTCCCTGGCTTATGCCCATCAGGTGGAAAGGAGTATGTGTGATGTTGTATTATATGAGTATGGTAAACGCACCGCATCCTTGTCTAACAAGGAAAAAATATATTTGTATTAAGGATAATACCATCTACCCTATTCGAGAGGAATAAACAATAACAATGGAAGTAGGCAACCAAGTTAAAGATAGAAAAAATGTACCGCTACAACTCATGAAGAGTCTTGGGTTCTTGGTAGCGACTGTACTGTTTCTATAACAACGGTTGTGCAGGGAGGTGATTTATCTCAGATCTAGCTCAACCGCCATGTTTTCCTCCTCAATTTGGGGTATCCACTTTATAAGTCTGGGTAAGCCCATTCGTGTTAATTAACAGATCAAATAATTAATCTGCTACATCACCTGGAACTTTCAGCGTAGCAAATGGGCAGTCTACACACAGAGCTAAACCGCTCCCAAGATAAAGAAAGTTCGACGTATTTATTTCCATGAAATATTTTGGATTCTCTAAGTCAATTTAGATTAGACACAATCCGGAATCAATCTATGGTTGATGTTTAAGAATTAAGAAAAAATATAATGTGGTTGAATGACGTACATAAGTCCAAAAGATCACATCTTCTCGATCACAGGAATACGTTGACGTATTTTCCTCCATGATAATGCAGGATACTGACTGCCAGAATTGAAGGGAAATTAGTGGAAGAGGCGTGCTATATTATCGGGTCGGTTGCCTGGGAAAGGTTTATGGATTTTTTATGTGTCGTTGGGAATCCCACCGGCGCTCGATCGATGCCCGTCGCGTTGCTAGATGGGTCGCAATCTCTGCATTAATGGAGGCAAAGAGTTCCTATCAAAAGCCGATTTTATTACATTATAGCTAAAACAAAACGGATTAGTTATTAAAATACTTTATATAATCACACTTTAAATTTTTTGTGAACAAATTTCCCAACTATATCGAACCCTAAAGGCCCAGTATTGGATGTACACTCAGGTTCATCTGGTTATACTACCTTGAGAAATGATTGCCTCCAGTTTATGGTCAAGAAAGATAAGATTTTGAAAACCTCGTCAGTTTCAAAATTGGAAATTGTTTTTTTTTATTTTTCTGCGTTTATTTTTTCATGGCTATCCTTATTCGTAAATTATATATTTTTCAATTGTTTTTTTCTTGACCCGTTTCCTTTTATTTGGTCTTCCTTGGCTAAACAAACTTCACGTATAGAGGAAACGTGTAATATATTATTTGATGTTATTTCAATAATAATATGTTAATTTTAATGAGTACACTAAACTATTAATTTACACAATAGGCGGCTAACGACGAAGAAGATGCGTCATTATACTACAAGCATTACTGCGCTGTGTTGAAGCTATTATTCTTAAGTAAATTGAACTGATGTTTAGTGTCTGAATGATGTGTTGTTTATTCATTTAGCGTCAATTCGTGCTGCTAAGGCTAATCGGATGATGCTACAGTGGAAGTCCCAAATTTTTCCTATTTCGGTATAATAAGGATATGGATCTTTAACAAGCACCTTGCACCGCGCGGGCTCGTGATCACCTTTTACGGCCCTCCCGAAAGACGGAGGATTTAGGGGCTTTAAATAATCCTAATTAAGACCACCTGCGAAACCCCGATCTTTAGTAGGCTTTATATTCATAGGAATACCAGAGGTTGCAAAATGATGTGTTTGTTGTATATATAAATAAATAAATTTATGAAATGTTAATAATAAAATATTCATTTCAGTGATACTGTGTGAGGTCAATGGGGAAAATAATACGTTTCTTCTTTTATAGAAGTTTGTTTTGTCAACAATGGCTAGCTAATTTTGACATATCTTTTTATCTCTTTCAGTTCCCAAACCGGAGCTAAAAGATTCGCAAATAAGATAATCATTTCCTTAAGCTTAATTATGGCTATTAAGATATTAGCTCATTGTTACGTACGTGAAATATCAACTGTTAATGTAAGCTTTTATTGACACGATGTGTACAAGGTGTTTACGGAAATCTATTTGAACTGTAATTGAAGAATTTATGTTGTTACTTCCTTGTAGGCAGTAAAGAAACTGAAATTATTTTCGGTTTTTATAATTCAACAGAAGATTTTTCCCCATCTCTGAAAAGATGTTGACAAGTTTCGTCATGGTATTGCTATATACATACCTTAGTGTTCGGTATACTCAGGTATACATCTAATTCAGAATAACTAAAACACTTTTTTTTTTTGGTTTTTAATCTCCATTTATTTAAAAAATGTTTACACTACAATAGAAATATGTAAACAATACATAAATACATATATATTGGTTTCTACTTATCTTGGCTGTTATGGAAATATCATGTTTTGGTTCTTG
Source organism: Troilus luridus (assembly GCA_964056705.1). Classification (NCBI taxonomy): domain Eukaryota; kingdom Metazoa; phylum Arthropoda; class Insecta; order Hemiptera; family Pentatomidae; genus Troilus; species Troilus luridus. Next base: position 74,203,465 of record OZ057416.1, on the reverse strand, counting down.
AGTTTCAGTCAGTTATTTCAACTTCTTTAGGCGACGTTTCGAGCATAGGTTACTTTCATATTCATGCCCTGACAGTGAAAAAATGAGCTTTTAGTAAAAACATTAAATAGCACACTAAAATATAAAATGACACGTGTAAGTTGTAATTAGATAGGGTGTACTTACAGGTTCCAAAGAATTGATCAATTTATCCTCAATCACTTACTTCGCAATTTATCATAGAATCTTTATATTGCAATAGCTATGACAACGAATAAGTAATCTATTTTTAGGAACAGCGGTTTTATTTAATTGTTGAATCATATTAGACTATTTATTAGCATAACACGAGCTTAGACCTTGAACATCCGATTTTTTGTTTACAGCGCGATTTTTATATTTCTCTATAGTTATCATTTCTTTTATATTTCGTTTGAAGCTTTTTTTTTTTTTTTTTTTTTTTGCGTAAAGGCGGTTTACTAAAACACTTTAATATTGTACTCAATGTTGGTTAAGATTTGGTAATCTTAAGTATTGCTTACTTGGAGCTCTATGCAGATTGAGCAGAAGTGGTAGGAGATCTTTTTTAAAACTTGCTGTATTTCGGTTTGGTGCAATACACTAAAAGTTGTTCTTAATTTGATACATAAAAACAAGTTTTATTTAAAAAATATATTTAAGTTTAAACTAAGTATTTTTTAAACCGTATCCAACAATTTTGTATTAATGGAAGTAACATATTTTATTTTAGATACAGTTTATTTTTTTATTAGGATTCTTCACTTTTATTCCTTGATTTTAACCTCCGACCTTTTAGGAAGAAAATGTATATGGAACTTGCTAAAAATCAGCTATTGATTTTTTTTCTTCACTTATCTTACATATTATTTTTTATTATAAAAAGAAAAGCTTTTATCACTACAGCCCATGGGTATTGGGTTCAATACGTTTTAGAGACCGTACTGTTTCTTGGACAATGGTTGTACAGAGAAGTGATTACACCTAGATCACGCTCAACCACCAGATTTTTCGCCCTTATTTCTGAGACCCACTTTATAGAGGCTAGGTGAGGCCCAGAAGGTGTCCTAGATCCCTTCGTATCCATCAAAGTTATTATAAACTTTGCTCTATTCTTTAATAATTGCTAATCTAGCAATATAGATCCGTGCTACTACATAGCAGATTTTAATTATAACTGTTTACAGGATCAAGTTTTATGGATTTTATTAAACGGGAGTTAACTATGTCATATAAATATTGATCCAAATAACGTCTGGTAATACATGATCTTTGGCCTATTTTAAATTAAGGAATTAGTTGGGATTGTGATATTAAGTTCTATTGTTTTTCGAGAGGCGATATGTACCTATTTCCTAGACTAAATTATTTTTCTGGAGTTGGTTGTGTTGTTTACGTAATAGCGTAATCGTTTTAAATTTTTAGAATGTAGAAAATATTATATTACATCTTGAAATGGGCAAAACCGCATAGCTCCTATAAATCACCACCCAGAAAATTGAATCGATACCTGAAGTAGCTGAGATAATCGACCTATCGTTATTCTTCTTCTTATTTTTATCGCTCAGTGAAATGAACTCTGGACTAGTTCCACAGTATTTCCAGTGCTTCTTATAAAAAAATGTCCTATTTATAAAAATAGGATGTTTTGGTATCCTAATTTTTTTGGGGGTTCCTTGGATCTTTCAAGCGTTACGTGTATCCCTTCCGAAATAGTAAAATATTTGCTACCACTTGTGACTAAGTAATGTTACCAATATAGCACATTTTAAGAATAATAGTTATTTATTTGACAAGTGAGGAAAGTGCCACTATTTACACCCGAATGAATTTTAAGTGAGTAATTAAACGAGGGTGTTGTAAGCACTTTTCTCACGTGTGAAATATTACATTTTTCCTGCAACCATTTAAAAATTAAGAAATTAAAGGTAAAACTTTAGATTTGTTAAAACTACACTAGCGCTATCATTTACAATTACTAACCATGCCAATTATAACTCTAGGACGGTTTACTCATTGAAACATTTATTTATTATTATTTAGAAAATAATATTCTGATAACACATACAAAAATAAAATAAACGTATATTATTATATCTTGATTTATATTTATATTTCTCTTCATATCTGACTTTAGATGTTTTTGGTAAAAGTTGATTTATTGCCAGTTGAGCCTGTAACATTTAAGGTCATATTAAATATTTCTATAAAATCGCTTCAAAATAAATAAAATCTATCTTTAATTAAATATAAAATAGTTCTAAAATTATTTATTTTAACATTTTAGGAATATTATAATATCGCCATTTAACATTTAAAATTCGATCTAGGTTACTTTTCCTCACTAGTGAGGGAAAGTGGTTTTCCCTCACTAGTGGGGGTAAGTGGGACTTTCTACACCAGTTTTAGTTGAGTAATGGATAGCATTAATCAATGGTTGCAGGAAAAAAATATTTTAAATTTTACTTGCATCGCCCCCTATAGGAATACTTCATCTGCCAACTTATACGGAATTACTACGGAATTCCTCAAATACGATTTTTGACATTCCTACGTTACATTTAGGTGTTGGTGACGATATTTCGACGAAAATAAAAACATCTTGAATTATTGTAATCAGCTTGTTTAGTGTCAAACCTAATATTATTCTGTAATATGAAAATATTAAAGAACTTTCTTAATTTTAGTAGTATCACATTTTCCAATGGATATGCATTAATCTCATTCAAAAGCAACTCGAACTCATTATTATATATTGACTGTATTATCATATATTATATATTGACTCCCAAGTCTTCCCAATCCGGAAGAAGACCTGCAATGTGGGTCGAAACGCTTCCTATAAAGTTCTCATCATATATTGGTTGTGGGGTGGTTCATTCTTTTCAATACATATGTTCATAATATTACGGTTTGTTTAATCTAATGTTATTTGATTTCTGTGTTAAGATTTCCTTTAATTTGTGAATTCATTGTATTAACAAAAAAATATTTGCACCGTTCGAGGATGGACACTATCTTTGTAACACCTGCTGCCATGATGGCTACATCACCTGCCCCACTTCCTCCACCTGTTCTTAGTGAACTCTCAGTCATTTTAGTTTTTTTATTTCAGTAATAAACTATTGTTATCAACTAAAAAAACATAATTAATATGCCCAAAAAATGTGGTTTTACGTTCGAAGGTACGCTTAATTCAAAATTCTAATGAAAAAAAAAATCATTCCGTCCACTGCTTTTCTTCTGTTGTTATATGAATAGAACTTTATTTTCATTTGAGATTTTGTTTATTCATTTATCATCACATGCTGCCTGCTCCCTTGGCTAATAGGGCGATGCTACAGTGGAAGGCCTAAATTTTTCTTATCTAGGTATAATCAGAGTATGATCTTTAACGAATACCAGACATCTTATAGGTTCGGGACCTACACTTTATTTAAGTCCCTTCCGAAGAACGACATAACCAAGAATTTTCTACTCTCTATTAAAAATTCCAGGGCCAACTGCCTAGGGTGCTGCGAACCCCCGATCTTTGCCGTAGAAGGTTGTTATTCTAACCTGTATACCACAAGTGACCCGGTGATATATTTATTAGTATTCATTGGTGTTCTCTCCATTTCATGACATTTCTTTATATCATGGGTTCTTAAATAATCCATAATTGTTGTTTTGTTGGCGATTTGGTTCTTATTGTGAGGATTTTATCAAAATGTGTTGTAGCATATATTTTCATTTAATGTCCATTAAAGATTTATCGTAGTATTGTACAGACTGTGGTCCTATCTATTTAATATAACTTTTTCGTTTCTGTACATTCTGCTTTGTTTCTTGTTTATCAAGCCTTGAAGAAGGCCTGTAATGTTGTTCGAAACGTGGTTTCCAATAAATAATTTATCACTATTTAAGGAGTTATTTCTCTGACCTCCACCCGGACCATTTTCTACCTCGTATATATATATATTTTTTTTTATACCTTCCCTTCAGTAGACAGCCGATTCCAGAAGATAGGGAACTCCATTAGTAGCTATTAGACCAATTTGGCAGTGCTCCCTCGCGGATGCCTGAGATCTGTTTAAGCTTAACTATTTCTAGGGAGAAAACCGCTGGCGGACTGAAGCCTGCTGCCCGCTCAACATTCAGTATAATTAGAAGAGTTAGTTAAGAGTTCCCCGCTCGGCTGCTCCCGGTAACGATATCCTTCCAGCTCAAGGAGGCTCTCTGAGGGTGTAATCTTACATGCCTCTCTCTCAGCAGTCGTCTTAGGATATTACATCTTACTATATCTGCGAAGTATATTCTGGTTTCTTTGAGCTCACACGTCGTTACTATTGCTAGTTTAAAAAAATAGATATAGTATTAATGAATTTTTTATTATATTGTAAAGTAATTTCTACGATAATAATGACTGCTCGATTACAGCATCTCCGGGCCAGAAATCTAGTTTCGAAAAGGCCATCCTTTCCAATTATAATAGTTGTAAACTGTAATTGCAATATTTCGGACTAATATAATATAATGTAATATATATGTTTTAATTGGTTATGAATCGAGTTTAAACATAATAATAATAATATTATTATTATCAAAGCGATTTGATAATAATAATTGGCAACTGCCCAACAAGTAAACACAAAAATACCGTATACAGATTATTATAAAGTCATTAAATTAGATGAGTTAGAAAGTTGGCAGAGTCAATATCGGGACAACTCCACCGGGCAGTTCTATAAATCGAAATTTCCGAAAATTTTTAGAAAACCGTGGTTCGCAAATATAAACATAGGAAAAGATACAATAAAAACTTACATTAGGCTGAGAACAAATCATGGAATTTGCAACAATAATTTATGTAAGATAGGCCTAAAACAAAGTCCTAAATGTGATAAGTGTAATCATAATTGAGACCCTTAAGCATATTATACTTGAATGTCCAGCGTACATACAACAAAGAGAAATAATGCTCAGGAATTTAAATTTGTTTATGATGAAAAAATAAAATTATCTGACCTTAAAAAAATTTGTGACCTTCATGAATATTTGAGAACAATTAACTAAAATATATAATACATTTATATATATATATTTTTTTATATATATTTATATGGTTTTGTATTATGTATGCGAGTGTGTGTGTATGTATATACATATGTGTGGTGCAAAAATTGATATAATAACAAATACACTAAAAATAATAAATTATCGCAGTACCAACTAAGTGATTGGGCTTACTGAGAATATAACTTTCATATAATTCAGATATGGCTGTATGGAATATACCAATGCTACCCCTATTGGGGAAGAAAGGGAAAAAAAGAAAAAACGATTTGATCAATTCAATTTGTAAACCAATTATTTTGGACTCAATTGTTGCTCTGAAGAAAAATTTGATTTTGTATTTATTTTGTCGATCTGAGAGAGCGGTATAGCTCAACGTGTAGAGTGTTGTGTTGCTATGCTGAAGATGCTTGGTTCAAATCCAGCTGTGCCAGATAAATTATTTAATCTGTCAACAGTCACTAAAGCACCCTGTAGGATAGTTTTTTTTTCTTGATCTCTTAATTTGAAATAACATAATACATATTTGTTAACAAGTATCTGTTATAAAAAAAGGAAACAATTAGTTTGAATCTACTAAAAATTACTTCCAGTGCGTTACCGAAACTTGCTGAACTTTCTTTACTTTAAAAATACTTTAATTTTCTTTCCTTACTTTAAAAATGTTCTCTTTTCTAATCATGAACAGCTAATCAATATATCAAAATATGGGATTGCGAGTTACTTAGATTTAAAAAAAAAATTAAGAAATCAAACTCAGGACTCTAGAATCAACACTGCTTTATTTCTCTTAGTAATCCAACTTACACACTTTTATCGGTTTATATCAATATGTTTGGTATTAGGAGTAATACTATGATAACACCACACATAACATTTATATCTATGTTTATATACTACCTATAAATACATATTGAAACATCATAGTACTTAAAAGTATCAAGATGGCGACGTTGTCGAGTTTATTAGAATGTAAATAAGCTAAATATTTCAGTTACGACACCGCGTTTTTACGTTGTTCTTAAGAACTGTTATGATTCATACAAATGAATGATCAGTCATTCATTATTATTTCGTTCATTTTTTCTCAACTCTTCCTATTACTATGGAATATGGTACGTGTTAACTGTTTGTACGTTCTGTCTTACGTTTATTCCGTAACGCCAGCTGTGTTGGTGACAAAACTAGGTCATATCTGTATTTTATCCTGGTTTGATTGAAATTACATAATTTGTTGTGTTTTTTTTTATGAGGTTGTCTACACTTCCTTTGAATGAATGTATATATCCTCCTCGTTTTCCTTTGCTTGAGAGTGAATTATCTATGGTACTCCATGACCTTGAGAAAGCCCAGGCTTGAGCTCTGATAATAGCTGACTGGTTGAGGTCATTATACCCTCAGAAGCAATAATCTCTAATGGCACTCTCTCATGGAGTTATCTGACCATTAGCTTATTATCAACTCATCTCTTCGTCTCTTCCCACAATCATTTCGGTTAGCTTTGAGGATCTGGCCCCGGAGGTACAAATGTATCCAAGGTTTTATTTATGCTAGGTGTTCTTACACAAAACAAAAATATACTTACTACACGCCTCTCTCGACACACCCACATTTACAGACTTCATCTTCATCATACGGAAACTAAATTTTTTACAGCGTGGAATCCTGTACAAAACCGCTTTTCAGGCCTCTCACCTCAACAGGGCGGCCACAAGCATGGTAAGATCACGTCCAAATAAATAAAAATAAAAAGACACGGTGAGCCCTGTCACCGGAAAAAGAAAGAAATGAAATGAATGAATGAATGAATGAAGAAAGAAATGAAAAAACTAAAGTCAGAACCATTTCCACTCCACATCCATCTCTTAAAATGTACAAAGTACAGAAGAAGGGGAGCCTTCAAAACTCCTACGTCGGACAACAGAATATCAAAGTTAAAACCTAAGTGTTAAGAAAAAAAAAACTTCTTAAAAAGTATTATTAATATGTATAGTTAAAAATCGGTTTGTTTACATCAGGTACAGAGAGTGTGCTATTTCAAGCCCAACGGTCGTGCTGGGAAGTTGAAATGGCCCAGGTCACCCTTAGATTTTTCTTCCAATGAAAGGTACCCACTTTAGAGGCCCCCCCCCGGAAGGCCTGGCGATCCCACAGATTCTTATAGGGTGTAAGATAACTTGACTCCTTTAATACCGCAATGAATTTTTGGGGATCACCATTGGGTAACCTGAAGTTTTATTGACTTAGTAATCTACCGGTTTATTCTTTCATTGACTCAAACTCTGACGTTGATAAAGGGATAGAATTGTGTCGTGAACGGACTCTGATTGGAAATATAATTTTAAAGAGATACATATTTTTTTTTACATTTTTAATCACTTAGTTTAGATAACTAAATATCCATCATATATTTTAGTGTCACTACAACTCATGAAGGGTCTGAGGCTCAGTACGTAGTAGAACTGTACCATTTATAGGGCGATGGTTGTGCAGGGAGTTGATTTGTCCTAGATCACGCTCAACCGCCAGATCCCCCCCTTATTGTGGGTACCCACTTTATAGTGACTGGGTGAACTCCGGGAGGGTCCCATATTCCAATGGACCCATCCCTGGCTTCTAACAGCTTAAATAAAATCTGCCAGCAACCGGATTTGATCCCAGGACGTTTGGCACGGTAACTCATAGCTCTACCTCAGAGCCACACCGCTCCCCACTATTCAAATTGAGTAAATAAAAAGTTTTTCTTGATATTCTGGATTATTTTTCCCGTTATGAGTGTGACTTGCTTAAGATCTGTTGACCCATGAGATTGACTCATCGAATGAATAGACCGTTCTTTGCCAGGGATACAGTTTTTGGCCGGGCGCCATGCATCACTTTCTTTTTTAGTTTAAGACCAGATGTCATCGTGTTTACTTTTTTTTTTAATTTGATAAATTTATTTTAATCTATAAACAATGTTAAAATTTTACAATGTATTTAATCTTTTAGTTTAATTAGTATGTTCAGTTATAAATTTTATGAAATTTCAAGTTAGGGCTGCACATACATACAATAATCTAATATATACATACATTTTATATATTTCAATCCAGCTAGACGCACAGGATGCAAAACATTTTTTGAAAACACTCTAAAATTGCCTTGAGTTCAAAAGCTTTTTTATTCAATAAAATCATTATTGTTTCAGTGTACCGTTTCTTTTTAAGCACGAATATCCATTGACTTACAATCGTAAAGTAAGTTAGTAAAGCATTGTTTTAGTTCTCGAATTATTTTTTAATGTAATCAATATAAATAATGTTCAAATCTAAAATCTTATATTCCTATATATTTCGTGAAGTTTATTTATTGCAATTTATGAGGTTTAAAATCCTCTAGCAAGAGACAAAATTTTGCAAAAATCTCTTGAATGATTTAAAAAAAATAGTGGTATAGCTTTTATAATTATTTGTATCAGAACATTTTTACTAATTCAATTAGGTTTTGAATTTTTACATACAATCTTTCTAAAAAAATATATAAAAATAAAATAACTTCTTAAAATAAAATCTATAAATATCTTAAAATTTTTCAAAATATCTGCAGTTTTCTTTTTAAATTATATTTTCGGCTAACATCCCCATAGAGTTGTTTTTTTTAATTTTAATTAGTATACCCGTTTTTTGTTTTGTTATATAATCTTTATTCTAAATATTCCATGTTCAAGAAGCATAAACGCCTGAAGCATATTTTGAAATATAATGAGGACAACAAATTGTACATATACAACTGAAAGTATTCCATCTTCTATTCTGTATATCTAATATTCTTTATTAATTGGAATATTTTAACTAATAATCGATGCATATCAAATCGATTTTGAAGTATTACCAGTTCTGGAAAAAAATAATTCAATATACTATTTGAAAATATAAAATGTTTTTTAGTGCTTTATTCCGTCACTACACTGTAATAAAAATCTTTAGTACTCAAATATTTGTTTATTTTATGTATTTATGATGCATCTTCAATTGAGTGGCGTTTTAATTCATCCTTGTAATCCAATAATAGAAATTATTGATACTGTTCTGGATTGTTGATCAAGACCTTTGATAACTATGGTCGAGTTTTTATCTAGTACTTATTAAATCTATAAGTTTTATTATTCTTAAGATTCCTTGTCTCAATTGTAGATTAGATCAGGTTTCGAGGTCGTATAATGATTTTACTATATAGAGAATTAATAGTTTTAAGTTATCTTCCCTTTTAAGATAGAATTTCTTCTAACTGGTCATCGTATCTATGCCCCCTCTTAAGTGAACCTCTCCAGTGACGTTCTTCGTGCTTGGAATTCCTCTATCCCCTACCTGAATGAATTACTTGAGAATACCTTCGGAAGCACCGGCACTTATATTCCATCAACTTCCGTGACGCGATAAATCAACGCTTTGCCGTGGAATATAAAGAATGCAGACAGACTGGATAATTAATTGAAAACTTGGAAGATGGGAGCGATGACCTCAACTTCTTCCTCTCGTCTCTTCTGGCGATTAGTTTGCCATGGATTCGCCACGTTTTAGTGTATCGTATGGTTAAAAGTTTAATATTTTATTATCATTGCTATACTTCATTAATTTTATTATGTTTCTTAATTCAAGGCTAAACACAAGTTAGGTATCTCATTGTAGTGTTCTGCACACCGCAAAAAAACAAACGTAGACATCGATGAATATACTTCCTGAATAACTGAAATATACTAGATTACGAAAAAAATGTACTACTTCAACCAATGAAGGCTCTTATGTTCAAAACATAGTAGAGAGTACTCCCTCCAGGACAACCATTGTCTAAGATCACTCTCATCTGAAAGATTTTTTCCTCTATTAAGGGTCCTCACTTTAAGAGGTCCGGTGAGACCTAGGAGGAGCTGTAGATTCTGCAGGGTCCATCAATGACTGTTGATTGACAGATTCAATTTATCTGCTACTGTTGAATAAAAAACTGGAACCTTCAGAATTGCAACTCAGCGCTCTACACGTGGAGCTACCCCGCATTTCGAATTGTAAAAGGGAAATAATAAACCTATAGAAAGAACACAAAATTCGGAAAAAATCTGGATGGTTTTTCAATGAACGACCCTTGTATCATAAATAATAAAAAAATCGGAAAATAAATAAGATTATCGCAACTCCAGACAGTTTAAATACTTTTTCTTTAGCTGGCGAATATCGAATTTTAACCTTTCATTTTTAAAATTTCCAGCTTGTTTTATAAAATGGGATGAGAAAAACAGGGTCACTTAAGTACCGTTATTGTCAATTTCGACAATTAGCCAACAATGTTGGTGTGTACCTTCACATGCTAGAAATAGTTCCTTCATTGATTGCCAAGGATTGAAAACAGTCTTGTTTTTTGTCTTGAAAGTTGGCCAGGATTTCCTGACTTGTACTTGTCGGAACCTTCTTGTAAAGCGTGTGCGTTAAATTTCCTACTAATCCACCACGCTTATTTTTGGGCGACACACTGAGTTTTAATCTATCCATAAAGAAGTGTGTGAAATGTGAAGAGATTCCATTCGTAAATCTTACTTTTTAATTTTGTCAACTTCTCTGACTCAGACGTCGTCAGAGTTCATATTGTATTCCATCCGCGTTCGGTGAGTATTTAAAGTCTCCAAAAACTCATTGATAGTCACCGGCAGACTATTGCGAAGAATTTAAAAGTGTTTTTTTAAAAGTCCTCCTCTTTAACTGTCTCTTGTCTGAAACACCTATCTTGAAATTGCGATGGAGAGAAAGTCATTTACTTCAACGCCCATGATCTTAAATGTTAAATGGTAAAATATATTTTGAATTTTATGAAGGGAAATCGCGTGCTTAAATATGTATTAGTTATTTTATTGTTTTAAAATATAGTAATGGACAACTCTTAAAGATATAAAGACTTCAGTTTATTAGTGATAAATTAACTGTAATAATAATATTAATAATACGTATAACCTTTCCCTACTTTTCTGAACAGAAGTCATATGTGTGCTGTTGGCATTAGAGCTCCTCAATACATCTCATATGTTTATCGGTTTAATAACCTATTCTATGTGAACTAAACTTGTGCTAGGTTTATTTTTATGATATGAATACAGAGTACGACTACCTGCTGAAGTTGCTTCTCATCGGCGATTCTGGAGTGGGTAAGTCATGCTTGCTCCTCAGATTCGCGGACGACACCTATTCAGAATCCTATATCAGTACGATCGGAGTCGACTTCAAGATTCGCACGATCGAACTCGATGGGAAGATCATCAAGCTCCAGATCTGGGATACTGCTGGGCAAGAAAGGTTTCGCACAATAACTTCCAGTTATTACCGAGGAGCTCATGGAATCATCGTCGTATACGATTGCACTGATAGAGTTTCCTTCGAAAACCTCAAGGTTTGGATGGAAGAGATTCAGAGGTTCGCTTCGCCCGATGTGAACAAGCTGCTGGTGGGTAACAAGGTAGACTTGTCCGATAAGAGGCAAGTTAGTGAAGAGGAAGCGGCGGAGTTGGCGGCGAAGTTTAAGATCCCGTTCATGGAGACGTCGGCGAAGAGCGGCACTAACGTGGAGAACTCTTTTACGAAGATGGCGGGGGAGATCAAAAAGAGGATAGGACCGCCTTGCGTCGAAGGGGACAAGCCTCAGGTGAAGATCAAACCTGGGGTCAGTGTCAATAAGCCTCCTGATTCTGGCTGTTGTGGATAAAGTTATATTTTTTGTAATGCGCCATTTTATTTGTTATCATATTTTCCACTATAACCTGTACATTGGTTATCATTAGGCATGCTAGAATGTTACTATGACTAAATGTGACAGAGCAAGACACCTATGTCTCACATCACTAACTAACCTCAAATATTATACTTAATTTAATATTTTTTGATTTAGAAATTAGAATTAATCAGTTTTTTTTTTATGTGTGAGTTACGATATATTTTTTCAATATCAATCGTTCAAATAATATGCAAAATTATTTTTGTAGAAATAACTTAAATAAACTTGTAGAATATTATTACAGTGTTTATAGAAATAGTATCATGTCATCAGCTATGTACCAAAATTATTCATTATTTTTTTATCTTTTGCATTCAACTATGTGATGTATATTTAATTTTTATTTTATTAGTTGTTAACCGAATGAGACCTCAGTATTATCTGTGTCCTCATAATCTTCAAGGTTTTCCCAAATAGCGGATATAAAATACAATTTTTCTCTGAAAGATGTATTTGTTTTCTGTTGGTGGTTTGATTTTTACAAACAAGCCATTCAAGCTAGTCATTTTCGGTTTTCGGGATGATTTATTAAACTAAAATATATTTCTCTTTGGGTTATATTAAATTGAATATGGCGCCTATAATTATATTTCTAAATTGTATTTATTACTGAGAAACGAGGGGATGGTTGACTGAAAGATAGACGTAAGGAAGAAAATAGTTGGGGGTGCAGTCAAATAAAAACACTAAATAAGTGTTTACTTATTTAATTATGTGCCGACGTTTCGACCCACTTTGTGGGTCATCTTCAGGGCTAAGAAAGAAAAACAGACAAAATAACAGAACTATAAAAATACATTGCAGACTAAGTATACGATAAATGAGAGAAAATATATATATGTAGAGAGGTAGAAATTTAGAACAAAAGTGAGGGATATATATATGAATAAAAAAATTACAGAGAAAATGTACAGAACGGTGGTGATGCCAAAAAGATTTTTTTACAAAGATAAAAGAAGGAAGTAAACAGAAAGTTATTTAAAAAAAGGAAAAGTATAAACATCAGAGGTGAGAAGTAGAATTATGGAAAAGGTAGTAGAATATATATAAAAATAAAACTATAAAATGTAAGATAATAGACTCCTGGGGAGTTTACATAAGTAAAATGGAAGAAGGTATAGCCAAAATCATATTAAAAAGTAAATAAAGGAAAAAATAACAGTAGCAAGTCAAGATATAAATATAGAGGATAAACGTTTTTAAAAATGCATACATATAGTATGAAGTGGTATAAATGTATGACACTTATTTAGTGTTTTTATTTTACTGCACCCCCAACTATTTTCTTCCTTATGTATTTATTACTGTTCATTATGCTTCCTTGACTTCTTGCTATTGTCGGACGATGCGCTTGAACTATAACAATATTAGATCAATAGGACCTACTGTTGCCTCCATTAGATTAGTAGTAGATGGATCTCCTATGGGAGTTGCTTGGCATTGGCACAGTGATCTTAGTGAATGAGTCCAATCGAAGCAGGTCTATATAAGATCTAATTGGAATTATGCCAGATAGTAGATCCTCTAACTAACCACAACATTTTTCAAGAAGAGCAGACGATAAAGAACGAAGGTTGATAAGTTATTAGGTCGAATGTAATCCTCTTTTTGTTCCGGTCTCACCTCCATCATCCTCACCGTAGGTTGTTGGGTTCTACCTTCATCAGGGAGGATGTTGGGCCTCTTCCCTTCTTAATATGATCCCGGCATTCTTCTAGTGGAGCCTCATTTGTACAAGAAATGACATGGCATCCTCAGAGGCCCGATAAAAGCCAAAGAGAAAACACCGTTGATGGCTTAATGGTCGGCCTACCTTAGCTGGACGATCCATCATTGTAATGAGGAGCTATTCGTTTCGGCCCATCCTGTGGGTGGACAGCCAGACCTGTTGAAGTCTCTAATTCTATAACCGCTTCTTACCAATAACCCATTCAGGATTCCTTTCAAGAATCAATCAACTGATAAAAAAAGCCTGTACCACTACAACCTGTGAAGGGTTTGAGGTTCAGTACTCAGTAGAGACTGTACTGTTTATAGAACAACCATTGTGCAGGGAAGTGATCTGTCTTACAATCGGGTGAGTGAGCCCCAGGAGGGTCATAGATCCCATAGGATCTATCTCCTGGAGCTAACATATTAAATAAAACTCTACCCGCGAACTGGTTTTGAACCCTGGACCTTCGGCCCGGCAGCTCATCGCTCTACCACTGAGCCACTCTGATCCTTCTGATTGTTAAGCTTGAGAAATATATTTTTAATGTGTGATATCCCACTTGTTTAAACCAATATTATATTTTTTAAACAGTGCAATGGACTCGATACGTTTTATCGTTGGTGTTGCTTTAGCCTTGTCACATGTTTTCGCATCGTAAAAGAACACTAGTCATACTTTCAGGTGATGATAAAAATAAACATTCTTCGACTAATGGAGGTGATTTGTTCAGACTGCGATTTACATTGTCAAATAATGATGTTATGGAAATACATCCTGCGAATATTTGCATTTAGACCTTATGTGACCTTTCAATTATGTAATAGTTGTATCTTTTACACAATGCTTTCCACACTTTCGCTAGTTGTGTCTCTGTTTCAATAAATATAAATATCATTGCTAGGACATCATCAACAAGACATGTAAGATTTACCCGGATATTATATTTATTTCCTTATTTTTTATGAAGTATTCTTTACTGGTTCTTGTTAGGAAAAGTGTTAAGGAGAAATTGGCATTTTTCAGAGGCTTAACAGTTTCATCAAAAATCGTTCGCATATGGCTCGATTAATCTGAAAAAGTTATGTATATAATGATGTTTTTTTGTTGTAAATAAATCTTAATGTCTGCATTTTCAAAAAATGAATTCAGTACTTTTAAGGTTTTGGCATAATCGAAAGCTAATTAAATACCCTTAAAAATCGAAATTCAAAATCTGAGCGAGATTTAAATTACTGAACTTTTTATAAATTCCATAATGTCTTTCTAATATTTTGTAGATAATAATAATAACCTGTACCATTACAACTCATGAGGTATCCATCACGTGGTAGACCCTGTACTATTTCTATGATAACGGTTGTGCAGGTAGGTGATTTATCCAAGATCACGCTCAACCGACAGGTTCTTTCGCCGATTAAATATTATCCACAGAGGCTGGTTGACCCCATCGATGGTCTGTAGATCCCACAGGGTTCATCCTCGGCTGTTAACAGTTTAAATAAATAATCTGCGAAAGCCGAGTTTAAACCTTTGGCACGGCAACTCAGCGCTATAAATATTACTACTATCTGAAATTTCGTAAAAAAAACTGTTAAGAATGTAGTGTTAATGTACATGCCAGATATTTTCCATTATTAATTCTGTCTATTAATAACAAAGATGATCTGGCTGCATGTTATCATTGATAAGGTTATCTTATCTCACTGCAATAGGGTCGCGTAACATTATTTGCTACATTATCATTTCAAAAGTAGTCGTTGGAATAGCAATCGCTGGAATACTGTCGAGATTCATATACAGATATATCGGTGCTATATTTATCATCAATGCATCTGATGGTCGGTGGGGTGGGTATTGTGTTAAAAAATTACTTTTGGGTTAAATCAGTCAGCGAATTTTAATTTCTTTTAACCTAAATTTTTCATCATCATTACTTTTTACATGAAGGGTTAGTTCCGCAATCCATCCGAAATATACATCATCGAAACTAAATTATTATCGGATTTTCTCTAATTTTACTCCCTTTAAAAAATCCTAGGGCCATCTGCCGGGCTAAGAACCCTCCATCTTGGGCTTAGTATGTTGTTACTCTAACCACTAGACCACAGGTCCCCCCTCCCCATTTTAGTTCTATCTTGGTTTTGAAACCTGTTTTAATACCATGGAGTCTGCCCTGTCAGGGTATATTTATAATTTCATTGTTGATATGAAAGGACCATATCCAAGGAGGAGGTCGTGGGTTAACTAATATATATATATATTCCGTGTTTTCCCAACAAAACGTAAGCTTCGAGAGATTGACTAAGATTACGATTTACAGATATCCGAATACGTCTGACTTAAACGATGTCGAGTTAAAGCTTTTCCATCAACGTACGTTAGTTGTTTCTATTCTTTGCCACCAACTTCCGGTATTTGATCCCTATCCCTAATGTCATCTTCAATCTACTTCTACCCCCTTAGGTTCCCTCTTGTATTGATAAAGTGAGATCGCTGGACTTGTTATATTTCTTCGTTACCGTTCTCCTGAATGCTGATAGTGAATAAAGATCAGAAATTTTCTTTCCTATTTTTTTAAAATTCCTATCATCGGTATTTGGTCTTATCTAGGGTAATGATTGGATGATTGCAAGCGTTTTCAATCGACAGGAAAGCATCCGTTACATCTTGGAAGGAACTGTCCTCAATATCCAAGTTGTCAGCATGATGAAGCTTTATCCGACCCATTCTACTGCGTTTATTGGGCGATTTTGACACATCTCCTAGCTATCCCTATGTCCAATTAATAATAACATTACTATTTCTATATTATGGAGTTGAATTGATCAATGGAACCACAATATTCAGTTTTTGCAAGTTAATTTTGGCAGTATCCATCTAGTTCTTGCAATGGATTGGAAGTTATGAAGCGTTTGTCTTGGCTGTACTGAACGAAGAGAGGTTGTAGTTTACGGTTAGGATTCCTTATTCAGTTTCTCATGAAAGGACCTCAGAAGCGAATCTGTTGGAGGTGGTTCAATGGAATATGGAAATAAAACTAAGATTCGCAGTAGGTCCTCGATAAAGGGTGGTGACTAAAAACGGATGAAGTATACTTCAATGACTAAGTTTTCGGTAAGTTAATACCTTTTCGACAGAGGTAACATTCTGATGACGTCATTGACTAATGAAGAGGACATTGACCCGTGAAAAGAGCTATCGATAGGAGTGGTAACAACCGCCCTGTTGCACCCCGGGAGAGGAAAGTGATGTGGTTGGCAGCACTGGCTCCCCCCTCCCTTATCCTCCTCGCTGATCGATATGAGACTGTTAGACCACTCCCAGCCGCCCCCACCTCGCCTTCCTCTATTGTGTATATGGATTGTATTATGCCCTAGTGGATGTTGCTTATACAACCATCTTCAATTGTATTATAGTTAGCTCTTCCAGGCTAAGAAATTTAGAGTTGATAGTTAGGTTATGTTTACTCTCGCTTCCAGGCCATCCAAACAAAAATAGGCATTTGAAATCCTTTCTTGACAAACCGCCTTTTTCTCTGAAGTGAAAACTTCTTTAGCCGCGTTTAGCGGCTTTTAGTAGGGTAAAAACTTGGGGTTTTTCCTCACCGACATGCTCCTGACGTATTGTGCGAGACAAGCAACACATAGCGGCCTGTGCATCAATTATACAATTTGTTTCAATGTACTTTAATTTAAGGATAGAATTCCATTGATCAATAATCATAATTCAGACCATAATAGATTTTGAAATTCCAAAAATAACACAGTTATTCAAAAGATTGTGTATGGAGGTGATTTGTCCTAGATAACGTTTAAGCTCCAGGTTTTTCATAGACAGTCAATGATCCGAACAAGGGTCTTCGATATGTAAAAAAGATTCATCTGACTACCGCATATCCATTATTGTATACGGTAGCAATAGATCTTCAACAATATGATTTGTGATCAACATAATCTTAATATTTTTACCACTGGAAATCTGTTGTTAGCATACTACAATTGCTCTACAATTATTGCGCCAGTGAATAGTAAAAGGAGATACTTCTAAGTAACGTTTATCCATCATTGGATAAGGCCGGACATACACGTAGAGTTGTACCGCAGAGGCATACCCGAGAGACGAACAGCTCAGGTATACATCGAGATGCTTGGAGCCTGCACACCTTACGGCTGCCTCTGCGTCAGTTGAACTGATTTTGTGTAAACTGCATTTCTGCGGGAACGATCTTGACACATACGTTTTTTCCTCTTGAGGGGGACAATACGCGTAAACCTCTCCAGTACACCTCTACGTGTATGACCAGCTTAACGTTTCAAGTGTTCTTCGACAATATTTCTGGATAACTTAACGTAATCTTAATATTTTCATTAATGATATCATTCAGTAACATTGTGAAGTAAACTCCGCACTGTAGATCAGTTATTAGCAGACCACAATTGCTTTTTAACTTTTGCACCAGTGCAAAATAAAAGGAGATTCTTCTGACTAACCTTAACACTTTATTGGGTAAGGTGTACCAATGGATCTTCAACAATATGAATTTTTGTATTTTCATCATTATATTGTATTTGTATATTGCATCAGTAATATTGTGAAAAATATGCCGCACTGTAGATCTGTTATTAGCATACCAAAATTGCTTTAACTTTTGGACCGCTGCAAAACATAATAAATATTCTTCTGATTAACCCTAATCTTTTATCGGATAAGGTATACTCATGGATCTTCAACAATATGAATATTGGTTAACATAAACATAGTATTTTCATCATTGTCTTCATTAATATTGTTAAGTTATTGCCGGGCTGTAGATATAAACTGTAATGATTCCAACTTGGAACTGACGCATCTATTAGTTCTTCCTTGAATCGAATAGTTCGCATTGATGAGAGATTTAATTATAATAATGGTCATTAACATAGGAAATTGTTCGATATTAATGTTTAAATACTCCTCTTGAATGAATTAATGCATTATGTAAGACAGGTCTAAAAGTGTCGCTGGCGCCACTCAATCGATTCACCCTCGGGATACGCTTTTCACTAATTTAAAATGCCCTAGTTCTCTTGTGCGTATTAATTTAAATTATAGTGACGATGATTTTTCCATTGATTAAAGTAATAATAAAAAAAGTCGCCATGTAAATGTCATGATAATAATAGCCTACTAGTATTCTATATATCCCGATACTTCACGATTTGGTACTGTTGGGTATAGACGCGGAAACTATAAAACTAAATACTGAAATGCTGATGAATGCAGATAAGGAAATAGGGCCGGAAGTAAATGGCGGGATTTCAAAGCGTGCATCCGCCTAATATTAATCAAGTGATAGCTTCTTGAAGATTAGGATGGGCTTGTAGAGCTGCTGGGCTTAGGAACGAACGAATTCTTAAAAAGTTAATTAGCGCTGCGCCGACTGGGAAGCGTCTGAGGGGTTGACCGACACGTAGGTGGGAAGATTGCGTTTTGAGTGATCTGAAGGAGGATTTTGGTTTGGGTAGTGTTCCGTGGACAGAGGGCTGTATCGAGCCTTCGGGTGCGCTAAGGCTTTTTATTTATCCCGATACTTCCCCTGTTATGTTTGACCTCAGGGTGTAAGATTTAAGTTGTAAGGGGTATATACGAGGCTGGCCTGAAAAGTTTCCGAACTAACAAAAATAAAAGACATTTTTTCTGAAATTTTGTTTTTATTTTTCAACATAGTCTCTCTTTGTAACTGTTCACACTTCTCCCAGCCATGCTCCCATCTCTGTAACCGTCCAAAAAGTACTAAATTTTCGTAAACGGTTTTTTTTTACTATAAAAAAAGTAGTAATTTTCGCCATACCAACCGCTGAGGTGTGAGATGGTGCGTTATCTTGGTGAAACAGGATTTGCTTCTCTGCAAATGTGGCCGTTTTTCCCCAAATTCTGCCTCAGCACTTGTCAGGTAATGATGCGTAGTATGGTCCTATAATGTTTTTTCGTTTTTGAAGATAATCGATCAACTCCATGACTATTCCAAAAAACAGTCGCCATCACTTTCCCACCCGAGAAAACAGTTTTTGCTTTTTTCGGAGCCGTCCACTGTTTGGACTATAACTGTTTGTTTCGGGGGTATAATTGTGTATACAAGTTCTACAGTAATTAATCGGCGCCTAAACTGCGCCAACAGAAAGTTGGAAATGTTCATTCGAGCAAACGCGGCACCCAATGTGCGGACAGCTTTCTCATATCTAAATGTTGATTTAATATATAACAAACACGTTCTTTTGACATTTTCATAATCTCTGCTATCTCTCTCACTTTAATTCGGCGGTCGTCTAGCACCATTTGGTGAACTTTGGCGATGTTCGGCAGAAACTTTTCAGACCACCCTCGTAAGTGTAGGTGTAGGCATAGTAGTCTACTCCAACCTCCTCCGGACCCTAGGTTCAAGGCATGCCTAGAAGAACATTTTTATTAATCTATTGTTATGTTCATAGTGATAATGACCTACCAGTTATTCCATTTTTATTCTTAGTTAAAGTGACATTTATTCTGTCGGGATGTTCCTCATGACCTTCACGAGTTAAGACTTCGTGCCAGGTTACATACATGTTATTTAATAATAGATGCGATTGGAAGGCGCTGTTGTTTTGGACCCTCTGTTCCTCTCATGAGTCAGGCTTGTGTACTAAATTTAAATCGCAAGTTAATTATTACTTTTAATTTTACCCATGTATTAATAGCCCTTAAATTATTTTTAGAATTAATTAATTTGAGAGTATTTATATATTTGAGAAACCTAAAATTAGCGAATATCATTACTACATTTAAACAAGCTCTCATCAATTTTGTGGTTATTGGCCATATTTATTCTTGGCAATTGGTTGACGTTGGTACAAGAATACAATTATTTTATTATTACTCTTAGATTCAAGGCTCAAAATTAATGTTTTTCTTCTTATCATTACATATTGTTATTAGAAAAATTTTAGCATGCGATTCTGTGGCTTTCGGCTTTTACATACCTTATGTCTCGTAGACTTAAATATATGACATTAAGAAGAGAAGCATTAATAAACAAGACTCCAAAACATAAAACCAGCTCCCTTCTCCAACAAAAATGCCTCAGTCTAAGATATATACATGTATAGTAAATGTAGATAGTACATAAATAAACAAATATTATTTATATGATATTTTACGGCCTCATTGGACCACTTAAGTCAATTTCTTCCCAGTCTTCTTAACCCTCCTTCCCTACCCACTGGGTCGTGAGCGACCCGGTGCTGCTTTGTCAGCGCATGCGCTCTCCTGAGTGATGTTTCTATGACTACAACTTTTTTACTTTTTATTTTAAACCCTAAATGATTGATTTTTTAATGGCAAAGTGAATTTCAAGATCATGGGTCGTAGACGAGACAGTAGTAGCAAATTTGTTAAAGGATATATGGGGTAGGGGGGGGGGGGTTAAGGATATGTGTCTGTGTGTTTATTTTTTTAGAATTACCTATAATATCTTAATGAATATTGATAGTTCTCTTATGTACGTAGTAAGGTCCAAAAGTTTCCGGCCTGGGATAGAAGGAAAGGTGAAAGAAAAAAACTGGTATTAATGTTTTTCAATATATTCTCCTCTAAGTTCAACACACTTAATACAACGCTTTGGCAACATTTCTATACCATGAAAAAAATAATTTTCTTCTTTGTTAAAAAAATGTTGGAGCTCTTCGTAGGTGTTAAATCGCCAAAATTCATTGCAGCAGTGAACTTGTTCTTGTTTTTGAGCAGCTGAAAGAATTTTTGGAGCCCACCTTGCACTAACCTTGTTCATATACAAATGATCTTTGATGATCCTCAAAACACTTGTTTTACAAAGCCCCGACCTCGTTGCTATTTCCTTGGTTTTCAGTCGCCGGTCAGACAGCAATTGCAGATTCCACAAAATGGATTGTTTCAGAAGTGACAGCTTCCAATGGGCGACCGGGACGCGGGTCCTCTTCTGGACGTTCCCTCCCTAACTTAAATAATTTTGCCCACTCTTTCACTGTGGAATACGAGGGGGAGGACTGCCCTTATACACAATCCAAGCGCTCTTTAATTTGCGCAGGAGTAAGACCCTCTTTACAAAGTAATTTAATAACCGCACGGTACTCGAGTTTGAACATTGTAAAAATGGGGAGTTTCCTTCAAGGCTGGACACTGTCTGACAGGACTGAGGAAGTGCGGGCGATGGGTATGGATTGAGCAGGCATGGCGTGCATGTCCCGGATCGTTTGAATGTGGGGAAGCAAGACAGGCCAGACTCTTATGGATCGTACTACGTACTTTATTTATCGTTTAATTTTCATTTATGCAGTTGGGGGTTATTTAAAAAAAAAATGATTATTATGACAATGGGTTCTATTGTTAGCGTTAAGTGTTGAGCTTACGAAACAGACCTTTTGGCCATTTAACGTCCCTACACCATATAAAATAAATAAAGAGAACTATCAATACTTAAGTTATTAAGTATTAAGGTTATAAGGTATAAGTTTAAGAGTATTAAGGCATAAGTTATTAAGTTAAGGTGTTACACGATTCACCTAGCCGCACCTCATTCTATTTGCCCTGAAGATATCCTACAAAGTAGGCCGAAAAGTCGGGACAATCAATAAATAAGTCTTCACTTATTTAGTGTTTTTATTTTGACTGCCCCCCCCCCTACTATTTCCATCCTATATCAATACTTAAGATGAATAATTCTTAAAAAAACAAGTTAACGTGTACCATTTATTGATCTATCTTCGACTGTTATATTATTTTTAGTTGAAGTGTAATGTGCTATCTTTCAATTGTTATTATCCATGCCGCCATGTTGCTATTATACCGCTATCCTTACGATATTATTCCGCTGGTGTCTTTGGCAGCACCATTAACTCCCTGGAACACTTCCAGCGTCGCCTGCTACAGAATGGAGTCACAGGCAGGTAGCATAACTATCTACTATGCCCAAGATTGCGGGTTCGCTGACCGGTAGAGTGGCTTTAGGATTTTTAAAGTGAGTAAAAATCCTTAGTTATACCATCCTTCGGAAGGGACGTAAAATGGGGGATCCCGAGTCTGTGCGATGTAAGGTACTTGTTAAAGATCCTTATCCTAATTAAACCTGGATAGGCAAAATTTAGGGCTCCCAGTTTCATCCGCTTAGCCATAGCTGCATAAATTAATAAACAACAAACAAACTATTATCTCACCATTATTTAATGAAATAGTATGAAGATGATAAATACCATGTATTTTCTTTGTAATATAATATATTTTATTTATTTTGTATCGCTTAGCCCATTTACTAGATGTATTTTTTTTTTATACAGTTGTAAATATCAATAAATAAATTTAAAAAAAAAATATTTTATTTTAAATGCCTTTAAATACTTACATTGGTGCGCTTCAATCCACTTCTATCTGAGGAATAGTTAAGGGTACTTCTCTCCATAACGTTATTCCTTGAAAGAACTAATATTTAAATAAAAGTCACATTCAACATAGCTTTAATAACCTCCAATAGAAAAATTTTGTTTTTACTAATTCTCGTTTAATATTCCCACTCGACTTATCAATTTTAATTTCTAATTACTCTATAAAAACTGTGCCTGGCCATACACCTCATTAAAAATCTACACATAAACAATTTTTGTTAATGCCATGAGCTATATTTAATAGAATTAAATATGAAAAATTCATAGACCTATCTGAAATATGTCATATTTTTCAACAATTATATTGCATTATTTTATTTATTAGATGTTTTTCTTCTCAGCATTGCTGGTTGATATGTCTTAACCGGACCATGGTCAAGGTCAAGACTCCTATTGTTTTGTGCACGTTATTTTATTATTATTATTTTTTCAAAAATATCTTCTCTAACAGTTGTTGGTTAAAAAAAATAACTTAAGAGAAAAGAACTCAAACAAAAATGTAGAAAAAATATATTATTAAGATGTTATTGAAAGGTTCATAAAAATAAACAACTAACCGAGCATTTTCTACTATTATTTATGAATATTATTAAAGTGGATAAAATGGCTTAATAAAAAATATTAATATTTTAAATATCCATTTTCACCATTTGGGCTTAAAATTGTAATGCTCTCTGACTACTTTTTGGGAAGCAATTTTAGTGGGGTTTTTTTCCCGTTGATATCTACTGATAGAAAGCTATCATCTTACATTATACTGCGTATTCAGTATGTCGTATTTCCTCTTCATTTTCATTGTCAGTTCTGTTTGAACGTGTTTCACTTTACTAATCTTTATATTCTGTGTAAAACCGGTATTTATTATTGTCTTATCTTTCACATTTCTGATTTCCACAGTCTTCGTTGCCTTGTTTTTTATTTTTTAAGACAGAAAAATTGTTTAAGTAAAAAAAAAAAAACTTTTTATCTTAAAGATTATGTTTCGAATGGATTTGAAGAATTATTTTGTTCATGTACTATTGTCTTAACTATTTATTATTTTATATATTTATACTATGTATGACCATTATGCGCTTCTATTGCATAGTTATACGTTATTTATTTTATATTTTTGTTGCTTTTTATTAAAAGTTAATAATAAATTTCATTTACGCGATATCTTACGAAATTACTCTCTGAGTATAGAGACCCACTTCTTTAATTTGGGTTTAGGTTGTTAAGTGAGAAATCCTTCGTTGGGTTGTTATTTTCTGCCTTCTGATATTCTCTTCTGATCTAAAGATAGAACGATACAGTATTAACAGCTACTGGAATAGGGGTTACTGAACCTCTGAACTAGTCATGTTCTAAAACTCTTAAAAGTTCACTGTTAGCAAGGTTAAAATTTAGTTAGGTGTGTACGTTATAGATTTGCATTTCGTATTCCCCCATATTATTTACTTCTCAACTTTATAATAATTATTAACTGTTCGTTGATTATATATTCAGGGCAGAAGAAAACAAATTAATTAATTAAATGCACAATGCCCTCGGCTGAATTCATGTAATTTGATATTTAATGATCAGTTTATGACTGATCTCTCTCTCTCTCTCTCTCTCTCTCTCTCTCTTTCTCTCATACACACACACACACAATTTTTATTTACAATATTTTTCATTTTTTCCGCTGTAATCTCTTCAAAATTCATATTGGTTGCAAAGTAAACTCCAAAATCATCCATCAAAAAGTTGTAGTATTTGTTCCTAAATCTGATATGATACTTTTTATTTAGTACTATTTAACACTAAATTAACCTAGATTTAAAGAATAAGTTATAAAATATTAGTTTGCTTATTGAACTATTTAAAGTCTATAATATAAAAATATGGAGACAAAACATTTTATCTTTTTTTTTTCTCATCCATTAAAAACTTATTTATTAGCAATTACGTCTGTATATAAAATTGTATGTATATGTCATAATTGTATATACAGTTGTAATAGTATGTTAAAATTGTTTACTGATAAAATTTCGGAAGATGATAAAAAAAAACAGAAGAAAATGCTATGCATAATAGTATTAATAACAAACTTACTAACATTTAATAATTAGATATTGTTAAGTTCAGCTTTTATATTCTTAATTGTTTCAATAGTTGAGATGGTAGCTCTTGCAACGAAATAATTCAAATTATATTTCTTTTATCTTTGGTTTGGGTGGAGGTCAATAAATTTATCTTAGATGTGGAGAAATTTTTATTAAATAGCCAACGTTTCGACCCACTTTGCAGGTCTTCTTCGGGGCTGTCGAGGGAGGGGTCGGGGTGTCCGGTGTCACAAAGTTCACATATTTGATCACGAATCTAACGTCAAGTCAGTCAATGGTCAATTATGACATATCCTTACAGTTTTATATACAGATGTAATTCTTAATAAATAAGTTTTTAATGGATGAGAAAAAAAAAAGATAAAATGTTTTGTCTCCATATTTTTATATTATGGACTTTAAATAGTTCAATAGGCAAATATATTTATTGATTTATTAGGTTAATTAAACAAACTAATATTTTATAACTTATTCTTTAAATCTGGTTAATTTAGTGTTAAATAAAAAGTATCATATCAGATTTAGGAACAAATACTACAACTTTTGGATGGATGATTGTGGAGTTTACTTTGCAACTAATATGAATGAAGAACAAGTAAATTTGGCCCAACTCATCTTATTGGTGCCGGCAGTTTTCTTTTATAGAATTAAGAGAATTAATTTTCTATGAGCCAAATTAAAAGATGATACCTTGTAAAGTAAAATGTGTTTTATATGTTTTCTTTCTGAATTAAAATCTATAGACATCCCGGATGTTAGTTGAAATATATATATGGCTATAACTATATATTTTTTAAATATTAAAAATTATGCTCAATGTTTTTCAATTTAAAGAATATTTTGCATTTTGATCTTGTATTTAATATTGTTTTAATGTGCATTATTTTTTTTTTATGTTTCGATTTAACATTTTAATTGTCAATCAGACGTTTATCATAGCAATTTTCTTGAC
This sequence comes from Troilus luridus, assembly GCA_964056705.1. NCBI lineage: Eukaryota > Metazoa > Arthropoda > Insecta > Hemiptera > Pentatomidae > Troilus > Troilus luridus. The sequence continues at coordinate 74,177,437 of OZ057416.1, read as the reverse complement.
AGCTATTGACGTTGAACCGTTTCTAAATCATTTTGCATACTTGTTAGTCCAATGCCGAAAAATCACCGCGCCTAATTACACTTGGTTTTATTTATGTGTCAAGGCAAGCATATTTTACTGATAGCTTGTACGAGGTTCCAACTTCATGCCCTTGCGTTTCCCCATGTTTTCTTCCAAGGGGACTGATTGAGATTGATAATAGTGCAATTATTATTTAGGTGTAGTGTGTTTGTGTTAATTCTAGCAAAAAAATATGATAATATGTTCGTAAAATATTAATGTATTATTTCTCCTTCAAGTAAACGACATACCTCAAATGATAGATCGAGTTAGTCAGGGGGTCAAATATGAATTGGTCTTATTGTATAGTCATAGATAACATATAATAAGCAGAACTTTTTTTTTTCTAAATTATTTTACTAATTCAATCTATCATTAGTTAGTTAGTTGTTTATTTAACGTCACTTTATGCTGCTAAGGCTAATCGGACGATGCTACAATGGGAGCTCTAAATTTTGCCTATCCAGGTTTAATTCTATCATTAAAATTATCCAGTCAACTATCTTCCACTCTGGCATAACTCAAAGTTTGGAATTTTTTTAGTTGATCCTTCCGTAGCAATTGTATTTGTTGACGCTTTTTAATTCAGGAACGACATATCTGATATTTTATTTCGAATATTTTTTTTTTAATAAAGTCATAATGTATCATGTTTGAGCCTAAAGTTTACGGGAATAACATTTTCTAATACTTGATAAAAGAATTCCAATATCATTGTTACGATAGCAATGCTTTGCTTTACTAATACCCAAATTTTTATTTTTTTAACTCACATAGAACTTTCAAATACCTCTTCGATGGTACTAGTTGACCTTGTATATATATGTGTGGAAGAAAGTATATAATATAATTCTACTCACATCACTATCTAACGTTCTTAACGTTATATCACTATGTAACGAGTGATGTGAGTAAAATTACGGGTGGAACTACACTTCCCCTGAAGAAGACCTGCAATGTGGGTCGAAACGTTGGCTCTTTAATAAACATTTCTCCGTAATTAAGAGAAATTTATTGACCTCCACCCGGACCGTTTTCTTCCACATTTCAAATACCTCTATTGAAATATTTGTTCTTATGAAGGATCAATGTGTAGTTAATAGGTACAAGGAGATGTTTGTTTCTGTTTATAACAAGTTTTAAAAATTTAATATTAATAATAATTAAAATTTTTAATAAATCCTTTATTAATTGAATATTCATTTTATTTTTAAGTACAAACATCGAGGAACCTCCTCTTGGAATACCCAAACAGTAAATTACAGATGTGCCTTGTTTAATTGGCCTTAATATTGTCCTTAGGTCCTATAATGACTCCAGCAACAGTTGTTAACGGACCATATGCTTCCGAGGAGCATTTATTTTTTGCCTTAATTATTATCGTGAACTATGTAATGACGGGATGAATAGATATTCTAATATATTTTTTTTTTTTTAATTTAAAACCCCTTGATTTATTAGGAATCTCGAGGTTTCGCCACTCATAGATATAGAAGAAAAAAAATTGCAGAATTATTTCTGTAATTTGTTAGTTTTGTTTACATTCAGAAATACAAAAACTCCATCATATATATATATATAAATTAAAGAGGAGATAGATCTTGTTTCCCGAACTTATGACATCTGTATGCCTACTTCTTAAAAGTATAGTCATATGGATTCTTTATAAAAAATAAAAAAAATTTCTAGTACTCAAAAATATCAATCAAAAAAATAAATAAGTAAAATATTTAAAAACCTTATTTACAATTAGCATTGATTAGGATCAATAGAAATGATGAAATTATTTATGTTGAGATATAAGCCAACCCTAACCTAATTATATATGTTATAAAATGTATTAACAGACTAGAATAATAAAATGAAGTTACTGAGCTAAACAAGCTTGTCTTTTCTGCTTATACAACATTATAAAGAATGACCAGTTTTAATAGAAAAATTACTGTGGGTGTCTATATATTTTCTATAGTATTTGTAATTATGCTGTAAACAAATTTGAGTACCTGGGAAGTGTAGTTACTGTTGATAACAAAGTAGAGGGCGAAATTCAAGTCAGGATAGCAGCAGGGAATACGTGTCATTCTTGGATGTAAAGAGTATTGCAGTTTAAATCGCTCTCTAAAAAATGAAATTAAACTACAGTAAGACCCGATAATCATATATGGGTGCGCGACATGGCCCCTGACCAATATGTGTTCAATTCCTGGGGATAATATTAAGAATAATATGGAGGCGGAGTAGTCGAAAATGCGGTATGGAGAAGAAGAAGTAACGGAGCTGTTTGGAAAGCCTGGCATGATGGAATTGATAAAGAGAGCCAAAATTAGATGGATGGAACACGTGGATAGAATGCCAGACCATATGATACTAAAGAAGATGCCCTATGTAAAACCGCACGGCAAACGAAGTAGAGGACGTCCTCGGATCAGATGGCAGGATGATCTGGAGGACTTCAAGCTGCTTAGATGTATAAGAATGGAGAAAATTAGCGTAGATTGGAGTTGGTCCGAGTTCTTGTAGGACTGTAGGGCCAGTATAGTAATAGTATTTCTTCATTTTTTAATAGTTTATTATCTCATTTTGTTTTTCAACTAAATTAAATGTATTATATTAAAAAAAGATATAAAAAAAAGACAGTATGCAAATAACTTTACCACTTCAACCCATGAAGAAGGGTCTTGAGCTCAGTAAATTATAGATTCTTTATTGCTTCTAGAATAACGGAAGTGTAGGGAGGTGATTTGTCTGAGATCACTCTCAACCACCAAGTTTTCCCCCAATTAAGAATTTAAAGGCCGGGGGAGCCTCAGAAGTATCCAGACCCCACAGGGTTCAGCCATGGCTCTCAGCGCTCCAAAAAAAAAGCTACTCTTACGCCCTAATATACTCCAAAACCGATTTTTTTTCTTATAATTTCTATCCTTCAAGGAAAAGTTTTGTTTAGATCCCAAAATATATTCAATATAATCTTATCAACTTTTTTGAAATAGATTTAGTTTTAAAACATCATACGATCCCTCCCCTTTGAAGGCTTGGCCTACGTGGTCCGATGCCACTCTCACAGTAACTCGAGTCACCTTCAACAACAATTGAACTCTTCATTGAAATGCAGCAACGTCCTCAGGCCCATAGCGCTTGTATAAATAGTTTCATAAAAGACTTTAGTATTCTTTGCGGGCGACTCACGGAAGTGTCACCATTTATCTTCCATTGCCTCTGGCAGAGTGTTAATATATTTTATATTTTAATTCAATAATAGCGGTTTGTATAGATTTATGATGAAGAATTTTAATATTTTTTTTTATTTCACGAAAGAATAATTGAATGGTAATTATATAGAATATTTTAATAAATTACTTTAAATCTTTTGGATTTCAAGGCCAACCGTGCCTTTTGTTTTTTTTTTACTTTGCTACCTTTTATGGTTTCACAGAAATAAATATCCAGATCAGAAACTGCAGTCATTTTTATCAGACTGAAAGATATATTTCCCTGTTATTTGAGAGCCTTATCTTTTGTTTTAAAAATTTCTGATATCCTGACAGTAATGGTTTTCCTCCTTAAGGTTTTTGCTTTCATTGACTGATTAAAATTGTTTTATAAATTCATTGGGTTGCAATCAAGACCTCTTAAGGCTTAGTTGTTCAAGGTACGAGTGGAAACAAGCAATTTTCCAGCTAAGGAAATATTAAATCTAAATAACAAAATCCTCAAAGCAGAAAAAGATTCCATTACAGCTAACCTATTTAATCAATCATTTGTTAAGAAAGATTCTATCTAACATTCGATCAATAACACTCAATGATGTTACTGTAATGATTGCAGACAAGTGTTATACAAAATAGGAAATTGATAAATGTGGACCTTGTTATGTTTAGTCTTTAATATTAACATCTTTACCATTAAAACCCACGTAGCGCTCCGTGCACAATAGGGATTGTATTGTTTCTAATCCTTCGTTTAAGGGTACCATCTTTATACAGGCTCAATGAGTCTTATGGATACTGTCCAGGTCCCAAAAGGTCTATTCTCGCCTGTTGACAGAACGAATATCATATCTGCTAGAGTTGTATTTGAACCTCGGAACCTCAGCAGAACAACTCTGGTTACTAAAATTTCCCGTTCCCTGACGCCAATATGGTATTTATAATTTTATACCGAATTTATATCAGTAGCCTAGCACCCTATGCTGTTGATACTGTAGTTACCTCATTGTAAAAAAAAAAAACTGTACTCTTTCAACCCGTGAAGGGTCTTTGGATTCAATACAGCGTAGAGACCGAACTGTTTCTTAGACAACGGTTGTGCAGAGATGTGAATTGTGCTAGATCACGCTAAACCACCAGATTTTTCCTCCTTATTTTGTGCCCACTTTATAGACGCTGCGTGAGCCCCATGAGAGTCCTAGGTCCCATAATATCCATCTCCGACCGCTAACAGATTAAATAAAAGTCTGCCGTCGAGCGGGATTTGAACCCAGGACCTTCTGCATGGCAGCTCAGCTCCCTACCACTGAGCCACTCCGCTCCCCTACCTCATTGTAACAATGTTAAAAATGTATGTATAGATTAACCTAATATCTACTTTGATGATAATCAAGCGTTGTTCTAAGTAAGTTGTTAGTACCTTTTGGTACCGTTTATACGAGGGTGGTTTGAAAAGTTTCCGCCGAACATCGCCAAATGGTGCTAGACGCCCGCCGAATTAAATTGAGAGAGATAGCAGACGTTGAACATGTCAAAAGAACGTGTTTATTGCATATCAATTCATCATTTAGATGTGAGAAAGCTATCCGCATGAACTTTTCCAACGCTCTGTTGGCGCAGTTTAGGCACAATAAATCCGAGTTTTGGCGCTGATTAATTACTGTAGATGAAACATGGATACAACACCCGAAACACAAATACAGTCCAAACAGTGGACTGCAAAGTGGGAACCGGCTCCAAAAACTGTTTTCTCGGCTGGGAAAGTTATGGCGACTGTTTTTTGGGATAGTCATGGAGTTATTTTAATCGATTATCTTCGAAAAGGAATAACCATTACTGGATAATGCTACGCATCATTACTTGACAAGCTGAAGGCAGAACTTGCGGGAAAACGGCCACATTTGCAGAAAACGGAAATCCTGTTTCACCAAGACAACGCACGGTCTCACTCACACCTCAGCGGTTACCCTGGCGAAAATCCACGAATTACGGTTTGAACTGCTTGACCATCCGCCTTACTCTCCAGATCTAGCCCCAATCGACTTCTTTTTGTTCCCTCATCTAAAAATTGCACTTGGAGAACAGAGATTTTTGTCTAATGAAGAGGCAATCAGCTTCATGAACAATTATTTTACAGAGAGATGTAGAGTTACTGGGAGACTATGTTGAAAAATAAAAAAAATGTCTTGTTTTTTTCTTAGGTCGAAAACTTTTCAGACCACCCTCATAACTCAAAGCTACTGGGATGTTCATTAGCTGAGACGCACAGTAAAGCGCTCTCTATAGAGAGAAGGTAGCTTATTACTGTTTTTAATAAGTTAACATAATGAACCAATCAAACCTTATTCGATTTCTACAGTGTTAATTTATATTTTAGTGGTCTACATTGACATCAAGATGAGAAGTTTGTGATGTTCTGACAGGTGTCAAGGCCATAATCGCCGACTTAGGTCGATTCATCATATCATATCAGTTTATCGAAGCGAAGCGTCCTATGAATCGTTTCGAGCGTTGTATTGTAAATCTGGCAGACACAACTAGCGGCGAATCGCCCGGATCACGAGAGAAGCCTAGCGTGCTTGCGACCACTGGCGCCTCCCAGCTCGCGTGACGTCTGTCTTCCTCAGGCCCTGTGCGAGTGCTTCAGGAATGAGCTGTTTAGATTATTCGACTTTGCAAGTCCCTAATTAAGCGTCATTAGGAGCTTATCAATCGATATTCCCGTTTTACATGGTTTGTGCGTTAGGTTTAGTATTATGGTTGGTGTGATAGTTGTGTTCTAAAAAAACATTGAGTCACGGGTGTGATTTCTGTGACTGCCTACTTTACTTTGTTACTTTTCTTTAAAATGACCAATTTACTAAAATTGGATAGTATAATGGATGTTGAACCCAAGAATTATCTTTATAACTTGCATCCTGTTATAATTATGATTGACTAATATAGATAGTTTAATGTACTTTTTTTTTTATTATTAAATAATTCTTCCTTTTCTAAATTATATCATTTTAAAATTGTCTCGAGATTAGGTTGCTGTTGATAAATTTTGATAACATCTCTTTGAAGAGAATTTAATGTTGTAGTTGTGTAATATAATTTCCATTGAAAATTTTAAAAATGTATGTATACATACTCATGTTTATGTATAAGTATTGATATATTTTTTTTTATTTCAGCTCCGGTCGGCCGGTAGAGTGCAAGTATGAATGAGTTGGACAGTTTAAGACAAGAAGCCGAAACATTAAAAAATGCAATACGAGTAAGTGAAGTTAACATTAAATTACTTTATTTATTTGTAAGGGATCGATTAAATATTAAAAATATGTATAATTATTATTGTTTTACTCTTCATAGCTTGATGATAAATGAGTAAAATAATCATAACATATAATGATTTCAAAATATCATTTTCAATATTTATATTCATAGTTATATTTTAAGATTTTTACTTTTGAATTATATGTTTCTGATAGTTTTTATATATGTGTTCTTTTTTTTTTTGTACTATTTCTATGTGTCATCTGATTCTATTTACTCTAAAAAATGAATACAATTTATTACTAAAATAAATTAGTACAATTTATTAAAATCGCCTATTAATATTAGTGAAATCATTGATCTAATCTTAAGGTCTTATATTCTTTTTGTAAGTTCATAAATTCCTTTTGGGTTTAGTATTAATAAATAATTTGGTATTATTTTATTTATTTATTTCTCTTGCATTAAACCTTGTTATTTTATTTTTATTTATTTATTTTTTTGCAAATCAAGTTATAAAGAACTGGTCCACCGTTTGCTAGTTATACATAAGGTTTTAGGGGCTATTTTGTTATTTTAATTCCAAAATATTTTTTAAACAGCTAACCTACACATCCAGTTAGTCTTAGTTTTCAAATCAATATTTTACATTTAAATAATATATGGATGAAGAATATGTGAACACAACTGTAGGGTGTTCGGTTGGTCACTTGAACTGCTTGAGGAATGTCTGACTCATTTCTCCAAGTTCTTTAAACCCAACCCCTGCGTGCTTCTGGGAACTGTCTTCGAAAACGGAAATTCTTTCCATATCTAAAAAAAAAAAAATCTACCAGGCTCGTATGCACTTAAATGCCGGAACCTTTGTTGTACTGATAAACATTCTTTGTTCTTTCTTCATTCTTTGTTGTAATTTACTTCTTTAATACTTTCTATAAAAAAGTTAAGTTTGATTACAGTAAAGTGTAGTTTGTAGTTGTCTTTCACTTTATGTTTCAACTTGGAGTATGATCGATTATTGTTTATTTATGAGCTATTTAAGAAATTAGCGTTTTAGATGATAACACAATATTTTACCCTGCAACCAATGGTCATAGGTTCAGTATTTAGTAAGGATGTATTGTTTGCACGGTAGCGGTTTTGCAAGCAGTTGATTTGACCATCATTATGCCACTTATTTTTATGGGTTATCCCCAATAGAGTGATCAATCGTTCCAGGGCTGAAAATGTAGAGTAAATAATCATCAGACGGACTCTAACCAATGCATACAAGTTAGGAGTCTGCCTCCTAGCCGGTTCATATGGATTCATATACATTATGTAAATAAAATAATAAGTATGAAAAACGTTTGTTACGTACTAGAACCATATGATAATTATATCGATTAGTTATTATATATGTTTTAATATGGGTGTGATTTATTGAGTTAATGTGTACAAATATTACTTGTAGTGATTGTACAAGTAAGTGGGATTCCTCTACAGATTGAGGAAGTCATCCTATTATCAGTGACCGCTAAGGTATTGTATTTCTTTATCTGTAGGTGTTTCATTTTATCACCACTGATTATACTATATCAGCAGTCCTGCTTCTTATCAATTATTGGTTAAGGCACAAAGATATCGACATTTCCTGTTCAGATTTCAAGAAGAACAAATAAAAAATAAAGTTCTGGAGTTTGTGCAAAGTTAAAGTGCGTTGTATTTTGTGAATAAGTATTACAGACTCGTGGATGGTTGTAACCACTTATTACGTTTACTAAGTTACTTACTATTAAAATCCTGGCTCGTACGCAAAATTTATTGCTGCTTAAAGTTGCTAGTCTGTAAGGATGGGAACCATGGTCTAGCTGACGGTTTCTACATTCACCCAAATCTTAAATTATTTATCATGTTGACTACACCATTTTTGGAACCTGATAATTATCATTTTTTCTACTAAGATTTCTTGGCGTGGGATAAACTGCACATCTACTGGAATCATTTTTACGCGGAAAACAGTCAGTTCTTCTGTACGGTAATTTTCAAACTGTACTCCTCAACCTTAGAGATCCATCGAGGTCAAGAGTATACGAGTATTCGTTTATTTTCTTGCCGGTTACATCATGTACTGTAGTAGTCTTTTTACAAAACACGGAAATCATCCTGGAGTTTATGATCATTTGTAAGTTGCCTAAGTGGCTCATGAAATATCGATATTACTCCTTTAATACCAGAAGTACAAACCGATTTTAATGGGATGTATTGGTCGATATGGATGTGGATATGGAGTTAGTTAGTTGTTTATTTAACGTCACTTTTTGCTGCTATGGTTAATCGGATGATGCTACAGTGGGAGCTCTAAATGTGGAAATGGATCATCTCAAAGTTAACTGTTAAGTTAGGCCATCCTTTTGAGGTATATATTTTTTTGATTTTTCTTTATTGTTTATTAGGTAAAGAAGTCATGGTGGTAGGGGGTGGGATAACTCAGTGGAAGAGTGCTGAGTTGCCAAGCCGAAGCTCTTGGGGTCTCTCTAAATAAATCCAGCTGTGGCTGATAATTTATTTAGTCTTTTAACAGCCGGAATGGATCCTATGAGATCTGGAGACCCTCTTGTGGCTCACCCAGCTTTCTTAACGGTTGGGAAAGACTGGTAGTTGAGCGTGGTCTCAGGTAAAACACCTCCCTGGATAACTGTTGTCTTGGAAACAGTGCAATCCCTTCCAAGTACTGAATCTAAGGCCATTATTATGTTCTTTTAGGTAAAGAAACCTAGAGCTGTGGGGGTCTGGTGGATAGCTGAGTTCCTATGCTTAAGATTTCGATTTCAAATCTATCTTAGGCAGATAAATATTTTATTTATTAACTTCAAGGGATGGGCCCTGTGGAATCTACAAACCTTCCTGGGGCTGCTGCCGTCTTTAAAGTGGGTAGCCTCGATTGAGGGCTGAGCGTGATCCCGGGCAAATCTCCCAGCACTACCATGGTCTTACAAACAGCGCAGTCCCTACCCCATACTGTACCCCAGATCCTTAATGAGTTCTAGTCGGCGTTTTTTTTTCTTTTCAAGTTAGTGATATCTTTCATCAGTGAGTCGCCAAAATCTCAAGCTTTTAATTCTGAATCAAGAAATGCTGATTAAGAATTAATATTAGTGGTAAATGATCTGAACCGATCACTAACAAGTACGGCTTCGCCCCTCACCAGGCTTATGGTCCATTTATAGACACTATTTTATAACTTTTTCACTTTATCTGGTTTCCCTACAACAGAAAGTGAACGGGACGATTACATAAAAACTGCATACAATTACTTTTAGGTGAGTGGTCTATTGAAGTTCTCGAATGTAGAGCCGCCGCCTGGCAGGTGGTCTATAAATAGCAGGTCGCCCCAGATCAATATCACAGCTCGCCGCATTCTGTCACCTGGGCCTCTTATCTTTTATTTATCTTATTTACCAAATTCCCTCTTACTATATATTACTACAAACATTCTTCGGTCATGCGTGATCGTCTATTTGTTTATTTTTTTCTAAGAAATTTCAAAAGTTAATCCAAAATTCGGAGAATCGGTATGGTGTGAGGTTATACCTATTATGGAGAGCAGCTTTAAACATGATACAGTTAGGGTTTTATAAAAAAAAATATGGAACAGGAGTGTATGTGATTTTTAGAAGTGCATATATATTTTTCTGTGGTCTTATGAATGACCAAGCTACCCATCCATACATTAGAATAAATTATATTCAACCTACGTTTCTAAGTTAATCCGATCAAACAGTTTGTTTGGAATCACCATAATACGAAGAAGTTGAAATCTTAGCGTTAAAAAATTCGATGCCTGTCATAAATCAAAGAATCAACTAGTGACTTGAAAATCCTTAGTAACGGTTGTCTTTGGACATCCTTAGATACGATTTTTCTCTGTTATTTGTTTTATATTAGTTTATTGATGTCCTTTTTATGTTTGTTATGCGCATATGTATTACTCATTCCGTAAAGTCATTAATAATAATTTTTCTTCAATATTGTAAAAATTATATTTGTTGATGATTATTATCTAATTGTACGTGCATATGTTTTGCATCCTCTGTATCACTTTAACGGTTACCCAGGGATTTGTTTTACCTGAGATCATGCTCAACCACAAGATTCCCCCCCCCCCAGGGTAAGGTTAGCTACTTCATAGAGGCTGAGTGAGCCCTGTGAGGGTATACATATCCCAGATGTCGAAACAAGCCGAAACCTTCAGCACAGCAACTCGGTACTCTACACTACGTTACCTATCATTGTATAGTCCAGTCGTATTTACTTTCATTATTCTTTCTTTGGCTTACTCATTTCTCTTTTAATATTCATCCACTTACCTGCTGTATAATACAGCTATGTATATGCTTCATATCACCTACTACCTGACCACCTTTGGGCTATGAGGTTGCGAGGTTCGTCTTCCTTTGTTGCAAGTACGGTAAAGTGACGTCTGAATTTATTATATACAATTATTTATTATCTTTCATACTTTTTGGAAATGATTATATTTATTTTGTTTGTTTGATTAGGATTTTCGTAATTGTTCTATAATGGAATGTTCACCATGAGGTTAATATAGTTTTTAATTCATTTAAAATCATACTAATGTGTTTCTTCAGCAGTAAATCAAAGATTAATAATATTTTAAATATGGTATAAAATTAAATATACAGAAAAAAATTAATATATTGTTTTTTTTTTAACATATTTGAGTTAAAGTAAAGCTATATGTTACTTTATCTCAAATAATTACAAAAATTCTTTTGTTTTTTTTAAACAGGGCAGATTGTTAAGATAATTAGTTTTTTACTTTGTTTTGAAGTGTTGGAATATTGTTTGAATTTTTTTTAACAAATAATTGTTTAGATTAAGATGATTTTGATATAATTTTCTTACCTACATCTTGATTCATAGAGCTTCTAATGTATCTTAAGGTTACCATCTTTATTATTATTGTACCAGGTATTGCTTAGATTTTCCCGAGGATTACCTTAAACCTAATCACCAAAAACGTTGGTACACTTTTAAGTAAATCGTTTAATTTGTGTTTTATATATACCTTTAATTTGAAATCGTCGATCTGCGTTGAAAGACCCTGAGAAGTAGAAGAAGGAATAATTGCATGAGATTTAATTTAATATATTTTTTTGTTATACCCAGAAGTTAAATGTACTCAATAAAAATGTATGTTACGCCTTATTTTACTTCAAATCAGAATTAAAATTAGATTACCTTTTATTTTATTTAAAACAAAATAATATTTACGGTTTTGCAAATTTATTTTTAGCACCCCAAAACGTCTAGGGAATAAAAAAATATTCTTTATCTTTCTCATTCTCTTGAATACAAAAGTTTAATACATTTTATAAGTTACTCCGACGGCAGAATTTTTAATCGCCAATCTTCCCAAGTACGAAGGGCAATGACGTCACTGGTCGCCTTGTATTCTCTATGACGTAATCGTATCCGCTCGGACGATCCTGATGGGTTCGTTCATTAAGTAGGGGATCAATGGGTTGTTATTTTACCAAGTTTAAATTATTTTACGTCAGCACAATACGTCTATTTTATAAAATTGTTTTTAAAATCGGCAACCTTAATTTTTTTTTTAAATATTACAATGTAGATGTTCAAGCTTTTTATTTTAATTTCAAAAAAGTGTTTGTAGTAGTAAACCTGCTAAAAGTAGTAAATATAAGAGGTAATAATAAATTAATATCCTCTGTGATGTTAGTCCAATAGATAATGGCACACCATTTAATATCATATCCTTAATATAGGAACTTTATTGAGCATCATTTTGTTATGATTTCAACTATTCATTTATTATATATATATTCTAATTATGTCTCGCCCATACTCAGAATTAAGAATTGATTTACGTCATTAATCGCCTCTATTAATTACACAGAAGCGACATACAATAAAAAAGATTACTTCTTTATGTGATCCAGGTACTATAATGTGTGTCTTTCTAATACATCATTTGGTGTGTTCTGCCGTATCTGGATTTTTTACTCTCTAAGCCATCACAACCTTTCAGTATTGCTGGTACTTGCAGTCTGCTCAGTGGTGTTAATAGAAACTATTTTTGGGGGGCCAGTTAATTTTAAAATGATAAAAACACAAACAAAATTATGTCAAAGAATATACAATACGGGAATACGTACATAGAAATAAGCTTTACTTGCTATATCGACTAACATGGTTCATAAAACAAAGTCCAGGTTTCGAGGTGCACTTGCAAACTTATCCAAAACTTCCTTGTCACTAACAATAATGTCCCTGTGGGTAGAAAGTAAAGCCAGCCCTTTACACATTTGTTGTATGTGAGTTTCTTTATTCCACAATAACTTTTATATTACATAATCTCATTTTTGCTTTGGTAGGAACGTTTTCCTTGTTAGAAACAAAAAATTTCGGGGGGCTGGGCCCCACTTATATAAGCCCCTGGATTTTTAAGTTATAGCCATAAGGAATTAATGTACATCAGCTAGTGAATACTTAAAATAAAATTTTGAGATAAATAAATAAGTATCATGCATTATATTTATAATTATATTTGCATGATCCTGTATTAATAAATAAATTAATTTTATAAAAATTATTACTTAGTACCGTGCGGGTTATTTATGTAAACCCTGTACAGGAAAACTTTTTTTTTTATAAATAAACTTAACTCTCAGTTAGAGAAATAAGGCAAAATAATAAGTTATTGTTTAAATATGATTAATGTGTAATATCCTCTCTATCGTATAATTTTAGACTGGACCAATATTTATCCGTATTTCTGGCATTTGACGGAATAAAGTATTAAGTATTGACTTTGGCATACTGTTTTAGATATTCCTATAATTAGATAGGACGGCGTCTGCCTACAAATTATTTCATTTAAATATTTTACCAGATTCCCAATTTTATTTTATGTTCGTTTATTAAACTCGGATTCATTTTATTTTTCTGTTGATTTTAGCTCAATGTTTATTCTAACTAGGATATAGTTATTAATACTTTTTTTTTCCTCGGATTCTAAAAGATTTCATTTGATCAGGTTTAAATTATTTTACTTACGCATAATATGGGTATTTTATAAAATTGTTTGTGAAAATGGCAGCCTTTAATTATTTTTTTAAATATTATAGTGAACTTCTAGCTTTTTATTTTAATTTCAAAAAGGTGTTTTTAGTGTTAACCCGTGGAATATAAGAGGCAATAATAAATTAATATTCTTTCTGTGTTACAATATCAATGAACTATATATGCAATACGTTGCCTGATGTTGAATAAATTTAATAGAATAAGTCACAAATACTATTTATGAGCGATAGTGCGATCAGTGAATATGTATATCTATGTATATCTATGTATATATATATATATATATATATATATATATATATATATATATATATTATATATATTCAGTCCATTCGGGTCAACCTCCGAATACTCTATGAAGCTATGAAATTTATATGCATTAAGACTTGATCCAATGATTTCCTACGAAAAAATATTACACTGGCATTTATTACATATTACAAAACACATTTACCAACACAATATTTATTATTGCGATTTTTTCAATTATCTTTAATTGAATTACTATATTTTACTGATTTTGTTTCCATACAGTTCCTTTGTTTAGAGACATTAAAAAACTTTATCACTATATCAGAAGGGCATATTCATTGTCCGATTGCAAGTTCCGTTTGAGTTGTTTGGGCGTCATTTGATTTCCGCAGAACATTTTTTATCTATTTTTTTTAGCATCTTGTCTCTCTCCTCTGCTTTTTTGTTGTTTTTTCCTCATATTAATTAATTTTATATTATACTTTCATCAAGACAGTGGTGTGTAATGCTTAGATATTATAAAGCATTTAAGAGGCTTTTGAAAATATTTTATATAAATTTACTATCTATCGATACATTTATTATGGAATTACGATGTTTTGTAATTACGGTAATTAGGTAATATAGATTATTTAGATTCTCTTGGCTTTTGTAGGCGCGTCAAATATACCATACCGCACGACAAACCTTTTGACTAGCGTTTTTATTCATGTTTTTTTTTAACTTTGTTACATTAAGAATGTTGGCTTCTGACGGATATAAAATTATTTGGGGATATGAGAATGCAATTGAGATTCCAAAATAAAGGTGTAAGGATGTTAACGATTTATTAAATAATATAATATATATATATATATATATATATATATATATATATATAAATATAAGATATCATTATACCCCACTTACACCCTTTATTAATGGCATTATACATAAATAATTATTAATTCAATCCCAGTAATATAAAAATGAATTTCTCTGTAAGCAATTACAATTATAAAATGGAGCTACAGAAGGAAATAAAATGAAAAAGTCGGTCTATACGACAAACTGAACGCGTGATTACGTCAAAAAGCTTATTTTATTGATCACGGTAGAGTCAAAACTATGAATCACGCACACAGGCATGACACGAAAAACGAGGTGGATATTAACTCATATATATATATATATATATATATATGTGTGTGTGTATATATATATATATATGTATATATATATATATATATCTGCTAATTATAAAATAAATAATACTTATAGAAAATCACTAATATATATCACAATCTGTGAAAAAACTTGTGTTCAGTTCTTCCGGATTAATTATTTCTAATCATTAACATTTATGAAATATTGAATTATATAACGAAAAGGGTGGAAACCGGAACAAAACAATAAGTTAATTTTTGCTATAAAAGGAGCATGACGTAAGTTAAAGTCCGATTGGGGTTTTTAAGAACAAATGTACATCTTTTTTTTTTTTTTTTGACGCAGATATACGAAGAAACTTCTTGATAGAATAGAGGATGGAAATAGTTGGGGGGTGCAGCCAAAATAAACACCAAATAAGTGAATACTTATTTTTTATTTGTGCCGACGTTTCGACCTACTTTGTAGGTCATCTTCAGGGCAAATAGAAGGAGTGGCTCGGTGAACCGTGTAACTGACAAGATCAATGTTTATTTTGACTGCACCCCCAACTATATCTATCCTCCATTAGATCTTCCAGTCAACTATTTTTCTCTCAAACTTCTAGATAATTTAATGTATAACCTTAAATAACCAAAACAGAACGGTTTTATCTTAACTACTTCTGCATTAAATTGTGCTTCATGACGCTTTGTTTTCTATCTGTTTCCCATGTTTTTTTAATGAAACGTAGTAGAATAAATAAATACGTATTGTGTTTTGTACTTTTTTTAAATCGCCCTTGAATTTTTTCTATTTTACATAAATAATTACGCATTCCTACATCTGACAGTATACTATGATATACTTGTATCTATCCTATCTGTAACATTCAGTACATTTCTGTGGAAGTAGATACGAAACTGAGCAGATCAAACACCTCTACCTCACTGTTTACTTCCCTATATGCTTTTTTCTATTTCTCAGTATTCTCGTATTTTTAAATAAGAAATTACTGGTGCGGGAGTCGTCGAAGAACCAGCAGTACGAGTGGAACCTAGTGTATGTTATCAATATGTAGGCGTATTGGACCAATGAGTGTTGAGCTTATGTGTAAAAAGTTACTCATGGCACATTCAGTTACACATTCAGGTCTTTAATAAACATAAAAAGGCTTCTGCTGGATATGCTGCTTAACACATTTTTCAGGAAATGTTGTTTGAAGAGGAATATATGCAGAACGTTTGCCTTCACTATCACTTGGTGTTGCCCAAGAATTTAGTAGGAGAATAAGTATAGAAGCGTGAAGAGAAACGGCTAAATATAACGGAGATATTTAAACAGATAGCTTTGTTATTGATTGTCAATGACATTATGCAGAAGATGAGCCAGCTACGTTAATGCTGTGTATGCTAATGTTTTATTTTTGCCATTGCTGCAATTATGAAACGTTTTGATTAATACAAGATTACATGATAGGTTGTGGAGGCATGTAACTTCTTATATACTCTTATATACTCATATACACTTATATATCTGGTGTACGTTGGTCAGTTCGAATTTTCTGCTAAAAGAAATTATTGCTTTAACTGTATCAAAGTAAACTGAAGAGTGTATTTCCCCTAGTTTTTTAATTGAAATGGAGTTGTAATATAACCAAGAACTCCTCTTCTAGCCAATGACTTTCTCAGCCTCTCATGAACTTTGAAAATAGCACGATTCAGTTTATTACAAGAACCTCATTTTGGAAAAAAATTGACAACGACTTATTCACCGGGGTTGTAGATATAAACACATTTAATATCTAATATATACTTGTTTGTAATGTTAATAAAATGCATATTACTGAAAATATATCTCAGTATTATTACCAACCATACACGTCGTAGCTATATATATTAATAAGTAGTGCACCGGGAAAAAAATTGTTTAGATGGGTAGAACCATTTTCATTTGTGTTTATGAAAATGGACGAACATGAGAATTTAAAAAATAAATAAAATGAAACTGCTGCTTTCACTGTTTTAAGAATGCTTTATTGTTTTGAATCATTCATCCTCTGATTGTTCAGTTTTTAGTTATTTGTAGTTATATTTTTATTTTGAAGAGAAGAGATTTGTCCTGGCCGGGATTCGAACCAGGGTCGTCCGCATCTCTAGCGCGGTGCGCTATCCATCTGAGCTACCAGGTCTCATAACGAAGCCAGACTAATCCATTCTCGTCACCGATCCTATAATTATCCTTCTACAATTATTTCTCTAAGATAAGTTGGTTGGGTTTCCTAAGTTTTTCTTCTTGGTGACGATGAGTTATTTCTTGCATAAAATTGCGATGATGCATTAACGAAATTTTATTGGCAATACTTATTTATTTATTCGGTTTAATGTTATATTGAAAAGTTGTATATTCATGAACATTATATATTCATTGCCCTCTTTATTTATGTATCCCCCTTTCAAAGTCCAACTAGGCAAAGGTTGAACAAACCGAATCGATACGTCTAGGAAATCAAGACGTCACAGCTGTGAGGTCCAAAGTCTCTGAAATAACATTGTAATCAATAGTTATAAACATCTGATAGGTTTATTGACTATATGTTATAGATATATAAATATTATAATATATAACATAATATGTTATATTATAGACACGCGTAGCTTATATAGATATAAATATATATTTAAATTTTTTATTTTAGATTCTAAGGCTTAGGAACATTGTTGTTATCTTATTTTGTACAGTATATGAGATTAACTTTTAATAAATACCTCTTTTTTTATTTCATTCTTAGGACTGGCATAGAGGCAATACTATAAACAACCATGAATATTTAAATACATTAAGATAATATATGATGAATAATAAGCTTAAATTAATTGTATATATATGCATATATATTTCAGTGGTTTTTCTGACCAGCAACAACTCCCTTTAACTTTAACAGATTTTAATGATAACTGTAATCGTATTAAAATTATTATGGAAATAGTAAATAGTGATGATATCAAAAAAGAGGTCTTTTATATTTCTGTGCCTATGTAAAACTTCAGATATAATTTGTAGGCACTATAAATGAATTAAAAATGTTAATCGTTTATCTTCTATTTTTATTTTTTTAATCACATACCGCTTGATGTTATTTATAAGTTTTAGAAACAATTAAGTCTTATATGCTATCGAATCGCTACGATTGGAGAAAAATTTGAATTGCGAATTGAATTAAACCATTTTTGCAGCAAGGGAAGATTACTTCAGAACATCTTCGAATCATATGCAACAATTGAGAACATAAGAAGACACTTTATGTATAAAGATTCTATATTATGTCAAGTTAAATTAGTCAAAAATCTAAATTTTAGAAAATCGATAATAGAAATCGAACGTTCATGAAAACTGAACCTACTACTTACATGCACATGAACTATCCGTTAGATCAATATCACAGTTCCAAGATATTTACCGATTCCTTTAGTATTATTAATTAGGAATTAACTATTAATATATTATTATTTTTCCTTTTGTTTTTATTATATGTTTAAGAATTTACGATTACCGTGTCGTGGATTATTGTCAAAATAAATTCTTTTCAGCCCCTCAACTCCGAAACGGTGTGATGATATTCCTTTCCTTTATTAGAATTCATTATTCCTGTCATTGGGGAAAAAATGCTGTCCTCTTTATTTCCTGTTATGCTCTCTGACATGTTTATTCATGGCCGTCAAACATAATTGAGAATTTTAGCCGAAGGGTCCAGAACTAATATTAAGATGGTTTTACTCTCTGTGGAGGAGTTTGAAAATATGTAATATCTCCTCTCATTATTTATCGATTCTTTTAGATATTTACATCGATAAACCTTTTTATTGCAGCAATTTAAACACATTTCGGGTGTTAATTTCTGTTCAAACTATATTGGTTTTGTAAAAAGACAAATAATATAACATAAAAACATAGAAGCATTGCTATACAATAGCATTTAATATAGGAAGTGCTATATCAAGCCGAGGAACTACCTACCTCCCTCTACAAGAACCATACAACTTAAAAAAAAAAAAAAAAAGAATTATTAATTGTTGGTATGTAAATCAAATTTGGTTTTGCGATGTATTCATTTAAAAAATATTTATATAATCAAATATACACAGCTGTAATTTCAAACATTTCTGCATCTATTGAAATAAGTTCATTCGAATATTGATACGTTTAAATCGACCAAGTGAAAGAAATTTGTTTTTGAAAGATTAATATATTTAATTATAGTTAAAAAGCAACGTGAAGGGTCTTTGGTTCAGGACGTGGTAGAAGTTGTACCGTTTCTGAGCCAACGGTTTTGGAGGGAAAAGGTGGCTATATCACACTCGACCGCCAGGTTTTCCCCCAATTATGGCTGCCTTCGTTATAGTGGCTGGATGAGCTCCAGGAGAGTCTGCTGATACAACAGGACCAATCTGTAACTGTTATATATGAACCTGAGACCTTCGGTACGGTAACTCCGAGCTCTGCATAGAGCTACGCCGTTCCTTCTTGTTTATTTTAGTGTTCGTAATTATGCTCTGATGTGCTATGTTAAGTTAGACGCCAAAATTATTTATGGTTAAAGAGTGCTTTAGTTTAGGTTTAGTTCGTTAAGAAAGGCTGAAAAAAATAAGTTCAAATAATTTTATTCAAGAAGAATATATTTATAAATACATATTTATTTGAATGTACATAAAATTCTATTTTCCAAATTTTATTTATGATTTTATTTACCAAGAGACAGAACGATTAGAGCATAGATTTAAATTAACCTCAAAGGAAAAACAATATTTTTTTTTAAGTCAAGTGATCGGAAAAGTCAACCGAAGAATCAAAACAATGCTTCTCACCTAAATGAACTTCTAGATTTAATTAATTCTTCTAGAAATAATTAATACTAATTAGCGGAAGATAAGGATTAAATCTATCAATATTCAGTTCGAGAGATTGAAGGGGCGCCTTAGGAAGAAACTTATTTTCGTGGGAAATATGTCGACCCACCTTAATATTATAACATTATACTAATTTTTGCAAACAATTTATTGAATGATAATTTTCTCACTGAAATAAATAATGTAACTTACCAGAATTAATTAAATCTAGAATTTCATTTAGGTCAGAAGCATTGTTTTGATACTTCGGTTGGTATTTGTACTTGACTTTAAAAAAATGTATTTTTTCCTTTGAGGTTAATTTATATCTATGCTCTAATCGTCTCTGTCTCTTGGTAATAAAATCATTAATAAAATTTGGAAAATAGAATGTTATGTATATTCAAATGAATCACTAAGGGAATGCCTTGGTGGATCCAGTTATTGTAGAGGCCTGTCCCACTAATAACTATTTATTGTTAAGTGATACATCTGCTCCTCCGACCGGAGGCACGTGGGCTCTCCCATCGTCAGAGTCTGTTATTTTTCTTCACTCTTCTGTCAATATAATATCCATGAATAATTCATGAAACATTACCTATCCTTGTTTTGCTTTACCCCGAGTTTTTTTTTTTACGCTTCTTTAAAAAAATATTATTCGACTAGCAGTCCCGGCAGACGTTCTGCCTTATTACCCTAAAACAAATGGCTTCCAAATTTTCTCCAACCATTTGAATGGCAACTTCATCGATTGTTGGTGCATTGAAACATCTCGCATGTTTTCCTACAGGAGTTTTATCAGCTCCTATTACAGTTTTGTGATTACCAGATGGCATAAGATCCAGTGTAGTTTTTAACAATGAAATCAATTGATTTTGTTGATGAATTTTATTGTATGATAGGGGCTGAAACCTAATAAACTTTTACTAACAACTAACGCGCCATTGTTTTGCTTTAATTGACGTCAAATGTTTGACATCTGTGAACAGAGTGGATTGTATGGGAAAAGAAGTGTTGTTTTAATTATTTAGATAGAAGATAGCTAAGATTTCAGTTATTTATTACATGATATGGACTGAACTCGGAATCTATTAGACATACACAGCTGCAGTTGGGCTCAAATAGTAGCAAATGTAATCTACTTTAAAAATGGTTACCTATGGTTTTTTTTACAAGTGCACCGATTAGAAGATACAGGCCAAAACTAAAATAACTCCGAATATTTCAAGGTTTTTCGGCCACCAAAGGTTTCCCTCGAGATTTTTACGGTTATCTCTCCATAAGAACCTTCTTTGCGCCTTAGCAAAAATATGAAGAAAAAAAATTAGCCCAATTGGTCGAGCCGTTCTCGAGTTTTGCGCTTAGCAAGGAAATGGCGATTCATTTTTATTAAATCGAAGAAGATATACCCATTGTCCCTAAAAGCCCAACTCAAGATCTATTTCTTATTATGCTTCGGCATCAGCACGTGCTACACCATGGAAAAAAGGAGAAAATCGCTTCAGATAAACAATTTCTCTTAAGTTAAAGATTTGCAGGTTCTTGGGATGTCACTATTATATTTGTAGCATTGTATAATCGACTGGGTTTTCAAGGTTGTACTGCTTTTCTACCTGACGTCTTATCAACTCCACCTCTTCGAAGAGTTTTCCATTATCAATTTGGTTTTGGCCTTTCCACAATTTCATTATCACCTTAAACTCAAATTTTATTTTTATTTTGTAGGTCAATAAAAATAAGCTTCGTCTCCTCTCAAAAGTACCTAGAGAACAAAAAAAAACTGTTTAAATAATCTTTTATCCCCATTTGATATACATTTTAAATTCAGTCAGCGCATGTCTCTCCTTCAAAAGAACATCATTACTCAAAAAACCTAATTTTTGGATATAGATATTTGAAAGTTCCCCGTGAGTTAAAAAAATTAAAATTTGGGTATTGGTAAAGTCAAGCATTCCTATTGTAATGATGGTATTCAAATCTTTTATTAACCATTAGAATTTTTTTAAAAGCTTGAAACTTTTTGATTTTAACTTTTGTCATTTTTCCCGAAAATTTCAAACTTTTCACACCTCAAAATAGGTCGTGATTAAAAAATAAATAAAATGTTAGATATGTCGTTCCTGAATTAAAAACCTTCAACCATTACAATTGTTACTGGAGGCTTATCTTTAAAAAAAAATCGATTTTTGAGTTATGTCTTTCTTTTGTTCTACGTTATATTTATAAAATAAAAAGATCACCTGAATTTTAATCCTTTAACTGCTGCGATTGAAGAGCTTTAAGCCTATCACAGCGCTAAGTGGGCCGGCTACCCGCCTACCGGCCTGTCCTACATACTTTTTACCTACATTCTATCATATCCTTTACTACTGTCTGTAAACGTATTTCATTGTTTCCATCATCCTTTCCGATTCCATTCTCCATTTCAAAAAAAAAAAAAAAAAATAGCGAGACTAAAAACTACTACAAAATAAAATTTATAGAAAATAAATGAATGCTAAAGGCAATTGAGCTGAGGATTGTTTCACAAAGAGAGCAAAATAAAGAATGAGATTGGTTACTGGCCTGATCAGGTAGCCACCGATCTCGTCTTTAGGACTGAGGGCTTGTGTGATGCAGGACGGCATATATCGTCTTTAGCACTGAGGGCGTGTGTGATGCAGGACGGCATATATCGTCTTTAGCACTGAGGGCGTGTGTGATGCAGGACGGCATATATCGTCTTTAGCACTGAGGGCGTGTGTGATGCAGGACGGCATATATCGTCTTTATCACATGTGGCACGTTCTCTTGCGACGGTATATATCGGTCATAGCATCTAAAGGGTTGATGAATATATTTTATGTTGTGTGTGATTAAATCATCGTCATTATTTTTTAAAATACAATTTCTCAGACTTATTTTTCAACTACAATAAGAAAATATGTTCGTGCTAAATTAACTTAATGGGTTTATAGCGATTGCTTTACTTAACTTTTTTTTTTGTCAATTTTTATTCACTAATTATAAATCGTCTTAATAATGAAATGTACTTACAAGATTTATATTATAGTAATTCGTTCGGTATAAATTCTCTTCACTCCTTTTTTTATTATTTAATTTTTTTATACTTATTAAATTTTTAAATAGTTTTTCTACTGACTTGAGCGTAATATGTTTATTACATTGCCAAGGTTGATAGAATAATGTTTTTTATGATTTGCTTATTATAATTGATAATTTTTTGTTTCTATTATAGCACATTAAAAATCTGATACCTGTTAATTTATATTCCCTACGAACACATTACTTGTGCGTTTTCTTTAAAGCTAGATATCGGTTTTTTTATAGTCAATTTTTAATATCTATAGTGCAATAAATGTATTATTATTTTTCCATCATCCCTGTTTCTAGTCGAGGTACAGTAAGAACACAATGAATGCTGACGTTTGAGGTTTGGATGCGAACCTTGCATAGTTCACGACATATCTCGAGGTCATAACCATTCCAATATTCTATGATCACGATTGAGATAAACGGAGCATGAAAATGATTTAATAATAACAATAAGGCCTAGCGTACCCGAAGGCTCGATGCCGATACCACTAATCTCTACTTACAAACTTCTGAACACCGACCACTATTTCAAGCCAATTCCGCCAGATCACTCTTAACGCAATCTTCCCACCTACGCCTCGGTCTACCCCTTAGATGAAAGTGATTTAAAATAATAAGGGTATCTGTTCCGCAGGTTGTCGCTTCTAATTGAGTTACAACTTTTAACTGTTTATTCGTTTCATTTTTAATATTTTCCAAAAAATACTAGTTATCATGAGCTTTAGTATGGAAAAAAGAATATTATTAAGGGTAATGAGTAGATTTCGGTTATCATTTCATCAAGAAATAAAAGTTTTAACTATAATTTTGAAGTATACATGATATATGTTTGTTGAGACGTCCATTTATAGATGAAATGATTACGGAAGTATACACATTTCCCATAATTACAATCTCACAACAGTTAAAACTTGTAACTCAACTCGAAGCGACAACCTACTGAATAGATATCTTTAATGTTTTATGTATTTTGCAGTTTTGTAGTTATCTACGTATAGATTGAAGAAAAACCAGGGCCTTATCTGCTCCTCTCTCTCTGGTTTCAATAAATGGAACTAAACAATGGATTCCATCAGCCTGTTCCTATTCAGCCATCTTTGTTTCTTATCGAACGTTTGATGTTTGCCCGCGTTCCATATCAAATTGAATGAACGGCAAGTTATCGAAGTCTTATCTGCTCTCTTTTTTTGTTTATTTATTTATTTAAATCTGTCGCTGATTGTCTGATAGAATCACTCATATTCAAAAAATAAATATTTTATATAGAAGACTTGAATTATAAATATCTATTTAATCAATGTTTTGATCAAGATGTTCGTTTGTTTTTAAAGAGTTGAAATTTGCATCTCATTCGACTCTTATATATAAATCTAAAACTGAAAATATTTAAATATTATAAGCATCATTCATGTAATACAAGTGGGTAATTTTAATATTAAATAAGTATGCTGATGAAAGCAAATTTATCTTATTTACTGAATTGTAGATTAAATGTGTAATAAATGCCATATTAAATCTGAGTAACTTAGATTCGCTATATCTTCATTCTATTTTTATTGCATATTCTGTATGTTTAGTATTAATAAATACAGCAGTTTTTTTTTAAATCAACAGTCAAACCTGGTAACAATATATATAGTACCGTGGCACTGTTCATAGAGTTACAGTTTGTAATTTTTATTCCTCGTTTTCAGCCAATTCGATTATTTCTTAATAATAATTTAAGAAGTATCCTGAAATAGTAAAATTATTTATTACCACATCCACATCCTTTTATTATTTTTATTGTCCCGAAATGTTGGAGAATAGCTTGCCAACAATGGAGGGGAATAAATGATGGGACCCTGAAGAAATAAAACAGAAGACAAATACTGGCTACAAAAAGTTTCATGACAGTTTCAAAAGCAATACCAATTGATTTTCCTTTCGCTTTTGCTTCAGATTTTTTCTGTCTTCCACAAATTTATTACTTCCAATTGTTTACTTTAAATTTTGATAATCACTGTTTTAATTGTAATTGGTAGTTAACTTAATGTTTCTTTGTGGCCATGATTCTTGGTACATATTTATTCCACTTATTTCAGTGAATTAAAGCAGGAGTTTATAATCGTTGCACCCAAATTTATTCATTTTTAATTTAAGGCAATGATTAATATTTTGCTTTAATTTTATAATTAAGTTGAGAATACACAACTGCCTGATTTCCCGCTTAAACAGGTTGCTCACTCGCCCCCCTTCCCATGTTCCTATGGATTATCCATTTTTAATAAATTACCTATAATTTTAAATTATCAATTTATCAGTGAAAGGTAAAGGAACATTTAAAAATAACAAATAATTTAAACGGAAAATAGTTGACTGGATAATTCTATTAGTGGTGTAAAATGGTGAGGGTGTGCAGTCAATGATAACACACAATAATAAACAATTCAAAATTTACACAATAAGTATTCTTAAACATAACTCATTCTAATTTTGTGTAATCATTGACTGCACCCCCTGACCATTTTACGCCTCTCATTAAACAAATTATAATTATTTGGAGTTATTTAATGTTCAATCTTGTTAAGTTACTTTAAGGTATACTCTTTGGCATTGGTAAATATATATCTGATCCCCAATTACTACAGATTCTTTCATAAACATCCCCGTCTTCATTACTTAGTTAATCAATTATAAAATAAAAAAGGGGAAAAAATTAAGTCTGATGCTTCTATATGTTATAAGAATTAGTTCTGACAAAAGAATAGAGGACTTTAAATTCCCACAAGTTCCTTTATTCTTCTTTGACATAAGTATTTTTATTGTGTTCATAAGTGCTTGGGTTTGATATTCGATTATTATTATATTTCTGCATAAATAAATTGGTTAGTCTATTTTTTCTTTAAATAAATTAAGTACAGTTCGATATTTTTTCTTATTAATAATTGCATGGTTGTTATTAACATTAAAAATATTCATTATTCAATAAATAAATAAATGTTACTGACCTTATAGAGTTGTTATATTTTCTTTTTATTTATTAGCATTAAAGGTTTTTTTTTCTCTACGAGCAAAATTTTATTTATAAATCATTATAATATAATATTTCAACTGTATATCTGGTAACATTTTTCTTCCCACACCATCTTCTGATTCATAGTTAAGACTTCTACGTAAGTTACGAAGTGTTCATAGTTCAATGTGGAAGATGATTTGGTATTATAAACCGGACAAAAATTTTTTTATAAAAAGTTGCTCAACCAGAAACCTTTCCCTGTAGGAAACCTGTATGTTGTGACGCGGAATGTGCGTCTTGTGTGACATGTTTATTTCCCCGGTGTCCAATTCTTTTTTGTTCGTCATTAATTTTTTATGTTATTTACCTCAATAAATATGAGTAACCTATTACGTTTGACATGATTTCTAGTTACGTTGATCTAGAAAAAACTATAAATCATTATTCTTTTTTTATTTTCCTTAATGATTTTAACAGTTGTATTGCCCTAATGTGTCTCTGAAGGTATAAGTAAATCGCAATAACTTCTTTCGACTCAGTTTTCATTGTAAAATCAATGGCTTTAGTAAATTTAGGCCATCATAACATGAAAATCGGTTTTATACAAAAAATATTAAGAGATTATGTAATTTTAGGAGACTTAAATGCGTAATGGTATTTCCTTGTTAATTAATATTCTAATGAACAACATTTTCGGTCGTGACCGAAATACGTCAATCAAAGCAATAAAAAATGTATAGTAATAAAAAATTACAATATACATGAATCGTATTTTCTCTCTGTAATGAAATTTTTGTTTCTAATATGAAATAAATTATATTATTTACTTTCGATTAAATATATATGAATCCTACAGTAGGGAAAAGTATTGCGATCGTAGAAACAATTCGAGCCTAGTTTTAAATAGAAATAAATATTCTTTTTAGAAATTCACCTGAGTTCATCGAAATACCAACAAGCTAAGTTCTAAAACTAAAAATCTAATCAAACTGAAATTACCTATTCTAGAAAGGACAGACATTAGCTTGAAATATTACATCATTTAAAATCGAATCATTTAAGATCGACACCGGAAATACCACTTCATATGATCGATTTGATTCACTTTCTCGATAGCGGCTTTAATTATTTTGATCTAACAGTAGCTAGGTTTTTGTTGTTTAAAATAGTCTGACTGGGCTTGAATTCTCGTTTTCAAAACAGATTTAACTGAGTTTGTTATTTGAAATAATTAATCGTTTTATTTATTATTAGTATCAATTTTAAAAAAAGGTCATAAATAAACTATAGTATGAAATTTATTAATTGACTGAAAAAAGAGATTATTCCCACTATTAATATTTTCAGTTATTATAAAATTGGAAATAATGTTATTAGAAAAACTACTTGCTAACTTAACAAGCCATGTGATATAGTATACAGTAAAAAAAAAAAAAAGAAAAAAAGGCAATGCGGTAGTTTATAATTACAATATTCCTATTGTTAAATGAAAACTAAATGTTTCCATTGAAACTACTAACTTGAAATATTATTTCAAATTTGTACGATTTTTAACCGAACGTTTTTTCGTTCAGACAATCTATGTATCACGTTTGCATTATTTGTATTCCCTGAATATTTTCCTTCTGACTTCTTTATAATTCTGAAGAGCGGCGTGGTTCAGTGGCAGAGCTTCGGGTCGCAGTACCGAAGGTCCGTGGTTCAAATCCCAATTGCTGGCAAACTTTAATTTAATCTGTTAGCGGCTGGAGATGAATCCTGTTGGGTGTCGTTCCCTACTGGGGCTCACCCACCCTCTGTAAAGTTGGTACCCAAAATAAGGAGTGGAAATCTGGCGGTTGAGCGTGATCTAGGACAAATCATCTCCCATCACAACAGTTGTCCAAGAAACAGTCCGTTCTCCGCCATGTACTGAACCCAGGACGGGTTGTAGTGGTACAGAGAAAAAAAAATTACTTCTGTGGACAGTTCGGGTTCGGTTTTTCTTTTATCAAAATAGATTATTTTATTCTACTTACTTCTCCTATCTTTAAATACGAAAAAAAAACTTTATTGTTTCTTCTATTTTATCCTATTATCTTTATAAATAGTGAACTTGCAAAACAACTTAAATTACTTGGAAATATATTTTGAATTTTCTAGAACCCAAGGAAACCTTAAAATTTGAGAATTAAGATAAATTTCGAACACCGAATTATATTTCACTTTCGCAACTGCCATATTCCTGGGTCTTTCACTTTTTTTTTTAGATATCTTCGGTACTTAGCCTGTATTATTTTTTAATATATTCAGGTTTGTAAATTATAATACATAATGTATTTTATTTATTAGAGAGAAGATACATTAGATGGGAAGAGAGAGGCTGTAAATGAGATATATCCTACAGGGGCGTGGTGGGAAGCTGCTATTGATCGGTTGCCCAGAGCACGCAGCACGCACCCAGCCTCCGCTACAATAACTCTCTTCTTCTGTCCATCTTCCTTATATCTCTCCATGAACCACCTCCTGGGGGTGGTCTGGATTCCAATGTAGATATATGGATCTACGATTAACATTTAAAATTACATAAATTAAAGTTAATACCAGTAGCACGAATAACGTTTGGTTTCCTCAGTTTGACTCGACATATATCTATAAAATAAATAATGTTATCTGTTCCGCAGGTTGTCGCTTCGAGTTGATTCACAACAAGTTTTAACTGTTTAGTTTTGATTAACATTTTTTCATATCCTAAGTCACGGTAGTGGTACTCAGGCATACATCGCTTAATTTTTAAGACATGCACATATAACGACTGGCAGGATCACAGGGGGAGTTTCGTATATTTTGAAACAAAAAATAATAGTTTAAAATACAATTTTATTTGAAAAAAAAATGGGTAAATATGGTTAATGAGTACATTTCGGTGATCATTTCATCACGAAATAAAAGTTTCTACTAACCATACGAAGTATAGATGATATATGTTTGTGTCTAGCGTTCGTTACTAGATGAAATGATAATCAAAATCTACTTATTACGCATAGCTATATTCTCTTTTCCATACTAAAGCTCATGAAAGCTTGTATTTTTGGAAATATATTAAAAGGGAAAGGAATGAAAAATTAAAACTTGTGACTCATCTCGAAGCAGCAACCTGCGGAATAATTACCTTACTGTCAACTCATTTGAAGAACGCAAATATAAGCATATCAGGGAACGGGGAAACCCTGTGACCTGCGGAATGATTACCTAACTTTAAAATAACCATAGAGCGATGAACGGAAAAATACACTTTATCTTTTTTTTAAAAACGTGAGGTGGTTGATGTTAATTGTTGTAAATATTTTATTGACTGATATTGGTAAATAAAATATCGAATATTAATACAATAAAAATATTGGTCATTATGAAAATATCTTAAAACGTACCTAACGCATTTTTACGATAAAATGATTTTTTTTTTATCCATATTTCTATTCTTATTTATGAAGATATCCATGATAAGATTCCAAAGCCTCAAGTCTCTCTAATACCCGTAAATAACCAACCAATCAGCGAACACATTACATTGATTCAGACCGGAGGTAACACATCTCAAATCAGCATTAATATAGAATTTCAAAAATTGATTTTCTCTCTTTTTTTGCCAGTACAGTCTAACAGTGCTTTATGCTCCCGAAACTTAATGTTCAAAACCGGACTAAAACTATGAAAAACAAGACGACAAAATAATGTTTTTAGACAAAATTGCTTGTCTGAACCAACGAAAAATGTGAAACAGTAATTTTTTTAAATTTTGGAGTTATCTGTTTTTGATCCTGAAGAGCTTATATCATAATTATAAGATTTCATCCAAAGACAGTTTAATATATGAGTTGTGCTTTTTTTATTATTATTATTTTAATAGTATTCCTAGGAGTAAGATGTTAGATAAAAAGAGTTAATGATAATTATCATTAATAAAAAAAAGAAACCAATTTAAGAAAAAATGTTTTTTTAGTTGGTATCTTTTAAAAATAAGTTTGTCTATTTGTAGAACTTAAAACCTTTTTAATTTTTATCTTTCTTCTATTATTATTATTTTTAATATTATTTAAAGTCGTTCTTTCTAAACTTTATTACTGGTGTACTTGATAGTTTTCATTTTAGTTATAGAAATGCATTCCAAAACCAATTTGTTTATTGATAGAAATTATAGAAAGTGGTGTAAGTCCATTCTATAACATTTAATTTATTTAACAATTTTGATAATATGTTAATAAAATTTAAAAGGTAAAAATTTCCTTAAATTTTGGGGTGAAAAGAATTCCACCATTTTTTGTTTCAACTGCAACATTCATTGGTAGCAAAAACGAATTGAGGGCGTAAATTCAATAAATAAATTTGTGTAGTGTTAATCCAATTATTTAAAAAAAATACATTGTGCCTCATAACCAATAACCTTTTTATTTACTTTTCTAGCACTTTATAAATACTTAATTATTTATATTAAGTAGCCTTTTGCCGAGATATATATTATGTTTCTTTTCCTGTTCACGTTCGTTATTCTAAAGGGACTTAGTCCCAGAATAAATATACAAATTTCATTGTATGAACTATCTATTTCTCGTTTTATTTTCTGTGGAATTGTAAAAATAAATTTCTCCGGAATTGGTTTGCGTTAGATTATACTTGACAGGGATTGGGTGTATAAGTTGTTAACTCTACTCGAGAACCATGGATGCACTCGTGTTTGTTTCTTCTTTCCTGTGGTTGGTTTCGTTTTTCGTGGACGAAAATAGAAGTGAGTAATCATGATAAGGTTATTCTGAGGTCAGTGCGGCAGAACAAGGACCAAACTCTCTCGTTATTTTTTCCTTCCAGTAATGACAGTCCTTCCCTTCCTAAAACTAATTTATTTTTTTACTTCAGAAGCAATTTCGTGTCATTTTTTAATTTTTTAAGCACTTCTCTATGAGTCTTTTTTCTTATTCGTTGTTCGGATCATGTTTACACTATTGATAGTGTTCTTCAAGATAAGCAATTATATTTACACCCCCTGTGAATAAGTGGTTAAGTCGGATTTTGTGCAGAGAGAGTTAACTGCTTTCAGATAACCGGCTTCGTATCATATATGATACGATTCGTATCATATACGATACGAAACTACCATTCTCGTAGTTTTTGGCCTGAAATAGAGTTGCAATATAAACGATAACTCCTTTTCAAGCCATTGCCTAACTTAGCCCCTTATAAACTACGAAAATAACTCGATACCGCTTACTCAAGTACAAGAAACTCATTTTGGAGAAAATAGGACTTGAACACTTATTCACCGGGGCTGTAGATACATGAATTTATCTGACTTATTCTTTCACCTGCAACATACCACTCATGGAATTATTTTAATAACGCGATCTCTACAAATGTGCACATGTATGTTGTATATATTTTCTATGGCTAAGAGTAAAATTAACAAAAAAAGTGTAAGAAGTCTCTGCCTCTTATATACGTTCTTTAAGGAAATTTTTAGAAACAAATAAAGTACGCTTTGCTTCACTATTACCCAAATTTTGATTTGTTTTCATTCAAATGGAACTTTCAAATACCTCTTTTTTGAGTTATTGTTCTTTTGAAGGAGCGGTGTGTAAAAACTAAACTACATCGCTTATTAAACCAATTATGGTTTAATAATCGGCATAGGCTGTGTAACTTAAAAAAAAAAAAATGTATATCATTGTTCTTCTTTCAGCGTGCTATTGAGGCAGTCTTACCATCCATTTTAGAGAAAAAGAAATAATGTTTATTTTAGTATACCTGTACTGTTTCCAAACCTATGGTTGTACAATGAGGTGATTCCACTATTCTATACTTTATTGAATTATTACAATCGGTCACTTCTGGGCAATAAGTAATAGTGCTATGTAGGTATACAATCATTCCATAAAAACAAAAAATAAATTAATAAACATATCTACATGCAGTATAAAAAAAAAAAATTAATGCGAAAATCCGCTAATATAACCACTTTATGGTGGGTGGGTGAGCCCACATATTAGGGACTAAGAGACTGCCTTAAAATATTCTCTTCTTCATTCAATTTGTTGTATGGTTGAATTTTGATTGTATTATATTACAACACTGGCTAAATTTCTTATAGTTTTAAAATTTCATTAATTTTTATTATTGAACCAATATCTCTTAATCGAAGAGAGTTATCAACCATTACGTTTTTGGATAATTTTTCTATTTATTTAATTTGTTGAAAGCCTTAATTAGACCCTGTAGGATCTACAAATCCTCCTGGGGCTCATCCAGCCTCTTTAATGCTATTTCCCATAATCAGGGAGAAAAAACTTGGCGGCTAACCGTGATCTAGATCAATTTACCTTATACATCCTCAGAAATACTACGGTCTCTACCATGTACTGAGAACCGAAGATCCTTCATGGATTATCGAAGTGCAGGTTTAATATCGTAAGGGGATGAGTGAATTAATTTATAGCTTTCAGGTATTGTTATTTTTTTACGTTGTATATCTCTTTATCTGAGTCAGTTGGCATCTTGCTGTGGGTGCAGTTCCTCAGAATGCTGATATTGTTGGTTCTAGTAATCGCTCGTTCGGAGCTGTTGTACTATTGTTTACGTCCATTGTTTCTATTACATTTATGTATTACATAATCTCTGTAGATGCCATTAAAATTGTTTAAAATAAATGCAACTGCCCTATCAACGTCTAGTGTTTTCTTCATGACGTCAAAAGATCAAAGATAACCGTTTGTGGTTTGGTTTTATCACCGGTTGTGATCAAAATTGTAGATTATTTCACTAGTAATTATTTGATTCCGTAATAAATAAATTTTACCTATTTTTTCTCCTTTTAAACATAAAGTAAATAGCAATTAAGTCCTCTGCAATATTAGAATTTTATTAGTATTTGAGAAATTCTAATCATTCCATGTCCTATTCAATAGATGAAATATTTATAGATTCCTTTCTATGATTTTCTCACAAAGCCAATAACGATTATCAGGCTCATAATTTCATCTCTGCTTACTTCAAAACAGAACAGCCAGACAGAAAGAACGTTAGAATCAAAATTCACTAATTAGTTAATGAATTAGTGTATAAGGTGATTTTTAATTTTTGTTTAAGAAAAAAAAACAATTTTTTTTATTGCATACTGCATTAAAAAATTTGTAGGTAACTAATTTAAAATTCATCATAAAAAATACAAATGATATAATTTTCGAAATTTCTTTAAAACAGGTCACCTGTTGACAATATCCTATTAAAGATCATATCGCTCCTTCAAAAGAACAACTTGAATAATGTTATAAGTTAAAATAAATTGAATTTCAATACCATCATTACAATAGCCTTGCTAAACCAATACCCAAATTTTTATTTGTTTAACTCACATGGAACTTTCAAATACCTCCATTGAAAAATTAGCTTTTTTGAGCTATGGTGTTGTTCTTTTGAAGGAGCAATGTGTAAAAACCAAACTATACCGCTTATTAAAACAATTATAGTGTACTGTTATTTAGCATATGGTGGTGTAACTAAAAAAAAAAAATGATGTTTGTAAATATTATTGTTTGTTTATTATATTTGACACAACTTGGAAAAAATTAATGTTTCTAGTAAAAAATTTGGGATAAAATAGTTAAAATTAGTATCATTGCCACAAAAGCATAATTGAACAATTTAAAAAAAAAATTAATAGTTGAGACCCATTTCTTGACAATGAACTTGGTGCTCAAATGTAAAACATTCCATAAAACATTGTTTTACATGAAAAGGCATCATTTGAATGTCCAAATTTCAAATTTCACTGTTAGAAAAGTGACATTAATATCTCTATTATATCGACAATTATGCTAAGTACTAACAAAATCATTATGTTTTAATTATTTTTTATTTTATAGGATGCACGTAAAGCAGCATGTGATACCAGCCTCGTGCAGGCTACGACCAATATGGAACCAATTGGTCGGATCCAAATGCGAACAAGGCGGACACTTCGAGGTCACCTTGCTAAGATCTATGCTATGCATTGGGGATCGGACTCCCGGTATGTTTATTTATTTATTTTATTCACACCAGCAATTATCAAAACAATCAAGGAATATGATATAATGATTTACAAGCTGTATAACCTTCAGATCTTATAATATTTTATTCTGTATTGTAAAAGAACCCTTATCAAACTCCTCTTCAGTATTCTCTGAATGGCTCCTGGAAGGATGTGTTAATATGCCGAGTGCCAAATTGTTATTTGACTCTGTCCGTCTTAAAGTCTACTATTTTCCATTTTATATATACAGAAGCAGAAGTATATTTCCACATATGCATGTTCACCAATTATCTTATTTGAATTATATTTTCTTCATTCATTTCCATTCTTATGTGAAATATAAAGTATAGTTAAAATATTAAAACTTATGAAGGTTTATACACTTCACTTTTTGACTATTGTATAGCAAAAAAACATTCAAAAATCATGTTTATTAATGCTAGAAATATTATCAAATATAAAAATAATAGGTTGCATTTCTCTTTCAACTCCCACAACAGTGAAGGTATTATTGTATTGAACTTAGAGAACTAATATTTGCTGAGATAGATAAATTTTTCTAGAAATAAATTGAATGTCCTTTCTTTCCGTAGAGTATATTCATATCCTTTAATATTTTTGCTGGTTTCTTTCAGCAATATATATGTCAAGTATATATTTTTTTTTAAATTAGGTTTATCTTTCTCGCTTTAAAACATAAATATCATTCCATCACTTCTTAGCTGTGAGGTATGAAATATACATAATAAAAATTTTTATTTTTTTTAGGAATTTAGTCTCTGCCTCCCAAGACGGAAAATTGATTGTCTGGGACAGTTACACTACAAACAAGGTGCATGCTATCCCTCTTCGATCAAGTTGGGTTATGACATGTGCTTATGCTCCCTCAGGAAGCTACGTTGCTTGTGGGGGATTAGATAATATTTGTTCAATTTACAGGTAACATTATTTTATATTAATAATTGGTTTCATTTCTTGGTCAACATAGTGACTGCCTAGCTTAATTATCTTGTTGGAACTATTAACAGTGTTACATATCACTTGCCTTTTATATTTATTTTTTTTAAATATCATGTAAGTTTTGTTCAAGTTATACCACTTTACATGAATAGTTTTTAAAGCTCTTAAATAATTTTTTATAAGTATTGATCGAGTAGATGTTTATTAAAAAAATCTTTGTTTTCAGCCTCAAGACAAGAGAAGGTAACGTACGAGTCAGTCGCGAACTCCCAGGCCATACTGGCTACCTGTCATGTTGTAGATTCCTAGATGATAATCAAATAGTGACCAGTTCTGGAGACATGTCCTGGTACGTTTATCATTATATTTTTATTGTTCTAATATATAAATAAATATATCAACTCCTATTTTTTATCTTAAGTTTCAAGAATGGGACTATTTTCACAATTTAAAAAAAATTAATACAAAATTTTATATTCAAGCTATAAGTGTACACCATCACAATAATATTTTAAAGAATAGTTTCTACTAAATTTGCAATTTTCAAGATAATGAATTAATCTAATAATCTATTTATCTAAACATTGATTACTTATTACATTAGTACCCAAATATTAATTTTATTCATGTTAATTTCAGTGCATTATGGGACATTGAAACTGGCCAACAATGCACATCCTTCATTGGTCACACTGGAGATGTTATGTCACTCTCCTTGTCTCCAGATATGCGCACATTCGTATCGGGCGCTTGCGACGCATCTGCTAAGGTTAGAGACATCATATACTGACTCCATGTGAACTGTATCAAATACTTTCAGACTGGATATATCTTTAATATCCTGATTGCACTAGGCTATAACTGTTAGGAATTGTATTACATCATGTCTGCTTTAATCAGGGGATCGTCACGATCAGTATTGTTTAGATCAACATAGAATCTTATAAAACAAACTATTTGTAACGGATATATTATCAATAAAAAATAAAAAGGTTATTTTTAAAAGTTACTGTAATTAAAAAATAATATTCATTTATGTGTTTTGTAATAATTCATGAACATAAACGATTATATAGTGGTTAGTACTGATTTTAAGATACACTTTTATTTGTAAACAAAAAATGAACACAATGGAATTATTGACTGTAGGTATTTGAAAATAAGTTGATCAGAAGTAGGGAGAGGAGTCAAGAGAGAAAATAAGAATATTATTATTTGTGCTCGTGTTTCGATGAAACCTGTTGGCCTTCATCATGGTGACCAATCCTGCACCGAATCTGGATATGTCTCCTTTATGTAAATAAATTAATTACTTGAGGGAGAGTTCATTGTACATTTAGTTTTTAGTTTTCAGAATCTTTTCATCAGGCTATTTTATTCTAATTTGTTGTATTTATTGTTATTACCCATCCTATATTAGTAATATTAACTAATTATGTCTTATTTCTAGCTGTGGGATATTAGAGAAGGAACCTGTAAGCAAACTTTCCCAGGTCATGAATCAGATATAAATGCTGTAACTGTAAGTATCGCTTATGTTATCAAGATAATTTTCAATATAATGATTTATTTTATTTTACGGTTTCTTAATAAATATTTATTTTTTCGCAGTTCTTTCCAAATGGGTTTGCATTCGCTACAGGTTCTGACGATGCAACTTGCAGGCTCTTCGACATCCGGTCTGACCAAGAGCTTGCAATGTATTCTCATGATAATATAATATGTGGTATCACCTCGGTAGCATTTTCTAAATCTGGCCGACTGCTTCTTGCTGGTTATGATGATTTCAACTGCAATGTTTGGGACAGCATGAAGACGGAACGTGCAGGTAATGACTCATTCATTTATAAGTTAGTATTATATCGATAGGAACTGTAATGTATATATTATATGAATATTGAATAATGTCGTACTTCACTATAAAATAATATGCATTGTACTTTTCAGATTTTAATAACTAAAAATAAATCATCAACTATTAGTAGCTAACTGTTTCTGCTGTAATAATCTATTTATTGATTATTATTTAATAATTCTTCTTCCAAGTATCAATTAACATCATATTAATTTCAAAAATAATCAGAATGCTCGTTTATTATCAAGATATATACATATAAATGTGACAAGTTCTATCAAGTATCATGTCAACCTAATAGTGTGATAGTACTGACATGTCTGAACTGTCACACTGCTTGTAAAAGTTCATTTTCATCAGTTTTTGTTGGAAGATTTTATAGAGGAAACTTTTATGACGTATGTTGTTTTAGCTTGATTTGATGATAAGTGGTTATCCAGTAATTTATATTACTTTGGCGAGAGAGGTTGGTAATCTGTTATATTAGTCCGACATGTAGTAGTCAGTAGACAGGAGTAGGAAAGAACATTAAACTGAGATAAAATAAAATTATGATGGTCTAAATAATTATATTAATTATCATTAGGTAATAATAGTGGTTGTTAATGTTCATAATTAAAAAGATTAAATTTTAATAACTGTTTTGGGATTTGTCCCTGATTCCTGACATGTACCTAATTATCCCCCTGAATTTTTAATTTTGTAACAATACTGCGCTCTAAAAATATTTGCTATTTATTAAAAATATTTATAATTCTCTTTTTTATTTAAATCAAATTTATTCTATAAGTTGGAGTTTTATGGTCATTAATATATTTATGTTCTTCTAGGTATCCTTGCTGGTCATGATAACAGGGTCTCTTGCCTAGGTGTTACCGAAGATGGTATGGCTGTAGCCACAGGGTCTTGGGACTCATTCCTTCGCATCTGGAACTAGATCTTATATATCATCATACTTTCTTTTTCTTTTCTTTTTTCTTTTTCTTTTTTGGTCTATTTGAGGTTAACATGGGACAAGGAAAAAAAAATCATTTTATATATTAATATATATATATACAATTAAATAAATATTAAGGGGAGTTAGATATTTAAAGCGAACCCAAGAAAGTGTTGCGTTTACAAGTAATTTTATTTAATTATAATTTTAAAGAGCGCAACTGGAATCCCTGCCCAAAGAGATGTTTGTTCCCTTCTCACCTTTATGTCATGAGGATTCCTGAGAACCCCTTCTTAATTAAGTAATAGTTCTTCGGCAGTTATATATTTAAAATAAAAATGATTTGTGCATTTCGCTAGTTAATATCTATATTCCATATTTGCTCTTAGTATTTATATACATTTTTATATTGCCAATGCACAAAATAATTGCGCAACCTTAAACATACATCCTATAGAGATTCAGACAATTCGATTAGAAAGTAGAAGAAATTGTATTCGTTTTTGTAATCTCATGTGTCATATATTATTGATAAGCACAAGTTAAAAAGTATATATACATATATTTATCTTATTTTTATTTCTTTGTTCCTTTTTTATTTTTTATTATTTTTTTCATCCTTCATGTTAAAATTATTAGAATAATATTTATTATATTCATTGTTTCCATTTATTTTATTTTCCCCTTACGAACACGTTAATATTTGTAATTTTCAGCATAAGCTTGATTAACAAATGTGACATTACGTATCAAATTTATATGTGTAATATTATATTTATAATCTATTATTATATTTTATGACTCTGTTACTTGATTGTAGTTATCATCTTGCTGTAGTGTTTAAAAAAAAAAGGTAATTTTTAATGTATATTTTGTTCCCTAAATGCCAGTTCTGTTATGTCTTGAAAATAAGTTTTAAAAAAAGAAAAAAGATCAAAAATCACTGCTAAATATTTGTTCAGGGGATATATGTACAAAGATTGTAACTAATATTAAAGAGGAAACTTGTAGTACTATTGAGGTTATATAAATATATATATATTATATATAAATAGGATGAACGGAGATAGAGAGTGGGATGATAAAAAAAAAAGCATTAAATTCTACAGACCCCTAAAATTAAAAGATCAGAAACAGGGACCAGTCTATAATACTTCCTCGAGCCAGGCTCTATCAGAACTGCGTGCTAATCCCATCATTGAAAGCTTTCCAATGCATTTTATCTTCTTATTTTGTTATTGTTTTACATTTTTTTAATTTATTTTATATATATTATATATCTCAGCGTGCGCTCTGTATTTTATTTTAGTCGTGTTACCTATCTTTAGAAGAAGGTTGGTTCGAATACTGCCAATTTATATACAGGTCTTTTTGACCTTGACTTGATAGCGTTTATATATACATATATATGTGTGTAAATATATATATATATATATATATATATATATATATATATATATATATATAAATAGCATATATTATATTCACATGTTTTATGCACTAGAATTAAAGAAAGTTGAAATAATTATATAGAATATTTTGTAAATTGTTTATTGCTACATGTGTTGATATGTTGCCTCTTAGAATACGAAGTGATCTTTATTTTAAAATTTAATTATTTATTTTACTCATTAATTTTCATTCCATGTTCCAACTTCATAATGCTATATTAAAATCCTTTTGCATTTCTTTCTCACCTCGTAGATCCAGACGTTAACCAGTTTTGTATTTAAATTTTAAAACTATGAAAGTTGCTTGTATAAATATACAAAAAGCAGTATGAATGTGTTGAAATTGGTCAAATGAATTAAAAACAAATTAATTATATTTAACAGTTAAATTCGAGGGCCAATGAAAATATGTCAAAAGAATGATATTAAGTGTATAGTAATTATACTTTAGAGTCAGTAATGTGATGATGTACAACTGCCTATAAATATATAAATATATATATAATTTAAAACGTGGCGGCTCTCATAGTTGTTGAGAGAAAAGCAACTACATGTGTATTACTGTATAACTTTCATCGTAATGAATGAATTTTCATAGGTTTTAGAGTTAAATGTGTGTAACGTTATTATTGTCATTGTATGAATGGATTAAATAAGAATTAAATTTAATAAAATGTAGAATTTTAAAAGAAGAAAATGTGAAAGTCAAAACAAAAGATAAGTAAGCTGGGACCCCTTCAGGTTCGTGTAAAAAATAAATAAAACGAAGGGAGGGCTAGGGGAAGAAGCGAGAAGATCACTCGGCATGTCAAGGGCAGGTTAACTCGGGCTCAGGGTATTTCTTGCCTTTGCAGTCTGGGCTCCTCTATATCACTGTACATTCTACTCTAAATGTAGTCAGATGAAGAAAAAAATACAAAAAAAATTCAAAATATTTTTAAAAAATGTCAAAAAAACCTTCTAATAATATTTAGCAGCTCCCACACTGGCTTCACTCTTTGCGCTGTTTGTACATGTTTTTAATTTATATATAAATAAGTAAGGAAAGATAGAGAGGTTGCAAGTGAGAGAGTGTATTTTTTAAATTGTAATTATAAATGATGTGTTATTAACGAATATGGGTGTCAAAAGTTATGCCTTAAAGGTTGTGTGAATGGGGTTATCGCCCCATCTATTTTATTAATATTTCTGTTTTTCTTTTATAAAAATTCCTATCCAATAGCATGCCGTTTCTATGTTTTGTTTACTAGTACATTTTAACAGTTTAACAATAAATATATGGAGATGTACTGGAAGAACAAAAATATGTAGAGATAGATCAACTTGATATTGTAATTAATCAGTTGTGATAATTTTTGTTTACAAAGAGACTTAGTATTTACTTTGCATAGTTTCATTCTTCCCCTCAGATCTATTTTAAATTGGATAAATATTATTATTGCAACAAGTGCAGCCGAAGTGTGCTAAACATGCTGTGGGATAAACACATGCATCAGCATATATGTTGTGTACATACTGGTTCTGATTCTCTTTTAATAGTATTACGGAATATGTAGTTTGTGTTCTCTTTTTGTATTGTGAAATATATTATAAAAATGAGCAGTTAAATTCGCATATTGTTAGCTTATGAATGACTGTGTTTCATCGTGATTTGTCTTGTAAAGTATAACAATCTCACTTGTCCAATAAAGCTACTTGTCTTTATTTAATAATTTATTTCATTCCTTTGTTGTTCTACAATCTTGCGTAGTTACGAATTAATTGCATCAGGGTTAGCCATTGTAAAACTATTTGTTAGCATTGTAACCGTTAAGATTTTACCTGAATTATATTCAAAATGATGTGATTTTTCTTTTGTTAATATATTATTTATCAGAGCTAAACTATCGACTTTTTTAACAATGGTTTTGTAATATTCTGTGTGGATAATTTTGTTTATTTTTATTTAGTACCTGAAGGTTATAATTAGTACTGACTGCTTCTATGCAAGGGTTTAATTCTTCCCTCTTGAAACTTCTGGATTTATTGTCTGCCTGTCTTTACGAATTTGAAAGAAAAGATAAAAATGCTTTTAATCGTATAATTTAAGTTTTAAATAATTCTTGATTCTGTGCTTTTATTTAGCACATAGCTTAGATTGTCAAAAGGCAGCAACATTGCTTTGATATTTCTTTTTTGTTTATATTGAATGTTTATAATACATAACTGTTTTATATAATAAATGTTATACCACATTTGTCTCTTCCATTTGGTGTTTACTGTTTAAAAAGAGAGAAAAGTGAGAATTTGAACACCATTAACTAACCTTATTATAGATAGATTTCTAAATAAAAATTCCTCTGGAAGAATTTAGTTTATATTTCTCCAATTGAAACCAACTGGTTCTGGCTGAAGACTTGACAAATTACACTGGTTCATTCCAAATTTTGTACATATTACCTCTGACAAAAGGCAAAAGATACTTTTGAATTTTATTATCCTTCCCTTGTTCAGGACATGATTATTATTAAGCATATGGTGTCTAAGAAGAGGTTCCTGTTTCTTCAAGGAGCGTTGAATAATATGTCTTAAGATAGTAGATATTAAGCTTATTCTTTTACTGATGGAGGGCAGTATTGAGAAAGACATTAATATTCTTTCTTGAAGGAATATAAATCTAATATTTTAAATCCTTTGGCAATAAATATGAAATATTGCACAACTCATGGTAAATGCATAACAAATAGAAAAAGATCATAACCATCACAGATGTCCCTTGTATAATAAATATGTAGGAACGTTCAACAGGTTTGTTCTCCTGAAAAGTAGTGATTTTATTTTTGATGCTTGTGTTGGAATATCATATATTTAAAGAACTAAATAGAAAGAAACTGTGTAAAATATATTTTTACATTCATGATGATACATGACAAATGAATAGTATTAAGAATTTACTTTCCTACCTAGCATAACAACAAATGTAACTTCATTACTAATCACATTGATTTTAAATGATTATGTGTGTCCTTTAAATAATAAATTTGTTAGACGTTCTACTAAATTTGTTAATTAAAGGGTTTTATTTTGAAGAGAAAAGATTTGTCCTGGGCGGGATTCGAACCCGGGTCTTCCGCATCTCTAGTTCGGTACTCTTCCAACCAGGCCAGACAAATCCTTTCTCTTCACCGATCCCATATCCCCAGTTCTCCCAATTTTTGAGAAGTATATACGGGGACAAATGTTCATAGAACATTACTTTTTTTTTAAATTAGGATCTCGTTGACCGTCGCACTAGAGATGCGAAAGACCCGGGTTCGAATCCCGGCCAGGACAAATCTTTTCTGTTCAAAATAAAAATATTTAAATAATCACCATCAAATAAAAATAAATAAAATAGGTTTTAAATAATGATGAACATTGTAAATAGTGATCCCCTTCTTTTAAAACATTTTATAAATCACAGCAAAAATTCTTGGCAGCTTAGTAGGGACCAAGAGCCATGGCTGCATTGGGTGGAGGCTCTTTGACTCTGGCAATGGCATAAGAGGAAGTCGAAGAAGAAAAAAATCTTTATTTATTTAAGCTTTCTGGACATATAAATTCATAACAGTGCATTACTGTCCTCATCTTCTGGTTTTTAATTTTTGTTGATGGTAATGAGGTATAAAGTAGAAGACAATGGGGTAGAACACACTGGTGTTCTTAGTTATTTAGAAGCGGCATAGAGATCTCGATGGTACACATCCAGTCACTGAGAAGGGATTCGATGAATGCTTCATTGTGCTCTTAAAATAAAATTGGTTATAAAAAAATTAAAAAATAGATTTTTAAAAGTTTATTTGCTGAATACAGTAAAGAGAGAATACTTGATTTATTCTCGATTGAAAGATGATCGTTTTCAAGTAATGAATACCAATCAGGAACAATTTTGCCACCCTTTTTTTGGTGGGACATTGAGCTCAGCTGTTAGTTCTGCATCTTCTGGGTCATCGTCATCTCTTAGATGGTCTTTTTCAATAGTAGGCACAAACTGGTCTACTTGCTCGAGTAAAGCATCAGGATATGCAGGGGAATAATATCTGGCAACACAAGAATTTAATTAAAAAACAAAAATATAGATTATTAAACCAAAATATAAAAGGGACTTCTGCTATTTTTTATTATTAATTAGATTTATAATAGAGCATCGTATATTTATTTGTATATATGTTATTCACAGTCTCGTTAGAGTTTGATAATTCTAAGACAATGACTTAAATTTGACATGTCTTAGTAATTTGATTAGTTTGATGTAAAGATAAGAAAGGTGTTCCATCATCATAACTATATCTGAATTTTGTTTATACATTTTTTAATGATTTCTTAACAATAGCATTTTAGT
This sequence comes from Troilus luridus, assembly GCA_964056705.1. Classification (NCBI taxonomy): domain Eukaryota; kingdom Metazoa; phylum Arthropoda; class Insecta; order Hemiptera; family Pentatomidae; genus Troilus; species Troilus luridus. The sequence goes on along the minus strand of OZ057416.1, from coordinate 74,133,842 downwards.
TAAGAAATCATTTGCTTTCTTATAAAGGAGTTAGTTGTACAGTAAACAAATTATTGTAAATGAGAACGTTTTTTAATTTGAGACTTCAATGAGTTTAACCATTTTGACTAATTTCAACTTAACATCAGTGATTGTAAGTGGTACTTTATATTTTTTAATTTAATACTTAACAGTTTTATATAAATCCCAACAACATCTTAAATTTTAAACCCAAGAATGAAACTTTTCTTGAATCTCTAAATCGTAAGGGAGGTACAGTGTAATCCTGTATTCAAACGAGACTCATATAAAATAACTGGCAGGAAATTGAGGGAAATAAGGAATCCTATCTCTACTCTGCTATTTGCAGTTACCACAGATTGGGGCCCACCCAGCCCTTAAAAAAATGATCCTTCAATTAGTTGGGAGTATTATAAAAAGATTGATACTACCATTTTTTTTTGTGTGTGTGTGTTTCCCAAGAAACAATACTGGTACCTAACTAAACCAGTCATGAATTGCAGTAATATAGATTTTTTTTATCCATTATACAATTTAAAAAATAAAGTGATAACCTAGTACATATCAAATATAAAATTACTTAATAATATCTTCAGGGAAGCAACTGTTGACTATGTTTATATATTCCATTAGAGTAGAACCTGGTTCAGCTTTGATTTCTTGCATTTTCTTGAGTGAACCAGAAATAACAAACAATCTTCGTGCTTTCGCATTTGTTGGTAAGATCTAAAAATACAACCATCTGTTTAGTCAATTAAGATAAATTTAATCAGAAATAAAAATAAATTTCAGCTAAAACACAATATGAGTGAGACCTTTTTTTTTTCTTCAAAATTTAGTAATGCTATATTTTAAGTAAGATTCTTAAAGACAACAGAGAAAGAGTGAGTGACTTTGAACAAAAAGTAGGCTACAAATTCAATATCTTTCTTTGTTTTTTTCAATTTATAATAATGAAAAATATTTTAATGACTTTACAATCTTTAAAATTTATATATTTTTTTATGAAAGTTAAATTTAATTTATAAAAAAATTAACTTTTATTACAAATAGTACCATGTATTTAACATATTTTATTTGAACACTGCAAAGGTGAAATAATGTTAGTAAGTAGTGAATATAATTTAATATTCTTAAGTACTACTGGCACATAAAATATTTGGAACTTTTAATGTTCATGAATGTGCTTAAGGAAATAAGAATCAATATCATGAGACCATAAGATTACACTACCTGGTTCAGTGACCTAATTCCTGGCCTGCATTCAGTGGTGCCAGGCAGTCAACTCAATGTCAAGGTAATAAGTATCAATCTACAATTGAAATGGCTAATAATTTGTCTTTTGAAGTAAGTGGTATTAAAGTTAATTTAATTAAGAAAAAAGAACAACAAAACATATCAATTGGAAAGAATAAGCTTTATAAACTTTACCATTTATATTCTATAGATGAAGAAGAAAAAGAAGACGAAAACACAAAAAATGATGCAAAACCAAGTAAAGAACAGATGACAAAAGTTAAAATACAAGTGAAGAAAGACAAATTATTGAAAGAAATGCTTAGCTCTCAGTCGATCCAAAAGAAGCAAACAGAAGATGAACGCCAACCTCTCCCGATGGCACATCAAACCTACCCTAGCTGTCGGATCCTTATCGATATAGGAAAAAATCAAAAACAATCGATTGAAGAGATAAAACAACATATGTTCGCAACGACACTGAAGCAACCAGTAGTAAAGTTTCCAAATTTCACTGAAATAATTTCTTATGCTTCATCTGCATACCGAGAGCTGTATGGACAACATTTAAACTCTGCAAAGGAAATTATAATGAGACTCCAACCGCTTTCCCTGGAAACATCGAAGCAAAAAAATGTTACGGAAAAACCTGTTTATCAGCCAAAATGATAGGTATTTATTTAGTACCTGACTAAACTGTCCAATCACATATTTTAATATTTCTGGAGGTGCAAGATGTAGCAAAGGTTCAAGAGCTTTAGTGTTCATACACTTCTTCAATACTAACTTCAACATCAGTTTACATTTTTGTTGGAGATCTTCTGAACTATGGCTGCTTGTATATAACTAGAATACAAATATAAGAATAAAATACCAAATGCTTTAAAAATATTCATAGGATCATAGACCAAAACTATTACCTTTAGTACAATCAGAAAAACATGTTGTTGGGCCATTCTTTCTGTATGCTCTGGAGTATGTTTTCCAATTTGACCAAGTGTCCAAACTGCAGCTGACTTAATGTGGTCACTGTAGTTAGATTGAAGAATTTTAACCAATACTTCAACTGCCTGAATTTGGCAATCAAAAATAAAAATAAAAAAGGTGATATAATAAAAAATAATTTCAACCCTAGTAAACAATGAGCATTATGTCTAACATATTAGATGTAATTTAATGATTTTAAAAAAATGGCTTACCCTGGAACTGATTGCAGCAAGTGCTAATTGCTCACATTCAGAACTAATAAAACCAATTGCAAGGATAGCTGGCAAAATGACATTTTCATCTGATACGGAAATCATTTCTAAAAGTCCTCCAAGACCACCTGTATTCACTACCAGTTGAGATAACTGGATTTGTTAAAAGACAAAACAATAATTATTTCAATTAAGTTAATATAATTTGTAACACTTCTATCTTTGAAGAAATGCCTTTTTGAATTTCAAAAGATGTAGTTATAGAGACAATACATTCTACTTTTCTAATTAAATTTAGAATGATGTAGCCAGTATTGATAATTAAAATGATAACAGTAAATATTATATGTAAAACGGTTTATAAGCTGCCAATAAAAAAAATTAATGGACAAAAACTATTTATTTTTAGTAATACTCAAATATGAATCCAAATTCTCTTCTTAAAAATATATATCATTATTTTTCTACTACCCCCTTCACTATCATCTCCTGATTAGAAACATTCAACTAAATTTCCTACACTATTGTTGTTAGTTATTTTTTTATCTCTTTTAAACTGTTATAAGTAATTAATTCATAATTTATTTTAATTTAATTAATTAATTGATTCTAATTTTACTTTACTCTAAGAAACCATTGCCTACATTTGATGTTTTTTATTATTATTCTAAAGGAACTTGTCCAAGAATAAATAAACAATTTATTATTATTATTATTAACACTGAATAATTAAAAGAGCCAAAATTTACAAAAGAAATTTTAAATATACAAATTGATGTATTAATGGCATTATTGAATAATAAACACGAAAAAGAAGAAGAAATTCCCTTTCATTACAAAATGTTTAAATCCAGAGGATTCACAATATAAATCACTAGATTCTATAAACCATTAGTTTGTTTGTGTTTAAAGGCGTAAAATCCCCAGATCATCAATTCCTCATTACGGTGTATTTATAATAATAAATATTAAGTATTTAGGTAAGTAACTAACTGCTCGAAGCAACAGTCCTTGCAGGACCTAGGTCTCCCAGGCAAGCTTTCTCCACGCCTCTCGCTTTGTCGCCTTCTCTCTCCACCTTTCCACTCCCATGTTTTTCAGATCTATGTCATCAATCCACCATAGACATATCTTCCTCATTTCCTCTTCCATCCTGGTTGGATGGGGATTATCTTGGGGAGTCTGCTTGTCTCCATCCTATCAATATGCCCAATCCATCTCAGTCTTCCCTGTTTTATTATACTTACAATGCCGGGTTCCTGATGCATGTTCTGGAGTTCAATATTCTTCCTCATCCTCCACTGTCCATTCCCCTGTATTGGGCCTAATATGTTTCTCAATATATTTTTTTCCCATCTGCTTTTCTTGCTATCTGTTTGATGTGTGGGTACCCATGTCTCACTCCCATAGGCCACTGTTTGTCTGATCACTGTTTTGTATATAGTTATTTTTGATTTTCTGGACATGCAAACCCTTCGACCTAAGGGTTTTATACAGAGCATAATAATATCTATTTCTCGCAGCGATTATAGCTTGGAAATGTGTAATACTTGAATTCTGTGTAATGAAATCTGTGTGGGATATATATAAAATATATAACTGCCAATTTTTACTAACTGTGCCTGTACCTTTTATGTAAAATTTATATCTATAAAGCATTTTAGTATGGTTTAAATATAACTAAAATTTATATTTATCAATGAATAAATGTACCTGCATATGATGCTTAACTATTTCACAAACCAGACATGCAGCAGCTTTTCTCAATGAAAGATCTGGATGGCCAAGATACATCAATGCATCTGAGATGACATCTGTTTCTACGATTGTTTCGGCCATATCAAGACTGTGTTTAGCTATATTACTCAAACAGCAGAGGACATTTTTCTACTGGGAACGTGAAAAAAAAAATATCAAATGAACACCAATAAAAGATATGTTTTTTTACAAAACAATTATTACTTATTAATTCAAGGGGGGAAACTAAAACACAAAAGTTCATTACTAAAATTTTAAACGATTCAAGATAAAATAAAAGTATTAAGTTTAATTACATCATTTCACCTGGATAAACAAACCTTGAGTTTTGGACTCGGATTAGGAAGACTTTTGACGAGGCATGATACACATCCTGCATCTATGATAGACTGAGCTAGAGTTACATCATGCTTCGCAATATCTGAAAGAGTCGATGCCGCGATTTGCCTTAAACAGACTTCAGGCTCTTGTAAAGCAAGTTTCAGCAGAGATACAGCACCTATAAATACATTATTTTCATTTAACATGATGAAAATCATAATAACTCATATGATTAATTTATTTATTTTTCTCATAAGCAATTAAAATTTTTTATAAAATTAAAATCCTGACATAATAAAACAAATTTTTAGCAACTAAATATATAAACTAAAATAAAAATAATAAGAAGTTTGTAAAACAAATATTAAAACACTTATCTTGTTTCTTGAAATTGTCCAGAAGATAAATAAAATGGGGAGCGGAGTGGCTCAGTGGTAGAGCGCTGAGTTGCAATGCCGAAGCCCATGGGTTCAAATCTCGCTTGCTGGCAGACTTTTATTTAATCTGATAGCATACGGAGATGGATCCTATGGGATCTAGGACCCTCCAGGGGCTCACCCAGCTTCTATAAAGTGGGTACCCAAAATAAGGTAAAAAAATCTGATGGTTGAGCCTGATCTAGGACAAATCACCTCCCTGCACAATAATTGTCCAGGAAACAGTACAGTCTCTACCATGAACTGAGCCCAGACCATTCATGGGTTATAATGGAACAAAATATACAGGTTACAGATAAATAAAACAGATAAATTGTCAAGTAAGAACATTAATACTGGATATTAGATATTGCCTATTATTATTAAATATATTGAGTTTCTTCAACTGAATTGTTTTACTTTATTTGCTTTTTAACAGAGATTCTCCTATAAAATTTTCTGAATTAGAGAATTTCAGAAATCACTGTTGTATTTTCAGTCTCCCAACACACCTGAAGTTAGTTAATCTCATACCAGACATAACTACAGCTATGCAAGATCCTTATCTGCCCTGCCCTGATCAATGAAGCAGGAACTTGGTCCATAACCAAAGCAGACAATAATTGGTGTTCGTATCATAGAGGGTGATGGGGTAGGGAAAGACGTTCCAAAGCAGAGCTCATCAATCTATTCCAGACCCCAGATGTTAAAGTTATAAAGATGTGTAAGTAATGCTGGGCAGGTCATGTGACCAGAAGGACAAGGGTCGAAACACCCAGAAGAGGAAAGGAAGAAAATGTGCAGTGTATGAGAAGAATAGGGATTACACAATCTGCTGGCTGGATAGAGTCAGTGAGAACTCCAGGAGCTCATTAAATGTTCGGAACTGGAAGGCTACCACATTAAACAAGGAGGACTGGCAGATTTAGATCTAGGAGGCCAAGGCTCATTTATAGGCTTCATAGCCATGAATGAAGAAGATGAAGAAACTTAATTTAAGCATACCTGCAGATACAACAGCATCAGCATGATTGATGTTATGTTTTACAATGTAGCCTATGGCCCAAATGGCTGACTCTTTTACACCAGCATCAAAATCTTCCATACATGACATTATTCCTGAAAGAGCACCACTTGTCAAAAGGGTTTCAGCCAGGTCTGGACTATGTTTGGCAATTCCTCGAAGAACAAACATCGCAGATTTTTTGTAATATTTCTGAAAACAAAATAGAAAATGAATAAAAAGTTCTGATTTTGACTTCAGTCATTAGCACATAATTATGGAATTGTAACCCTCAACATTCTAGTTTTTTTATTTTATTTTTTACTTTTCATACATTGACTGAATATCTACCTAAGTTAATTTTGACAGGAATAATCTTTAAATCTTGTTACTTTCTATATCCATTACTTAAACAGGAGAACACAACTAAATAGTATTTATACTCTGTCATATGTAACGGCTTCCTTTGATGAATCCTTTCTACTTTCTTCCTCTTTTTTAAATTCCTTGCTATTTTAAAATTTCATAAATTTCAATCCTTCGATCAAAAGTAAAATTTTTGAAAGTTATTTGATGATTTAGCCTAAAATTACTTAACAGTTAGACCATAAGCACTCATTTCTGTACATTTATTTTGTTCTTAGGTGATTACTGAAATAAAATTATAATTGAGTTTTTCATTCATTCATAGTATTGGGAAAATTTTATAATTTTTTTAATTTAATATTCTATATTCTTACAGATTGATTAAAAAAATAAAAAATAAATAAAATACTTTGTTCCAGTTTAATATATTATAATAACCCACTGCTAGAATAAAAGGCGGTGAATCACATGCCTGAGGGCACAAGCGGGATACTAAAAAGAACGTGGCTAACATAATAATATCAAATCAAGCCACGGGTATTGTTATTCTTCACGCTTCTCGTGCCATTTTATTGTAATTTTACAGACAGAAAATCTGCTGATAGTCATTTTATATTATTGACAGGTGTGGATAAATCTATAAAGAGAAAAAATATAAATTTTATTATTACTAACACCCAATACAGGCTCCGGCCCTCCTGTGCACTTGTCATCCGATTTCTGAGACTTAGTATGTCCCTCGAGTCAGTCATCACTCCATCAATCCACTTACTTGTATTAATACATTACTTTATATTAATAATAAAATACTTTACATACACTTCTGCTATCAATACCATGAACCAACTGTTCAATCAGTTTTAGCCGAATGCAGAGCTGTGCTGCTTCTTCACTTGAATTGACCATTCGCCCTATAGCAAGAGCAGCAGATTGTTGAACTTTATATGACACATCCGACAGCAGTGGAACTAAATGTTCCATAGCTCCACACCGCATAAGGCAGTCCAAATGTACGGACCTCAAAGAGTAATCAGCCAGTTGTTGAGTAAATGCCAGTCGAGCTCTTAAATAATTTTCAAAAGCTGCAAAGTTTAAACAATTTTAATAGTGTTTATAATGAACGAAAATGAACTGTAAGGTAATATTTTCTCATTAATAATTATCAAGTTAAAAAAAAAAACCTGCACCACTACAACCCATGAAGGGTCTGGGGTCCAGTACATGGTAGAGACTGTACTGTTTCATGGACAACGGTTCCGCAAGGAGGTGACTTGTCCAAGGTCACGCTCAACCGCCAGATTTTTCCCCATTATTTTGGGCGGTTTTCACCCTATTTTTATAATATTTTATAGAGGATAGGTGGGTCCCAGGAGGGTCCTAGATCCGCTCCAGACTAAATAAAAGTCATGGCCTGCAGCGGGATTTGAACCAGGATTTCCGGCATGGCAACTTAGTGCTCTACCACTGAGCCACTCCACTCCCTTAAATCATTATCAACTTACTTTCATTTAATAAAATAAATCAATAATTCAATATAAAATGAGCCAATATAATTCAGTCATAACTTTGTTTACCTCATTTAATAAATTAAATAGGAGGGTGGTTTGAAAAGTTCTCGGAATCACCGCTAGATGTCAGTGCTATAGCAACGAGGTTCCCGCACAATAATCACACATCCATTGTGAGTGAACACGTGGCTCAAAAAAAACTGAGATTCGAGCAGTGATTAAGTACTTTGTAAAGAAAGGTATGAAAGAAAATGAAATTCGTGCCAACTTTCAGAACACACTGGGGGACTCTGCTCTTTCATATTCAACTGTTGCCAAGTGGACCAGCGAGTTTAAATTTAGTCGGGAGAGCTTAGATGATGATCAGCGTAGTGGACGGCCAAAAAGTGCTATGAGCCCAGATTTTATCGTAAAAGTGCATAAAAAGGTCATGGAGGATCGTTGACTGAAAGTGCGAGAGATCGCTGAAGCTGTAGGGATGTCATCTGAACGGGTATATAACATTTTAACCGAAGAATTGGGAATGAAAAGATTATCCGCAAGATGGGTGCCATGGGTCTTGACATTGGACCATAAACGTACCAGATTGGAAATGTCCTAACAAAATCTGGCTCGTATAACAATAAAACATAATAGTTGTAAATAATAATAGTAAATAATCTATCATGTATAATTGATATTTGTACATATATATAAAATTACAGATGAAAATCAGCTCACTGCATTTTCAAGATTTTGACTTTTTTTTTCTTCTGTGTATAATTTTTTGGATTTTTATATTTTATCAATCCACAAAGTATTTATGCATCCGGTTAATATTATTGAAGTGATAGCATCAAGAAGATTAAGATGGGCTTGTAAACGAAGGAATTCCTAAAAAGTCAATAAACCCAGTACAGACTGAGGAGCATCAGAGGTATAGGTGGGAGGATTGTGTTAAATCTGGCGGATTCAGTTTTGGGTAATGGTCGGTGGACGGAAGTGTGTAAGCAGAGATTGGCAGTATCAGCATCAAGCCTTTGAGTTCATTCAGCTTTATTATTACTATCAATTAATGACACCAACTAAAAATTTAATGGAGATTCTTCTCAACTGAGGGATGAGATTCATATCAGATTAACTGGAAACTCGATGTTTCGAGGATACTTGGATTCCCCTCATTTAGTTGAAGATATGGACAAGGCCAACACAGATTAAAACTTTATCAGATTAACATAAAAAAAGTTAATTTGAAGGAAGATATTGTTTTTAAAATATATCTTTTAAACAGGGATAAGAATAAAAAAAAGAAAGAAAAATTGTAAGGACAAATCCATTTAAAGTAAACCTCAAGTTAATTTTTTTTCTAAGGGTTGTATCTATGTTTTTGAATCATTCAACTATTATTTCTTCAAGAATATTAAAATTGATAATTATTATAATTTATTATTCAATGTAAATATAAACTATCTTTCAATTTCATACTATTTAATAATACACATCAATCAATCCTTATTACCTTGTAGTATAGTTTTGGTTGTCATTTCACTTGTCTAACTGGATCAAAAAACTTTCCACTCAAAATAATGTAATTTCATAAAGAACAGCACAACTCAGGGAAAATGATAAAAATAAAAGGTTAATGAAATATATCACATGTTTATTTATTCTTATTAAAAAATTGTGAATACAAAAAAAAAAATGAGCTTAAAAGAAGGTAATAATACAATAAAAATATACATGTTGTACTAAGTTTGTAGTTTAAAAAAAATTTAATACATGTTTTAAAAAATAATTCTCTGTTTCTGCGTTGTACATATCCGACAAATTTTCTGAAAAAAAGAAGTTTAAATAAATTATAAAAGATATACTAAAAAAATATTCATAGAATTCATAAAAGATTACAAGAAATAAAATACTAACAGAATCTTGAGGTAAGCAGGATTCATGAAATATATGATTACAATGAAACAGCAAGAAATCAGCAGGAGGGTGTGCATCTAAAAAAATATATATATACAATTAAACTTGTTTTTAAATTACTTTAAATAAAAACGTTACATACAATATCTTACCTTTTGTATTCTTTGTTATGACTTTGAGGTGACACACTCCACAGAAATGCTCATCTAAAAAATATGGAAAGCATTAATAACTTTTTCATAATGTTGATGCTATAAAAAAATCTGAATTTTATTGACGCATTTTGTTGATACAAAACCAAAGTCGCATGGTTGTAAAGTTGTGGGACCAGTATAGTTATAAGTGATACAGCCATTGTAGACAAAAAAAAATGATGCCTATTAACTTTTTAAGCACTCAATGAAAAAAAAATGCATAGCATCTATGGATCTATTTTTATTCACCTCCTACTAATGTTCCCTTTTGCTGAATATTGACAACTCGCTGATGGAGATTAAAATAGTCAGCTGCAATAATGGCATTGCAGCCTTCTTGGACGGATACCTGAAATAACAGAAAGTGTAAACAATACATTTAAAATCCTATATGATTAAAGAAAATAACACACATATCCGATCTAATAGAAAAATGATGTAAATATTTTTACTTTATTCAATGAAGGCTATCTTATCCAAACAATTTTAATATGACGTTAAATGAGACAATAAAATCATTATTAATAAAAAAACCTTCCAATTTTATTAATAGCCAACTATTGAAGACATAGCAATTGAGTAACTTTAGTAGACTATTAATAATTGAAAATTTGAACTAAAATTTACGTCAACTTTAAAAAAAAAAATAATCAAAATAAATGCGTAACAAATATTGTACCTGAAGATTATAATCTTGTAACATTTTGACTAGAGATATTTTGAGACCAGGTACTTCTATACCATTTTCAATTCTTTGTACAAGCATTCTTGGGTCGACGAAAGCGGCTATCCTCTGCAGCAGTATTGTTATAAATTCTATGAAATAAAAAAAAAAAAAGGAAACATGAATAATGACTTATACTGAATCAAAATTTTTCATTTCATCCTCATCATTCAAATTAAACAAAAAAATTATTCAAAAATCTAGAAAAAATATACTTAGAACATCACGACAAAGTCTTCAATTTAATAAACTTCTCTTTCCTGGCTTCTTGTTTTTTGCAAAATAAATAAAGAATAATTTTTTTATAGCCCCTGACAGATCCCAAACATATCCCAACCATAAGATACCCAAAACATGGCCAACAACTGAGTAACTCAAATTAATGTTCTCTGTCCTGTGCATTAGTTTCTCGAATAATCGTAACTAACAGAAGTCAACAGCCTTAAAAAGTTTGAATAATACCAAATTAAAAAAGTAATAACCTTCAATGATTCAAATGATGAAAAATATTACAATTAAGTTCAAATTAGATATTATATAGTGGAAGAAAATGGTCCGGGAAGAGGTCAATAAATTTCTCTACATATCAAGAATATTTATTCAGTAGCCAAAGGCTGTAGGGGAGGGGGGGGGGGTAGAGCCCGATAGGTCCGTCCAAGCTGTAATCACTCTCTTAGAGCTACAGCCCTGAAGAAGACCTACAGAGTGGGTCGAAACGTTGGCTACTGAATAAATATTCTTGATATTCAGAGAAATTTATTGACCTCTTCCCGGACCATTTTCTTCCACAATTTTCATCAAGGTCAACCATTTTCTTTCAAAATAGATACAGTGGAATCCCGATATGTCGTATCCGGATTATTCGTATTTCCGGCTAATTCGTACAAATTTGCCGGTCCCCAGAGAAAATCTCGATAAATTTTATAATATCAATGCATTTCAGACCCCTCGATAATTTGTATTATTTTTATGCTCAAGGTCACTTACAACGTCATGTAATTCGTATTTCCAGCTTTAAAATCTCGTTACTTAGTACTGTTTTCGAAAGGGGGGGGGGGGGAGAGAACAGTGAAGCAGATACGCCAGGGAGCAGAATGAGAATAAATGCTTTCTAGGAAATCACTTAATTTGTATTGTTTTTATACACAAGTATGTTTGTATTGTTTAGAGGCACAGTAGATCCTATTGGTTTTTACGGGAGAGCGAGTGAGAGAGACAAGTTTTCTAAGAAATCTCATAAGTAATTCGTTCTGTTTTCACTCTAAGGAAATTAGGGGCATAGAGAGGGGAAGTTCTATGAATTTTATTAAGCTTTTCTTACAATCAAACTTCTATTTACAATTCAATCTCGTTTTTGTTACCGTTATGACACGTAATCATGCCTCAAAAATACGTTAGCGTCTCTATTGAAGAGAAACAACAAATCATAAACGCCGTGACCAGTGGCTGTAAGCTAATTAACGTATCTGAAGAACAAGGACAAAACCACTCCCCAGACTTGTAGATAACTTAAAAAAGTGTTTCGTACAAGCAAGGAATTCAAATGTACCAGTTGGAAGTAATATTTGAAGGGGAAAAGCCCGAGTTTTCACAGAAAAATGGGAATTGAAGACTTTCGTGCAACCGATGGATGGTTCGATAGATTTAAAAAAATTGCATTAATACGTTTTTTTATTTTGTACTCCCGATAATTGGTATTCCCGATAATTCGTACCAAATCATCAGTCCCTTGACCATACGAATTATCGGGATTCCACCGTATTATATAAGTATATATGAATTCCAGTGAGCAGAGTGGCTCAGTGACAGAGCACTGAGTTACCATGCTGAAAATCCTGGTTCAATTCCCACCACTGGCAAGACTTTTATTTAGTCTTTTGGGGGCCGGAGAAGGACCCTATGGGATCTAGGAGCCTCCTGGGGCTCACCCAGCCTCTATAAAGTGGGTACCCAATATAAGGGGGAAGAATCTGGCGGTTGAACGTGGTCTAGGACAAATCACCTCCCTGCACAACTGTTGTTTATGATACAGTACAGTCTCTATCATGCACTGAACCCCAGACCCATTCAATGGTTGTAGTGGTACAGGTTTGTTTTTTTTATATGAATTCCCTTACATAAAACTAGTGTTGCACATCAAATTTAAAAGAAGTCTGGTGTCACATTACACACTTCACTTATTTTTCCAAAGTTGTGTGAAATTTATTAATATTATATATATAAATTATTAATATTATACATGTAGTTTATACATTATATTAAGATAAGCAAAAATAACTCTATACAAGACAGTTATCAGGCCAACAGTCACCTACGGGAGTGAGACATGGGCACTCAAACATCAAGCAGGGAGCTACATGAGCAGATGGGAGAGAAAGATACTAAGAAAGATATTAGGCCCTATACAGGGGAATGGAGAATGGAGGATAAGGAAGAATAAAGAATAGTTTTATTGTCAAATTTGACATCACCTGGTTTTTTAAGAGAGTAATTTATCAAATCTTCCCACAAATCTTGATCATCGTGTTCTTTACAGAAATTGATCGCCTTTTCTATGTCCCCAATTTTCATTAAAAGGCTAAGGGCTTCTTGAGTATTTCCAATACGTCCTGAAATATAAATCATATATCAATGAAGTCTTCCAATACTGAAGTGAATTTAAATACACTAAGATGAAAATAAAATACCTAAAAGGTAAACCATTTCTGGAAGGAAGTTGTGCTCTTGACAAATATCTAAGGCCTCCTGGATCGAAAAGTGGTTACTCTCTTTGAGCAATGGCAGAAGCTTTTCTCTATTGAAGTCGGCATAGAGCTTAACAAGCTGGGCATGAAACTTGTAACAATTTTTAGGATCTCTTCTTTCTAGGGCATCAAGATACTGCGAAAAAAAGCAACAATAATGCAGGCAATTATTAAATTTTCATTATATGCCATTTGTAACCATTTTATCCACCATTTAATCAAAAAAATCCAATAAGAAGAGACAATGATTTGAAAAATTAAATTCATTACATATATACCAACAATAAATGGCAATGATGATTCAGCGTGCAAGTGCGAATTATGGAAATTCATATTTATAATTAACACCAAATTAAAGTATATTTAGCATTATATTATGAAACAAAAAAGTTACTTATTAATCTTCTTCTGTTTCTTCATTCTATGCCTTATCCATTTCGGACATTGGCTATTAACATGACAACCTTAATTTTTTAACAGTTGGACAGACTAAACCATTGCCTTGAACTATGCAGCCAGGAGGCTCCTTCCTGGTCCTCTCCTACTATCAATCTTTCCCTGCATTATGGGCAGTAGCTAGATAGTTTTCGGAGACCAAGATCTGGCAGGATAAGACAATCACGTAGGGCCTCCCAGATCATTATCAGATGAAACCCTTGCAACATAAAAAACTCCACAATATTTGGGTGTTTAAGAAACGTTCAGGGTATCTTTGAAAGTGGCAAGATGTCAACTTAATAAAAGAAATGGACAGGCTGAGAATCAATATAATGGGAGTTAGTTAGGCTCACTGGCAGGAGGTAGGTCAGAGTATACTACACAACCATACCATTAATTATTCAGGTACTGAAAGTTTGCATCACAGAAATGTAGTGGGAATAATAATAGCTTCTTAATAAACTATAAAAAATGAACTTAATGAGAAGTAAATACAGTATAATTACTTATATTTTTGTTGAAATATTTACCAGAAAAAATTGTTCCATTTTCAAAAAAATTAAAGCATGTTGCTTTCATTTGTGATGGCCCAATCTAAAACCACTATCTGTGTCTAGCCATTTTCAATATTTAGCATTAAAGCTTCGGATTTTCATTTAGTTTTGATCTAATTTTTACTTGTTTTGTAACTCAATCGAAATTTATTTATTTATTGGTAATAAAATGTATGTTCTACTAACCATTTATAAATTATTTTTATTTATTAATAATTTGATTTAAAAGGTAGTAAAATCTTACAAGATAGAGGTAGTAGCTATTGTTTGAAAGCTTAGATACGATGAGATCTCTATCAAATACTTTGCTTTCCATTAAAATACTAATTGTTTTATCGGCATCCAAGTTCATTAACTCCTTTAGCATTGATTGACATGTTGAATACAGGTTATGACTTCTTATGAGATCAAACACTCCTTTATTTTGAATCCTAAAAAATTAAAAAAAATCTTTTATCATAACCAAAATAATTTTTACAAGAATGTGGATAAAAAAGACTTAATAATTATTAAGACTCACTTAATATACATGGCGAGAGCTTTATCATGCTTTCCGGAATATGAATATAAAATTGCAAGGGCCTCCAGCAAAACCATGTTTGTTTTCGGATCACTCTCCAAAATATGTTCAAGAGCGGCATTTATCACAGCTTGTACATTATAAAGGCCAGGGCAAGACCATCTTTTCACTGTGTTCAAGAAACCCTAATCATAAATCAATTAACAAAATTATAAAAGTGAATAGTTATGATCCCATTTAATTATTAAATTTATTAATTACATCGGAATCATTCTTCAAATACTCGCACAACACCATTTCATAGATGTAAGGAGAGAGAGACTCTTCAGGTGTACATGGTAAATATTTAGCAACAGACCTCAATTGGTTAACTTTGGCAAATTTAAAAACCTCCTTTTCCCAACGATGTTTATCATTTCCTAAAAAATATATATATATAAAAGTATATATATATAATAACAAGAAGATGGTTATTCTCTTTGAGAAGCATGAACTAAAATTAATTTTTCTTCAATCCAATGTATACTAATTACTTATTTTAAAAAAATCAATCTTGTTATTGATACTAATTATATATGAAAAATTAAAAATCAATATTAATTACCTAAAATTTTATGTGAATGCAGGGCGGCTTGATCATACTTTTCGGAAGCCAGTAAATGATCAAGATAAGCTCTGCCTACACTATGTAAGGAATGACGCATGAGAGATTTCGAAGCCGATGAAACAACCTCCAAAGCATTTTCAAATTTACTAAATCAATGGATTATGGATCAAAATGTTATAATCAATCTTATACAGGTAAACATAACAAAGAGGGGCTTATGTAATTAATAGGACATAACTAGCAGATAAACAATAACAGCTTACTTACCAATGTTCAAGAAGCCAATCTATTTTGTCATCACTATCATATGGACAAGCAGCGACAATATCCTTTGGGCTTAATATAACAAATCTTGATTCATCAACCAAGCATTCTAAAATAAAATAAAAATATTTAATTAAGTATAATAAAAAAAATTGAACTTACTCTCAATATAAAAATTAATGAACGGAGTGGTTCATAATTGAATAAATGAGAAAATTGATTCTTTATTTGGACTTACAAAATAATTATATTTTATATTTTTTTAAAGAAAAAAACTACGAGTTGACCATGATTTTTACAAAAATCAAGTTTTACAGTATGCTCGTTCCACAATTTTTGTTTTGTCTTTACTTTAAATATATTATCAAAATTCAAAGTAAACCTGTGGAAATTCCACTTAAGTTTTAATGGAAACATTTAGATCTCATTAAATAATTCATTAATGCAAGTTTAATACACATCCATCACTTAAATTTATGATTTTTTTTTTCACTTTTCATTGTTTTAGACAACTTCATATGAAGATCATATTTTTGTTTTCTAAAATCTTCAGCTTTAAAATTTATATTACACATCTGAATATATACATTTGTTACTAGAAATTTGTTTTTAATCAAATCAAATTCTTTCATATTATATCCATTAATTTGTAATATAACTAGCAATGAGAGATGGTTAATTATTTTAAATAAATAAAATTTTGAAAATATGGCATTTAAGCCCTGTAAGACTATATTTAAAAACTAGTAAGAAAATTGAAAAACAATTGATGCAAAGTATTTTTTCATTACCTACAGTTATTTCCATCATTTTAAGTATCATTATATTTGAAAGTTTCAGGGTTCATGGAATGTACAAAATATGATTTTTAAAATATGGAGCTCTACTATTCCTTGTAACCCAACTTAACTATTGAATAATTTCTGATGAACCTTTAGGAATAGATGGATTAATTCAGAATTGTGAAGAAAACTATACATTCATATGTGATGGTCATGACGTTTAAATATGCTAGATCTTCTGCTGGACGGTAATTTTCCCACAAAATTACCTGACAGACCCTCAAGTCTACTTATAAATTAATATATTGATCATGCATACTGATCAAGAATGGTTATACATGAATAGTAAAAACATAGTTTATAAATGTAGCTATGCTCTAAATTTATACCTGTTAATTAAGTACATTCGCATTTTAAGTAAGTAAAAGTAACATACCAAGGGAGTACTCAGAGGTGGTATACTTTTGAAAGCCACGTAGTGAGAGACTATCAATAATTAAATCAGTGTAATCATCATCTTCTGGCTTTACTATATGAAGTTGAGGTCTTTCACCTTGGGTATCTTTGAGGCATCCAAGAAGGACAAGATTCTCATTTAAAGGACTCACACCACACACCCAGAACTCAGTTTGAAAGGTGAAAACTAGAAAGTTATAATAAATAATGTCAATACAATAAAAAATAATATCATAATGTAAACACAATATTGGTATCCTCATAAAACAGTCGTCATAACAAGACCACTTTATTTTTTTTGCAATACTTTAATCACTTTTTTTAAAAGTTAATTTAAATAGTTTAAAGGAAAAATACAAATACTAGTACAAAACATTTTTACTTAAGAATATACCATTCAGGATTGTCGATCTTAAAATAAAATTCAGTTAAGACTAGAAATAAATGTGTTTTGTGGTATTACTACTGAACACAAGAATAAATAGATGAAAATAAAACATTCAACTTCAAACAATGTTTCTTTAGACGCTTATTAATTAATTTTTGTTTACATGTTTATTTTTAGATAGATCAATGGAATTTTATATTATTATTATTATTACGGTACAACAAGGCGGTTACGGATCTTAGCCTCCTCCAACTGCTTCCTTCAAACATCATAGTCTTGTGGCGACGCCATCCAGTTTCTTACTCTGAGGATGTTGCGAGCATCACCTGCCACACCATCTGCCCACCTCAGCTTTGGTCTCCCTCTTCTTCTCATGATTTGGGATAGTCAAGATTAATACAGTAGAATCCCGATAATTCGTATGGTCAAGGGACTGGTGATTTGGTACGAATTATGGGGAATACCAATTATCGGGAGTACAAAATAAAAAAACGTATTGCAATTTTTTTAATCTATCGAACCATCCATCGCTTCCACGAAAGTCTTCAATTCCCATTTTTCTGTGAAAACTCGGGCTTTTTCCCTTCAAATGGTCACGGCGTTTATGATTTGTTGTTTCTCTTCAATAGAGAGGCTAACGTATTTTGAAGGTATGATTACGTGTCATAACGGTAACAAAAACGAGACTGAATCGTAAATAAAAGTGTGATTGTAAGAAAAGCTTAATAAAATTCCTAGAACTTCCCCTCTCTACTCCCCTAATTTCCTTTGAGTGAAAACAGTACGAATTACTTATAAGATTTCTTAGAAAACTTGTCCCCCTCACTCGCTCTGCCGTAAAAAACAATAGGATCTACTGTGCTTCTAAACAATACAAACATACTTGTGTATAAAAAAAATACAAATTGAGTGATTTCCTAGAATTATTTATTCTCATTCTGCTCCCTGGCATATCTGTATCACTGTTCTCTCCTCCCCTTTCGAAAACAGTACTAAGTAACGAGATTTTAAAGCTGGAAATACGAATGACATGACGTTGTAAGTGACCTTGAGCATAAAAATAATACGAATTATCGAGGGGTCCGAAATGCATTGATTTTATACCATTTATCGAGATTTTCTCTGGGGACCGGCAAATTTGTACGAATTAGACGGAAATACGAATAATCGGGATACGAAATATCGGGATTCCACTGTATTGGCATTTCTTCATCTTCCATGCCCTGCATATCTGAAGTGCCTCAACTTCATTATTCTTACATCAGGATTAATGGAAATACTGAGTTATTATAATGTCTGCATTTACTCCGCTAATTTTTAGTTTAAGAATAACAGATAAATAATTTATTGTTATTTAAATCATGTGCTACGACCATGTTTTTAAAAACAACAGTAGAATAAATATTCAGCATGAAACTTTTATTTGTTATTTATTTATCTTGTACTTCCCCTAAATTTAAGTTCATGTGAAGAAATAAGCAAAATTATAAGCCTGCAAATCATTTATTTTGTTAACATGCATTGCAGCGCATAAATGGATAAAAGCATAATAGCTCCGATGGCTTTGAAAAGATTAACTAGAATTAGACAGCTACAAACTATGTCAATAATAATGTAGCACACATATCTCGATGACTAGTCCAATTTGACAGTACCCTTTCCACTAACATACATTTAATGGTACTAAGTACAAGATCAGTAACAAATTAGTGGATTACGGCAGTCAAGTAATCAACATGTCCTTCCCAGAGACAGGCATTCTGTATGATGAATTTACCTATATATTTCATTATTAATAAAAATATAAGTATTTTTTTTTTTTTATACCTGGACAGACTACATATACTGAAGCATCCATAGGAGTTACAACAGATCTCCTTTCTACATTGCAAACCCAAACTGTATCAGCCCATCCAACAATGAGAGTATGAGTATTCTTCCAGCAGATGTGACACTTCATATCTACCCTAAACAAATGATAATTGAAATAAAATTATATATTAAAAAAAATATTAGCACAGTGAAATAGATAAAAACTAATTAAAAAAATTAATGATAAAATCTGAACAATTGAAAGGAACAAGATAAGCTATATTAAAAAAAATATATATACAATTTGTTTTCCTTACTGTGGTTTATTAGACCATTTTACAAGACCGAGAGAAGCCCTTGCGACAAGATCGTAAACCCTAAAACCTACATGCGACGCCCAAGCAAGAAATTCACCACCAGGGCTCCATTTCATTGTTTTTACTCCTCCCTCTTGTGAAGCCTCAGCAATTACAGTAGACCTCACACGGGAAAATAAAACCTTCTCATGAAGTACCAGCCTCTCATCACCTAAAATTTCAAAAATTTTATAATAGAACAAGGATTGCTGAAATAAAAATATGTACTTGTGTATTAGCCGGTACCCAGGGACAGTTATCCGCTATTGTTCATAAACTAGGAATTCTGATACTGATAACACCTACCTTCTTATTTGTTTTAATCGATATTGAAATATACATAATGCAATATTAAAATGCTAATTCTAGACCCTTCTAGCCACATTCCTCTTCTTATATAAATTTTAATCCTACAATTCCATCAAAACAATCTCCATTTCTATCCTAGTCAAAATCCCATCGACCGACCTTTTTCACATAATTTCATTTTTGGAATTATTCCGAACTTCAGGAAATATTTGAGTTTCTTATTTTAAAGAGAGCAAATACCGAAGTGTTGTTCTGTCCATTATAAATAGGCAATAGAGAAATAAGACAAAAACACAAAACTAAATTCAATAAACATAATGGGAATTTAAATAGACAAACAAAATTATCTCAAATCAGACAAGTGAAAAGAAGAGGTTACAGGAGATAAGGAGATAGGTTTCATGTATACTAGCTAATAAACAAGTACCAATATTTGTTATATTTGATAATAATTTCAGTTCTAACAATAAACAAAATATGTTCACCCAGAAAACATTATAAAATATATTAAACAAATACAGCGTGGCAAAAATTGGCAGTGTGGTCCAAAAGTTATGACATTAAAGAACTGCGAATAAAAGATCTCCAAAACAGACAGTTTGTGATACGCACGCTGCAAGAGATCCGTGGATATCAGGAAAAAACCCTAAGGAGAGGTACCCCCTGGACAGAAGAGAGAAAGGAGTTACACCGGATGAAGATGTGGCAATACTGGGCAAAGATCAAAGCCCAACAGTTGAATAAGCGTGGTCCAAAGTAGGCCCATTCGAAACAAGAAGAAGAAGAAGAAACAAATACAATTCAAAACATTGGATTACTGTATAATCAACAATTAAGAATTAAATGATAAAGTGCTTATCTTACATATGAAAATATAAGTCCAAAGATAGCATAAAACTATGCCCAAATTTCAAAGAGCCTTGATGAACAGTAGTAAGTACATCTATTCTTTACAACATAGTTTGCTATTAATTAATTCATTCACAATGCAGTAGATCTTTGAAGCAGTCCCTGTCCAACCCAACCACTCTTCTTCACTATTACCATGTATGTTAGCATGTATGATAAATATATGTATTTTGTTCAGACCTTCGGGGACAGCATCCTTTCATTTTCCCTTCGGTCTTCCAAGAGATCTTACTCCATCAGGTTTCCCATACTACAATCTTCAGAATGTACTCTTCTCGCCCATCCTGATAATGTGGCCCAGCTGTCTGACCCGTTGTATTCTGTGTGACACTTAAGTTATCGTAATTAAAGAGTATGCATGATATCGATAGATGGTCTATTTGTGTAGTAACACCATTTGGTTTCACACGTTTGAGGTACAAGTTTCCTTGAGTTTCTTTTTATGAGGATGCTGCAATTTGCCTCTTGGTGAAAACTGTATCTTCCAATGGTGGGAGTGAATGCAGGTTCTTTACCCATTTGTGCATTAAAATCACCAAACACTATTTTCAAAGGAGGGAGCATTCCTAATAATTTTATCCAATTCTTCATAGAATTAATGTTATTCCTCTCCTTCCTTTTCCTCTGTCAGTGCATGTACGTTTTTCAGGATAGTATTATAACATTTTCCTTTGACCCTCAAAGTGCTTATCCTAATACTTATTGACTAAAAATCTATGATTGTTGATTTCACAAATTTTAGACCAGGAATCCAGTATCAAACTCAAGCTTTCCTTCACTATAATTAAAGTCAAATTCATTTCTGGTAATTTTACTTTAATGGGAATCCATCTTGTTTCATGTATAGATGCAGTATCTATGATTAGTCGAGAAGTCCTGAAGTTCAATAAGGGCAGCGGGTCTATATAGAGAGCACACATTCCATGTCCCATTCTTTTAATATCATGCCTTTATTTGGGTTTCATGTTGTTTCCATAAAACAGTCCGATATCTGATGCTTGGTTGAGGAGTATTAGTAACTTGACAATTCTTCTAAGAGACAGGTAGTCAGCGCTCCTCTTAACCATCATCCTTTGTACAGGCTTGGACTGGCTGTGTAGTCCAGTAAACTGTTCTTTGTAATAGAACATATACAATTTCTCTTTTTGAGCAAAAAAGAGTAAGATAATGAATGTCTCAAATATAAGTCCTCACTCTCAGACCAATGAAGGGTCAACCGTCTATCAAAGTATTATAATAATGAATATTTTTTGGCAAGGTATTGCTACATAATGATAGAATCCACATATATAAACTCTAGCCTATTATAACCATAGGCGTACAAACAGAAAAGTTTGATAAATCCTGAGGTTAATTGAGATAGTATAAAAATGATATGGATTAAATTTTCATTAAAAATTAGACAAAAAATTACCTGTTATAAAACGTCTCCCAGACCCTGATTTATAATAATTTGGGTCAATCGCAATTGATCTAACAAGTCTTCCAAGCTTAATATCATGATTATTATCTGAACTGTACAACCCAAAAACAAGAACCTAAAATAAATTCAATAAATAACTATTAATAATAAAAGGTGGGCATTAATTAAAAAAAGTGAGTAATAATTATATGCATGAATAAAATTAAATACCTTCCCATCATCAGAGCAGCTAGCTATGTAATCACCTCTGGCATCAATGCTAATCTGATTAACAGCAACAGAATGTGCTCTAAGCGCCTTGTTTTTAACACTATTTCCTTGATGATCCAACAAATGAATAACACCCCAATCTGTACCAATGCAAACAAACTAAAAATTGACCAAGATTGAGAAAAGTTAAGTTATGCCTCTTCATTTCAAACTATCACACATAGACTATGAAGCACATACTTTAGGATGGACAGCTATACAGCTTGCAGAGTCATTTGTTAAAATAATCTGTAAATCATTGGCTAACCGCCCATATTTCAACTTCAAATCCAAGTCTTCAGATGAAGTGCTTTCATTATCATCATCATTACAATTACTTTCAGGCTGAAACAAATCAGGCAAAAATTTACAGGGTAAAACACGGAAATTTGGAGATATTTCATTATGAGAAGTAATGATATTTACCAAAACATTTTCATTACTCTCTTCAACTTCTTGATTATCCATATTCTAAACTCATTTATTATTGTATATCTTTCGGATTTAAAAAATAGAATAATAGCATTTTCTTTTTTTTCAACTCAAATGATACTTAAATTTGTCTTGTACTATGAAAAAAACATTAATTGACAATAACGTCCTTTCTGGAAACTATGACAGCGCTTGGAAAACATTGATATCGTTACCTACCTACTAGTTCATATTAACCAAGAACTGCAAACATATAGGTAAGTAACAATTACAACATTTTATATATACAAATATGAATTATGATACTCAAAATGGACGATGGAAAAATTTGGGTACAATTATAGCTATAATTGAGATAGTGGGTGACGTGCGTTCAAAAACTAAGAAAAAAACGCGATAGTAGCTTCTTAAAATTTGTCACCAAGTGCCTTCGGAAAATTTGGGACCAGAACTCTTCTATTTATTTTTGATAGGAAATAATTACATTCTTAATGTGGTTAAATGTTAGAATGGCGTTACAATATAAGCATGAGGGAGGTGGCTGTTTTTAGTAATATATGAATGAGTGAGCCGAGTGTGATCTAGTCTAAAGTGAGCCAGGCAAACCTCTGTACGGCTACTGCGGTAGGATGTAGATCATGCTACATCTTATACTACCTTTACTGTTTTTTTAAATATATTTTATATTACTAGAATGGCTTTCTTCCCACATCACTAGCCGTCTCTCTGAAATTCCCAATTTAAGATCCCTACTAAGTTCTGATTGAGTGAGAGAGTGAACCGTGGTGCCACGGTCAGGTACCTCTCGGTTTACCTGATCTGCGCGCTTAATGCTTATGTGACCAGGGATCTATACATGGAAAATAAATGGAATTTCCCTGTTCTACGAGTCTTGTAAGATGGCATTGGATTCTAATAATGAGTAGATGGTTCTGGTATATATTTTTCAAACTTTCTTGAGAGCTTGACAGATCTGACAACATGCCTATGGTCGTCTCAGTTAACGATATGCAGAAACGTACGGCTAAAATATCGCATGAAGTTTAGTAGTATGAACTGAAGCTTATTTAAGCTCAAGTTATGTATTAAACTCTTATAAAGCTTGCTTTAATGAGTTTGGCATTTAAGCAAGCTTTATAAGAGTATGGCTCTTGCTATGTATTACTAAAGCCTGCTTAAAACAATCCTTCTTTAACATGGAATGTCTAGAATGCTTTATAAATTGCCTTAAAAATTTTCATTTATACTATAAGAAGTGATGATATATGGTCCCTGATATATGATGATATAAGAATAATCATGCCTCCCTTATGCCCTATGATAATGAGGGGATAACCTCAGGAAATCGAGGGTTCATCTCTGCTTTGAGAGGGCTTGAATTAATAGGGCTTAAATACTGAACTGTATAATGCTCCAAACCAGGAGACTGGTTTATTTCCATTATCGTTTAAATCGTTCAAATACACAGTATCCTTTTATGTTGGAATAAGAATAAATAATTTTCTCCATCCTACAATTTATATTCAAGTAATAATTATTATTTATTTTATAATAATTGTGCATATGGATTTGTATTTTTTTTTTAATAGCTCCTTTCCTCCTATCTAGTAGATTCAAAAGTCTCCTATAGAATAATGTACTGATTTCCCTGAAGAGAATTTCAAGTTATAAGAAAAGCTAAAACTTAATGGTATTCTATTTCCTGAATGAATATGTAGAGTCTGAAGTTAAGATTTTTTCCTTCCTTAGTACTAGGGCTACTACGCAAAGCGTGTCCGGAGAAATTTATTTAAATAAATTGATTCAGTAAACTGATCTATGAAGCCATATCTAGAATCATTTATTTCATAATGGTCATCAATGGTAGATACCTGAGTAACCAAAAGCTCCTTATGTCGAAAATTGATTAAGGCCGTTTAAATGTAAGGCCATTCTATTTCTCAGACAGTTCAAATGGTCGCATCTAACCAAACCGCCTTACTTGGATATATTATTATTTGTTCAATATTATGGCTTAAGTGTTTGTCGAGCATTGAACAGTCATTCGTTTTGGTATCAGTTCCGCAGATTGTTGCTTCGAGTTGAAACGAAGTTGAAGGGAGTTCCTATCTGACTGAAAGTTGTGGGCGGCTTTACAAAAGCTAGCCATCGTTAGGACAAATAACATTAAAAATTCGAGAGCCCATAGGAAGCCGAGTCTAAAACACAATAGCATAACTGATCCAAAATGAAGCCCAAGGGTAGAAACCTAAAACAATAAAAATAAGTGACTACAAAGATATCACAGGAAGACCCAAGTAGGTCACGATGTGGATAGAGGGCAAGTGAAGAGAGATGATTGGTAATGATGGAAAGAGAAAGCTGTTGTTCTAAATTTTCATATTTTTGTTGTCCTTTAGTCCTTTGCAGTTTACTAATTTAGATTAAATCCAGTCAGGTGACTGACTATAAGCTAGAGACTTCATTTCCTATAAAATAAATGCAGCTTTAGCTTGCATGAGTATCTGATTGGCATCATTATGCTAAAATAGTGTTAGAAAGAAACAAGCGCGGATTTAGGAGGGGGGGGGCTCGGAGGCATATGCCCCCCCAGACGTTTTTTTGTGCACTGTGGAGAATCCATTACAGTACATACTTATAGCCAAATCATATGATCATAGTTGTTAAAATATATGAATAAAATAACAGCAAGAATATGAGTGAAACTATTGTTTAGATATTTTAATAAACCTTTGAAACTACCTGAAAATACTACAAGTTTATTTCTAAGGTATTATTGATTTTTTTGCCCGTCTGACGTTTTGCCCCCCCAGAAAAAAAATCCTGGATACGCCCTTGGAAAGAAAAAACTGTTTAGCCAACTATAGAGTATATGATCGACAGTCTTAGAGTGTTGTTATTCCAAGTGTACTTAAGTTTTTTTTTTTATTTCCTTCTTATTTTATGAATTAATTCTAAGGTCAACATTTACAATTACTGTCACTTGGTAAATGAGCTTTTTATTTTACTTCATTGACTGCATAACATTGATTAGCCTTGTTATGAAGTAATTCGGCAATAAACCACTGCTTTAAAACTTTCTGACGTGAACTGATAAAATGAATTATGATAAAATTCATGTGCTTATGATTGCTGAAGACATGTGGCATCTGTGCCTAAAAAATGGAGTTCGATTAATTATAAATATTATTTTTACTGAATTGGGGGTTTAAGACCGACCTCTACCTCTACGTGGTACCCCCAGGAAACGCTCTTTGAGTAGGCTAACAGAGGCTGCAAAATCTCTCTGCAGCCTGATTAGTGACAAAAAGGATCAGGAGCCATTGTCTCTGGAAAACCTAATGTACAGCATGCAATAAACACACCGTCTCAGGTGATTATCTGCTGTATGATCTAAGCAGCGAAGGGGAGAGAGAACCAGCCTGACGACTCCTAGGAGGCAATCCCTCCATCAGGCTTTGGGGTAGCGAGCCTCATCATCTGGAGATTTAACAATGAAAAGGATAGTTAGAAATAGAGCCGATCAGATATCATGGTACAGGGCACGGCGCGGAAAAAGGATCTGTGGACTAGGAACTTGGAACGTCAAAGGGCTAAAGGGTAAGAATTTGGAATTGGCTGAAGAGATGAAAAAAGCAAAGTGGACATATTGGGAATTACGGAGACCAAGAAAAAAGGGATCGGAGAAACAGAAGTAGGGGAACACATACTCATTCACTCAGGAGTAAGTTTCAAGAGCATAGAAGAAGTGGAGTGGCCTGCTTTTTCCATAAGGACATTTCTCACCTGATCATAGACTGGAAAGCAATAATTGATAGACTCATATTGGTCAAGCTACGAACTGAAGAGGCACTATTCACGCTATTCATTGCATATAGACCTAATGATAACTCCACAGTGTCCGAGTTCTTTGAAACGCTACAGAGAGAGAGCTGGGCGACAGTGAGGTATACCTATCAATATGGGAGACCTCAACGGAAGAGTGGGTAACGATGCAAAAAGATGGAAGGACGTGCAAGGAGTCCTTGGAGAAGATCACATAAAACAACAACGGTGAACGAATATTGAACCTCTGCCTTACAAATGAAATTATCGTCACCAACAGTATCTTCTCCCACAAAAGTGTTTATGAATACACCAGAGAGGAACTGAGTCGAAGAGAAAAGTAAACATTGATTATTTCGTGGCACCTAGGGATCAAAGAAAGAACTTACTGAACGTAAGAACAAAAAGAGGGTTTGAAATCGGCAGCAACCATTATCTACTAATACTGGACATGGAAATTGCTAAAGGAAAGCAAAAGAAACCAGAAAAAAACCCTAAACCTTTGTTCAAAACAAAATCATACAAACTGAAAGATCCAGAAGTTGCTGAGACCTACCAAAAAGCAATAGAAGAAAATGCTGATAAGCATAATCAGGGGGATAGCCAGCAGATGGAAGAAGGTTGGGCAGCATTCAAGAACTTAATCATGGATGCAGCAGAATCAACTTGTGAAAAAATCGGGATAGGCAATAGAACCAAAAGGACTGCCTGGTGGACCGAGGAGGTGAAGGAAGAAATAAAAAAGAAAATGTTCAGATGGAAGCAGTATTTGAACACCAGTACTGATGCAGACTAGCATCTCTATAAAGAACAAAGAAGGAAGACCAAAGATGTCGTCGTAGTTTATAAAAACACTTTCTTACCGATCCTCACCTATTCAAGTGAATATTGGACTCTAACCGAAAAACATAAGAGCCAACTCCAAGCCATTGAGATGCGATATATAAGAAGAATGGAAGGGAAGAACAGAAGAGACCGAGTGCGAAACGTAGCAATATGGTCAAATGTGGGACTTCGGCCAGCTGGGGATATCATCGGGGAGCATCAGCTGAGATGGTTCGGCCATGTTTCCAGAATGGCGGAAAACAGACTGGGGAAGGCCGTATATGAGACAAAGGTGGAAGATACGAGACCGAAAGGAAGACTTGGGAAGGCGCAATCCAGAAGGCCTTTGACAGAAGAGGTTTGGAATGGGGAAGGAGGAGACGATTGGTACAGGAGAGGGATTCATGGATTAAGCTCTACAGAAAAGATCCTCACACCGCTTGCGGTAGAAGAGGAGTAGATTAAAGAAATAAATTTTTACTGAATTAATTATTTCATGAACACTTTTTACTTAACTTAACCCCAATATTTTTTCTGTAAACCATCTACCGATTCATTTATTTTTGTTCTCTTTGTCAACAAATGGTCATGCTCTAAGATGAAGGTTATTTTTGTTGTTAAACAAGTTTTGTAATGGTAGTTTTATAATAGAAAACAAAATTGAATCGGGTTTTGGCAGTTCCATTGAAGCAAAACTTACTTGAAACATAATAGTTACGGCGGAGTTCGTCTTCTATATTTGTCTTAGACTGATTTTATTAGAATGAATCCTTTTTTAATTTTAATTTTAATTTTAATGTATCCATTAGTATGAAGCTCTAACTTTTGCCTGTATTGGACTATTATGGACTTAACAAGCAAAATTCCTGTCGAAATACTTCATCACATATTTTCTTTTTTGGATGGAGATGAAATTTTTCCTTGCCTTGGTGTTTGTAAAAGATGGAGACAAATTGTAAACACTGATAGAATATGGAGACCGATTTGTTTGAAATTTAGAATTTTTGACCCTTTTCCAGAATCTGCAGGTGATGTATTTAATTTATTTTTTTAAATCAGCTTAAGAAGAACCAAGTATTTTGTATTTATTCTAACAATTTTTTGTAGATATTCTCCCACTATGCCCTTGGGCAAAAGCATATTTTCTTTGCCGATGTGTCCCCATGCACAATTGGCGTTATGGTGTTTTCCAGTTATTAAGCATAGAAAGAGAAGATAGTGATTATTTTCGGGATGCTTGGGATGGTCATTATGCTGCCATTTTCTATTATACATTGGGAGCGATATATCTTTACAGTATATATGGTGAAGTCAAACTAATCCAAAAGATTAAAGTTCCTCTTCCAAAACAGGAATCATATGATAATGCTTCTATTTCAATGAATGATCCTTATATTGTGGTTGCAAGATGTAATGTAGCTATCATTTTCAAGAGAAATTCAATGTATTCTCTGCACAAAACTATTAGTGTTACTGACACCTTTGTTTTTGGACACTATTTAAAAAATCGTAATGTAAAGCTTGGTTCAGAAATTGCCTGGGAATGCCTTTGGATGAAAGCTGATACTGTTAAAGATACATTTATGGTTAATTTGAAAAATAACAAAACACGATTAATTCCTGGAAGACCACATTTAGCTTTCAATGATGATATTAAATTAGTGGTTGCATGGACAAAGTCCTCTGTAAAAGTTTTAAATACTAGAGGTGATGTGCAATTATCACTAGTACGCAATAAATTAAGAGGTCTTGATTTTGATTCTAAATTCCTTGTATTGAAGGTAGAAGATGATATTGAGATTGTTAATATAAATACTGGCAATAGTATGAAAATAATAACTAATCCGGATAAAGAAAAGATTGAATTTGAATTATCAAATGACCTCTTCTTGTTAGCAGGTAAGAAAAATAGCGTATTAAGTGCTGTCTTTCCAGTAGATGGAAAAATACTTTGGTCAGTTGGAGACTTTAAAGGAAGACCCTCTGACCTCAGAATGATCGGCTCTAAATATATTTTTGTCGTTCCTTCATATTCTAAAAATAATTACTGTATTTTTGATCGAAAGGGAAAATTCATTAGAGAAAATATTCTGCCAGATGGTTTTGATGAATACCCTAGTCCACTTTTTAGTGAAACTTTGCCATTCCTTGTGGTTACAGATGAATTCAATTTTAATATTGTTTCATTTATGGGTCATTCCAAGTCAACTCATCCAGGCCGTTTCACCCACTGACTCAGATTTTTATGAAACTTGGTCCAGGTGTTCTATGTATAGATATGTAAAACACCACCAAATTTTAATTTTTTATCTCACATATTTTTTGAGTAATGGCACTTTAAAGTTTTGGCGTTTTTAAATTTCCGAGCCTCGGATAAGGCCAGATAAAACGTGTATTGGAGTAGAAAATAATTTCTCATTCACTTATTTAACCTCCTATCTTGTTGAAATTTTTAAGGCATGTTCTTATAACTATGAGGAATTGTAAAAAAAAATGTAACAGACCCCAAGTAAAACACAAAATATTTAAAAAAAATTATATGTTGGACATTATAAAATTTTAAAATTACAAACAAGGTTTAGCGTAAAATGTAATATATCGACAAGGGAATGAGATAATCAAGAACTTTTTTCCCCTAAATTATCTACATGAAATGGGCTTTAATTTAATAATATAAAAGTTTTGTGTATTTGCCTCCTTCTATTTACTAAGACCACTGCAAGTTACAACACATTAATTATGAGCAATATGAGGTTGTGCCAGTCTCAATGGCTGAATATTGTTAATAATTAGACCTTTTAATATTAAATAAAATATTTTTACCTATGAAACTGTGCATGAAAAGCATACATTAATAATGTCTAAAATTTAACAGAAAATTTTTTTTATTAAAAACAATTATATCTTTTAATTTAGTTTAATATTAAATGATCCCATATAAGCATAGTTGAACTTGTCAAAAGTCAACAATCATGTTGTAATGGATTAGGAATCAGAAATAGACAGGCAGAAACTCTGCCTCCTATTCTGAACAAGTTGTAACATGAGATTTTCATGTCTTGACAGGCAACTGCTTTGCCATGCAGTTTGTATCTATCAGAGACAGAATATGAGCCAGTCAGTTACAAGTGTCTCTTGAGTTAACAGTGTTATTAGTGTGGAACTTTTTTAAGATATTCTTTATATATTGTGTTGGTGTGTGTGTCTGTGTGAGTTGATTCATGTTTTTTATCAACGTGTAAATTTCTCTTTGAAACAAAGTTTTTCTAAACCAAGAATACTAATTGCATAATTTAGCTTTTAACTTAATTTTGCAATTTTTGTTGTTTTAATTAGGAACTTGTAAAGAAGAAAAATTTATCTTCCTTTGAAATACAATTTTATCAGAAATGGACAATAAGTGTTGTGTAGGGCTTTTAAAACAGACAGAATGTCACAAATTAACTTATGTTACAAAAAAAGGGCTGGAAAATGTAAGTGATTTGTCTGAAGAGGAGCTCAACTTGATTAAGATAAGAAGTGAATTAGATGATAAAGAAATAATTAACATTTGTTTGCATCATAAGAGCTTATTTTTGTCAAAGTATGAATTCCTTCAGAAGACCTGCTGTGATCCTTTTAAAAAACATAAGAAACCCATTAAAAATAGTTTAAGAGTAATAAGTGTCCAGCAGAGCAAGACCTGTACAACAAAAGGTCTACAAGTAAAACCTGGGGAAAAATTATGCACAAATTGCTCTAAAACTATATTCTCAACTCCAAATGATGATGTAGAAGAATCGCAGGATGACGATGTTTTTACTCTGCCAACTGAAACTGAAACCCAGATGCAAAAAGAAGAGGCTATTGATTCTCTAAATTCGTCCTTAACCCTCCGTCGGGCGCACCTCCAAACGAAACAAAATCGGGCGCAGCCGGCCTGAGAGGCCACCTACATATTTTTGTTCCACTCTCCCCCCTAATAGTTTGTTTAGGACCTAATCACTTTACTAGGATCTAAGGAAAGTAAATTTACCACACTTAACAAAAAACTACCTGAGGGGAGGCCCTTCTGAGAAGCGAAATAAAGGATGGGTGTGTAAAAATGTGTTTCGCTGGCTTCTCAGGCCGGCTGCGCCCGACGGAGGGTTAACTGATGTCGGGTGTTCACCTTTTAAACTACATGCGTTGAATGAAAACTCCAAAATTGGCTATGCACAAAATAAATTAGAAAAACTACATCAAAATGTAAAAAAGAAGATTGAAACAGTTTAAAATGTGCACCTGCCACCAAAAATACTTAAATTACACAAAAAAGCTGAAGAAAAGGCAGCAGAAATGGACCTACTTGTTGAGAATATAAAAAGTGAAGTAACTAAACTTTCGTCAAAAGAGAAAATACAACTATTAACGATTCCAGCATCACTGAATTGGTCAAGAACAAAAATCAAAGATACATTTGAAGTGTCCGATTATTCTGCTAGACAAGCACAGAAATTGTACAAAGAAAACGTGCTTCTGGCTGAACCTGAACCAAGAAGAGGAAAGAAACTCAGTCCCCAAGTTGTGGAGTTTGTTGTAAATTTTTATCAAAGTGACGAGCAGTCACGAGTTTTATCAGGTATGAAAGATGTAGTAAGCCTGGGAGGGAAAAAATATGAGAAGAAAAGATTAATTTTAAGTAATCTCAGTAATTTTAAGTTTGCAAACTTCAAAAGGGAACATCCTGACATAAAAATAGGGTTTTCCAAGTTTTGTACTCTTCGCCCCAAATGGTGTGTTCTGGCTGGTGCTAGTGGAACACACTCTGTGTGTGTGTGTACCATCCATCAAAATGTGTTGCTCCTAATAAATGCTGCACAACTGGAAGAGACTCACAAGGATCTACAAAATCTTATTTTATGTGAAACCCCATCTCAAAACTGTATGTTTAGGCGATGTGAAAACTGTCCATCGAAGGAAAGTTTAACAGCATTCTTACAAACAAAGTTTGAAAACTATGAGGAAGAAGATAGGATCGAATTCAAACAGTGGGTAGCTACAGACAGGACACAGATGATAACTCAAACTTCAACCATTGATGAATTTATTGATGAACTAACAACAAAAATAGAAAAATTTATCCCACATTCTTATATTGCAAAAAGTCAATCGAGCTATTTTAAAAGTCTAAAGGATAACTGCCTGCCAAATCAAGCCATTATATCAATGGACTTCAGCAAGAATTTCTCTTTTGTGATTCAAGATGAGGTACAGGGTTATCATTGGACCTCAGACTCCTGCACTGTTCACCCAGTAATAATTAACATGTGTGTTGATGACAAAAGAATAGTCTCATCACATTGTATAATTTCCGATGACTTAAATCATGATGTTTGTATGGTTTATAAGATTCAAGAAACCCTGTTAGAATTTGTTAAGGAACATTGTCCTAATGTCACGGATGTTCACTATTTCAGTGACGGATGCGCAGGACAGTACAAAAATAAATATAATTTTATGAATCTTTCACTTCATGAAAAAGACTTTAAAATCAAAGCCCAGTGGTCATTCTTCGCTACAAGCCATGGGAAAACGGAATGTGACGGTATTGGAGGAACTGTTAAAAGGTTGGCGAGAAAAGCAAGTCTCCAAAGGCCTCTTCAAGATCAAATACTGACTGCAACTACCTTTTATCAGTTCTGCATATCCACCATTTCAAAAATAAATTTCCACTTCATCTCTAAAGATTCAACAGATCTCATTCGCCGCCAGCTTGAAAAACGCTTTGAAAACTTGAATACACTTCCGGGTACAAGAAGTTTTCACAACTATAGACGACTGGACTCTTCTGGAACATTAGAAGCAAGGAGAATCAGTACTGATGAAGAGCCTAGTCTAACATGCAATTTAAGAAGAGGGTTGACTTTAAATGTAAATGAAAAAGATTTATACCCCTCTCGCTACATCGCTTGCAAATACGACAATCTCTGGTACTTTGGAATAATAACGAATGTTTCCAAAGAAGATGGGGACGTAACAGTGAAGTTTCTTCACCCAGCAGGACCATCCTCCTCATTTTACTGGCCAAAACGAGATGATATCTGTGATGTGCCGATTCCTCACATCCTTGCAGTAGTAGAGCCACCTCATACCTCAACGGGAAGGACATATCAATTTTCAAAGGAGTGCCTAGTATTAATTGAAAAGCTGATGATTTATTAACAATGCCTTCACAGAGAACTATGTTTCCCACATATTTAAGTGTAGTTTATTCTCATAATATGCGTAAGTATTATATTGTAACTTATAATGTTCATAATAAATAGAAGGAGGCAAATACACAAAACTTTTATATTATTAAATTAAAGCCCATTTCATGTAGATAATTTAGGGGAAAAAAAGTTCTTGATTATCTCATTCCCTTGTCGAGATATTACATTTTACGCTAAACCTTGTTTGTAATTTTAAAATTTTATAATGTCCAACATATAATTTTTTTTAAATATTTTGTGTTTTACTTGCGGTTCTGTTACATTTTTTTTTACAATTCCTCATAGTTATAAGAACATGCATTAAAAATTTCAACAAGATAGGAGGTTAAATCAGTGAATGAGAAATTATTTTCTACTCCAATACACGTTTTATCTGGCCTTATCCAAGGCTCGGAAATTTAAAAACGCCAAAACTTTAAAGTGCCATTACTCAAAAACTATGTGTGATAAAAAATTAAAATTTAGTGGTGTTTTTCATGTTTATAAATAGAACATATTTACCAATTTTCATAAAAATCTGAGGTTTTTGGTGAAAAAATTATTTTTTTTGGGTTGAATTGATGTGGAATGACCCTTATGTAACTACATGATTTTTGTGTAGGGAATTTTAAAATAAATATTTATCTTGAAAAGTGTCCTGATTTCTTAAATTTATAATGTAATACTTTCTAATATTAACTTAGTATTGTTTGATTAATGGCCTTTTGGAAAATAAGTGTAAATTTTATTTGAAATGATTTCACCTGAAATTCTTTTTTTTTTTTTAAAGAAGTGAAGTTATGTAGGCGACAATAAATTAAAATCATGGAAATAATTTGTCCATTGCCTTTCAGAAGGAAATTATAATATGAGAGGAAATTTTTGGATTGAAAATCATTTTAATGCATGGAATAATGAAAAAATAGCCCTAACTCGTTTAAAAGGAAGTCAAAGTAAGTCCTTACCTATAAATGTAAAAGGTTTTTTTGTGTTTTTATTAAATCGTGTTTATTTTAGGGAGCTAGTTGTGTTATGAGGTGTGGTAACTTTGTATCGTAATAAACCTATTATTTTATTACAAGACCCAAATTTAAATAGACAATATCCTACTCAAGACAATTAAGTCTTGGAATTGGTCCACAAACTTCTATCTTTGATTCTTTAATTGAAGTCCAACTTTTAACTTATTGGCTTGTGTGAAAATTCAGGAGAAGAAAATATTTTAAAATTTCTAAGAACATTCAAAACTGGATTTTGGTTGAAAGATCATCGAAGTTGAGCTTCTTAATCATATTCGTGTATTGCCTGAATGGTCAAGCTGTGTTGCTAAAATTGAATGAGTCTACAGTGTGTTTGATTCTATCGTCATCCTTGGTACTACAGGCTGATGTCCTTGCCCTCTTCTATAAGCTTTCCCCAGGGGGCTCGATCCTCTAAGGTCAGTTGCGGGTGTTTAGTAGTTGATGGATTAGACTCCTTACCCAGAGAAAATATTCTAGATTCCTAGTCATTAATCTGATCATTCTACTAATTGTTTTGATTTTTATTTTAAAGGTTTTCAGGGAATAAAATTAGTTTTTTTGAAACAAAAGAAATATTATTCTTGTTTAAAAAAATATTTGTGATACATTATTAATTAAATTTTGCTTGTTTGTCACTGTGTTTGATATTTTTTTGCTATGTAATATTTTGTGGATCTTTATATTTCAACAATTCACAAAAAATGAACACACCTGGTTAATATTATTGATGTGACGGTATCGGAAGATTAAGATGGGCTTGTTAAGTTGTTGGGCTGAGTAATGAACAAAAAAAAATGTTTATTGGCAAGCCAACATTTCGACCCACATTGCGGGTTTCTTCAGGGCTAAATATACAAGATGCAAATTAATTAAAATAATATAATACAGGATAGGTTTACTACAAAGTTGATAAGCGCTGCACAGACTGGTAATTGTCTTAGGGTTGACCGAAGCATAGCTGGGAAGATAGTGGTAACAGTCATTTGGCGGTTTTGGGTTAGGGTACTAGTCTGTGGAAGTTTGTTAGCAGAGATTGGCGGTATTCAGGTTTGCTAAGCCTTATTTTTTTAAACAATGGACATCAATTTTTTTAACACTGTTTAACCTTAAAGAAAACTTTTGAAAAAAAAAAACAACTGTTATCTAAGTAGCTGAAGCAAGGCAACAGGCAAAAAAGGTAATTAAGAAGAAGAAGAAACGCATTGGGGGAGCAGTTAAAGAACATAAAGGAGATGGCCAATAAGAATGAAAGCAGGAAGTTTTACTGGAAAATAGGAGCCATCAAGAAAGGATATGTACCTATGAACAATTGGGTAATGAGCAAAGAAGGCCAATTGCTGACCTCAAGTAAAGAGGTTCTGGAGAGATGGGGGGAACAATTCCAGGAATTATTGACTAGTGACCAAGGCAGCGTTAATGGAGCAGCAGTGATCCCACACAGTGAAACAGAAAATGGATGGGAAGAAGAAATACCTCCAACATTTGAAGAATTGGAAGAAGTTATAGTTAAACTTAAGAGAAATAAATCACCGGGCATGGACAATATAAATGCCGAGCTCTTCAAACATATGGGCGCTGACATGCTGAGAGAGCTGCACAGATTCATAGAAAGGATATGGGAGGAAGAATGCATGCCGGAAAAGTGGAATTGCGGAATAATCACAGTGGTCCCAAGAAAGGTGATTTAACGAAGTGGCATAACTATAGAGGTATCATGCTGCTTAATGTTGCATCTAAAATTTTTACAGCATTATTATACAATCGACTTTTACCATATTATGAAAGGGCGGTTGGCGAATACCAGTGCGGTTTCCGAAGGAATCCATCAACCATTGACCAAATCTTCACACTCAGGCAGATTGATGAAAAGATGTGGGAGTATAATGTGGCTACATGGCGATTGTTTATTGATTTCAGAGTGGCGTATGACACTACTTACAGATCCATGGTTTATAAGGCTATGGAAGAAGCAAAGATCCCTCCTTAACTAATAGTTTTAATGAAGATGACAATGAGGCGCACCAACTGTCAATTAAGAGTGAATGGAGAATTTTCAAAGCCTTTGGAAATAAAGAATGGATTGAGACAAGGAGATGGATTGGGCCCTTTGCTGTTCAACTTAGTTCTCGATAAGGTTGTTAAGAATGTAAGGATAGACGGTAATAGTACAATCATCAATAAATCACTACAATTAATGGCCTATTCCGATGATGTAGATTTTGGGAAGAATCAGGCAGACAATCGAAGAGGCATATTTTTAAGGCCAGATAAAGTAGTAACCTTATAAACTATTATTAGTTTTAATCATTAAAAAAAAATTAAGCCATTTTTCGTAAAAGAAAGAATATTATTATCTTTAATTATTTTTCACATTTTATTTAATATAATAATTTAAACGTGTATTTCATAGTTGCTTAGAATAATTTAATTTAAAAGGTAATTTTATTTGTTTAGTGATAAGCGTAATATATTGTAGTGTGTTTGAAAACATATGTTATAAAAGTGAAGAAAGAAAAACAAAAGAGAGCCGACCGGTTTTGTTTGCTCCGGCGAGACCGAGCAGACAGTGTTGGGACGAGCCTCTTCTTGACGTGCACATCGCAAGTTATAGCTCAGAGTTGTTTTTTGTGAATTTGAAGAAGATACTAATTTGCTGCCAACCTGCAGGTGTAATTAGTTTAAACTTAGTCATCGATTCGACCAATTCGAATTGACCCAGTCCAGTATCTCAACCTCTATTGTTTCACCATTTTCGCTCGCCTTGCCGGCAAAATTCCTCTGTCGTCTCAACATCCAGCTCGCCCTCCTGAAAATCTACTATCTACTGGAATCTACTTCGACAGACTGATAAGAGTTTTTCATTATTATATCATTATAACTGATATATATTAGTTGTTTAATTGATTAAAGTGATTTATGTTATTAATTAATTAAAAGGTTACAATCAAAATGACATGCGATCTGGTATAATTGAATCAGAAATTTATTTTCGTTATCCATTTTGGAGCTCTCATCGAAAGGTCCAATAACTATTTCGAGGTTGCTCAAACATACAGTGATGGAAAAAAGTATTTGCACATCATGTTTTTATGATAAATGAGTTCAAGGAAACAAAAAACTTCGGTTTCCTTTGCAAAAATGAAAAGTACATTTATTAAAAACTGAGAAAAACCTTTTGTAAAAAAATGACAACACTTCATAATGAAATAAAAAAATTAAAACAATAAAATTGCTTGGAAAAAAGTATTTGCGCACTTGGTCTTCTATGACTCACAAGCTCTGTTATTTTTGCATTAATCCTCCTGTGTCCGTATGTTTGATTACTAATTTATCTCTAATAGTTTATTACCAGTATTCTCTAGTCTTTCAATCAGTTTCCTTCAGTCAATAGACAATTATCATGCCAAAGACAAGTGAACTGTGTGCCGCAACTCGCGAAAAAATTGTTTTACTGAAGAATCAGCAAAAAACATCGCCAAATTGCCGATATCTTAGGGTTGAATTTTTCTACAGTGAGATATGTCATAAAAAGGTATGAGGAACGTGGTTCAACCGAAAACAGCGAGCCTAAAGGGCGTCCAAAAAAGTTAACTCCCAGGCTTAATCTTAATCCAACTTAATCTCTCGCAAAAATAAGATCAGGATGTACAAAACCTTAATCAGACCAGTTGTTAGTTACGGCTGTGAACGTTGGGTGATGAACAAGATAACCTCTGACAGGCTCGAGAGGAGGGTGCTGCGAGGAATGTTTGGTGGCGTTTTAGAGAACGGAGTGTTGCGAAGTAGAAAGAACAAAGAAATATACGAAATCTACAATGACCTATCTTTGTCATGCTTTATATAAATAAGCAGGCTGAAATGGCTTGGACATCTCAACCGAATGAACGAAGACAGACAAGTGATGAAGGTATATAAAGGAAATATCTTCGCCAATAGAGCAAAGGGCCGACCAAGAGGTCGATGGAAGGAGAAGGTGGAATAGGATATGTGACAGGCGGGCATCCGTTTGGTGGAGGATTGAGCCCTGTGGCATCAAATGTTGAAGCAGGCCAGGGACCACTTCGGTTTGTAGCGCCAGGAGATGAAGAAGAATTTGAAGTTTACAGTTATATAACATATTATAAATTGAAATGCGACTAAATAAATGTTAAGTTACATAGTTGGCATTTTCTATTTCTTTTTATTGTACATTTCATAGTCTTAAATTTTTGTAATTATTGTTTACAACTTAAAAAAAAAAAAAATACACTGCCATTTATAAAAGTAATGTAGAAGACTGGAATCGTGCTAAAATGATTAAAATCTTCAAATACACGATGTAAAGGTAATTATTTTATTCTTCTAATTATTCTTTTAGATAATTTTTGATTTTCTTTAAACAAATGTTTTTGGAACTATTTTAAGATTTACAATGATTGTTGAATTTATTTTTTTATTTTTTGTATTGGCATATTAAAGAATATTCAACTGAAAATAATTTTATCTGTCTATAGATACCTTGAATTTTTGTATTTAATTAGTTCTTGCGTATATTTTATTTTACCTTATGTACATATACAGTTAGTATTTTGTAGATTGCTTAAAAATACTAGAAAAAAAGGAATGAGTTAGTGGAGAAAAAAGTAGAATCAACTGGATAATGGATTCATATTAATTTATCGAAATTATTACTTCTTGAATTTGATCCTATTTAAAATTAATATTTTTTGGCTCTCAATGTAATATAGCGGTTCTAAAATGGAGTTGGAACAAAAATCAGTGTACAATACAATACCTTTGTTGATAATCTACAACTTATATGAGTCAAAATTCGCAGGTTCTTCTGAGAGAAACATCCTGTCCCAAGTGACATACGTGAATTTTGGCGATAAAATCGGTGCGCAGTGACTTTGGGACAACGACCTGGATATCCTTGTATATTACACCACCTTGAACCACAAGTTCGTGCTTATAATTCCAGAATTCGAAGAGATACAGTGGTAGCTTGTCCTTGTTTTCCGGCCCTCCGGGCTTAATCACTAACAAGTGGGTACACAAAGTATTGTCGACGGAGGTTTTGAGGGCTTCCAGAAATAATGTTTATATTATTATTATCCGCCATTCTAATGTACTCGAGTTGTGAATAGATTGCGTCATAGTGGTAAATTTCTCCAAGCTGGGACTCAGTGTCTTCCGATAGCTATAAGCAAGATTGTTCATCGGCGATTAACATTTCAGAAACTCAGATTGTATCCCTGTTGGTGTAGCAGCATCCGTTGGAGACGAGTAGTTGCTTTGGGAATCGAACGTATGAAAGTGACGAGTCGATCTTCCTATATAAGGACACCTCCTAATCCTGGATGGTGCGTCTGCTTTAATAACCGCATGTACATTCTGGATGGAGGTCGCAAGTATTGGGGCATCCAGAGTTCGTTTTTTTTTATTCTTTGACGGCTTGATTGTGTTCACAGGTCCATGTCCAGGGTTGGTATTTCTTCGCGAGGTCATGGAAGTGCTTGCATATTTACAATAAATTTATGTATTTGAGGAGATAGTGTACTGGAAGATCTGAATAAGGAAGGAAATAGTTGGGGGTGGAGTCATATTAAACACTAAATAAGTTGGTACTTATTTTATTTTGTGCCGACGTTTCGGCCCACTTTGGGGGTCATCTTCAGGGCTAATGGAAGCTGAGGCTAGACTTAAACGTCGGGTCGGACAATATCGGCACCGGTATCATTGTTTTGTTCGTAATTTTTTTTCTCTCTCGTCGCCAGCTCTTTTATACGACTAATATGAGTCTAAAGAAAAGGTTTAAATAATAACAACGCCCTTTTGTTTATTCAACGTATGACTTGCAAAAATAACACAGTTGTTACACAATGGATAGAAAAACATAGAATACAAAATTAGGAAGGTTCTTCTGAGTTTACAAAAACCACAGACATAGAAATCTTAAGACACAAACTAGATTAAGTCACAACAAATGAGACCTCTAAATGTTGCCTTTCCAGGATAGGAATTTTTAACGAGTAACGATCTAGGGCTTAGTAGGTTGTTATGCACACCACTGGACCGCAGGTCTCCCACCATATTAACATATCATCTATGAATACCTGGTCATAACAAAATACAATAATATTTATTTAACACTGGTCAACAATAAAGGTTTGTCGTTCATTTTGATAATAAAATCTAATGAAATAATTTATATAGTTTAGAATATATATAGTTCTATAGAATTTATTTAGTTAGTCAGTAAACCTCTAAAAAGTATTATAGCCGTATACAAGGCCCAGTTCGAAATCACAATATACCAGATACTAGAAAAGAAAGAATAACATAGCTCCACCAACAACTATTGAGTCGGCGAGAAACACAACAGCTGGGGGTTACCAATGCATTTCCCACTGAAATATAAATAATAGAAATAAAGGAAGTGATTCAGGCATAGGAAAATA
This sequence comes from Troilus luridus, assembly GCA_964056705.1. NCBI lineage: Eukaryota > Metazoa > Arthropoda > Insecta > Hemiptera > Pentatomidae > Troilus > Troilus luridus. The sequence continues at coordinate 74,092,648 of OZ057416.1, read as the reverse complement.
CCTCTTTGTTCCAACCAACTATTTGTAACCTTCACCACACTCTGTCATGGGACTATTATGGACTTTACAAGCATAATTCCTGACGAAATACTTTATCACATATTTTCTTTTTTGGATGGATATGATATTTTACCTTGCCTTGGTGTTAGTGAAAGATGGAGACAAATTGTAAACACTGATAGAATATGGAGACCAATTTGCTTGAAAGTTAGAATTGTTGACCCTTTTCCAGATTCTGCAGGTGCTGTATTCCATTTGTTTTTAAATCAGCTAAAAAAGAACCAAGTATTTTATATTTATTCTAACAATTTTTTGTAGATATTCTCCCACTATGTTCTTGGGCAAAAGCATATTTTCTTTGGCGATGTGTCCTTATGCACAATTGGCGTTATGGTGTTTTCCAGTTATTAAGAATAGAAAGAGAAGATAGTGACTGTTTTCGGGATGCTTGGGACCATCCATAATGACCATCATTATGCTGCCATTTTCTATTATACATTGGGAGCGATATATCTTTACAGTATATATGGTAAAGTCAAACTAATCCAAAAGATTAAAGTTCCTCTTCCAAAACTGGAATCATATGATAATGCTTCTATTTCAATGAATGATCCTTATATTGTGGCTGCACGTTATAATGTAGCAGTAATTTTTAAGAGAAGTTCTAAGTATTACTTGTATAAAATCATTAGTGTTACCGATACCTTTGTCTTTGGAAAATATTTAAACAATTATAATGTAAACCTTGGTTCAGAAATCGCTTGGGAAAGCTGATACTGTTAAAGATATATTCATGGTTAATTTGAAAAATAACAAAACAGGATTAATACCTGGAAGACCACATTTAGCTTTCAATAATGATACTAAATTAGTGGTTGCATGGACAAATTCCTCTGTAAAAGTTATAAATACCACAGGTGATATTAAATTAACATTAGTACGCAATGAATTAAGCAGTGTTGATTTTGATTCCAAATTCCTTGTATTGAAGATAAAATATGATATTGAGATTGTTGATATAATAACAGGCGATAGTTTGAAAATAATAACTAATCCGGATAAGGGAGAGATTGAATTTATTTTATCACATGACCTTTTCTACTTGTTAGCGGGAAAGAAAAATAGTCTATTAACAGCTGTTTCTCCTGTTAATGGAAAAATACTTTGGTCAGATCGAAACTTTTTAGGAAGACCCTCTGCCCTCAGAATGATCGGCTCTAAATATATTTTTGTCGTTGCTTCATATTTTAAAAATAATTATTGTATTTTTGATCGAAAGGGAAAATTCCTTAGAGAAAATGATCTGCCAGATGATTTTTATGAATACCCTAATACAGTTCAAACTTTGCCATTCCTTGTGGTTACAGATGAATTCAATTTTAATATTGTTTCTTTCATGTAACTGCATCATTTTTGTCGAGGGAATTTTAAGGTGCTATGTTAACTTGGTATCATAATAAACCTATCACTTTATTATAAGACCCAAAGTTTAATAGAAAATATCCTAGGAAAGTCTTGGAATTGATCCCCAAACTTTTATCTTGGATTCTTTTATTTAAGCCTTATATGAAAATTCAGGAGGGGAAAATATTTTAAATTTCGAAGAACATTCCAATCTGGATTGCACTTGAAAGACTATCGGAGTTGAGCTTCTCAATGTATTGCCTTGAGGTCAAGCTCTTGCTTAAATTAAATGAGCCAATATTTTTAATCAATTCTTCTGGTTTTGAGTCTATACTGTGTTTGACTCCTTACCCAGAGAAAATATTCTTGATTCCCTGGCATTAATACTAGACCGAGGCTTAAGTTGGAAGATTGTAGTAAGACTGATGTAACCATTTTGGGTTTGGGAGTGGTCTGTGGAAGGAAGTTTGTAAGCAGAGACTGATGGTATTATCATATGGGGCTCGTTGATCCTTATTATTAATTTTTTTTTAACTCTGAACAACAGTTTTTTTTAATAGTGTTTAACTGTAAAGAAAACTTTTGAAAAAAAAAAATTAATCTAAGTAGCTCTTTCTGTAGGTAACCTCAATTGTTACAATAAATATTCTACTCTCACAGGACTGAAAATTAATTGAAAAACTGCTGGATATACTTTAATTTTATTAAAAGTGTTGGTACACTTAAACTTATTTATTTGTTAAATAATTTCTTGTTAAAAATATTTAAATGGGTTAATAGTTTGTAACTAGAAGCTTACAGTTATGTAACATCTTATAAAATGAAATGTGACTAATAAATATAAGGCACATAGTTTGTATTTCACACTTCTTTTTATTGTACATTTAATGGCCACATATTGTTGTAGTTATTGTTTAAAACTTTGTAAATTAAAAATAAACATATTGCTCATGCAACACTGCCATTTATAAAAGTAATGAAGAAGACTGAAATAAATATTGTTAAAATGTTGAAAAACATGAGGTAAAGGTGTAAATGTTTTTAATCTTTTAATTATTATAATTATTGTGAAGTATTTAATTTGATTTCCTTTAAACAAAAGTTTTTGTAACTATTTCAACATTCAAAGATTTACTATGATTGTTGAATTTAATTTTTATATTTTTCTAATAAAGAAGTTTCAACTGAAAATGCTTTTATCTGTTTATGATGAATAATATTAGTTGATTATATATATATATATATATATATATATATATATACACACACACATCACAATATATACATCTACCATTTATCATATACATATTTATTATTAAAATATTATTATTAGCATTTGGACCTTATGGGATCACGCAAAGCAAACTTGACTTGGTTTTCTGATGTTTCTTCTATCTTCCTATGCTCTCCTCATGTTTTCTCTGCAGATCCTCTTCTTTCTTCCGTCCATTTTGTCCAGGTCTTCTTTAGGCCTCCCACTCTTTGACAGTACTTTCCATTTGTTAACCTTTTGTCTGTATCTCTCTCTATTTTCAATTTCTGTAATGCTTATTTGTGTTTCTTCCAGATCTTTTCTTAATTGGACTATCCATGGAGTTGTCGTCTTTACTTCCTGTATGTATGTGAAGACTCGCTTAGTGATCCTGATTTCGGGTAGTATGTGAGGTGTCAATAAAACTCGAGTCTCCTTTTCCTGATGTCTGCAAGGAGGTTGGATATTTTTTCTGGAGTGTAGTCTGTATCCTTCTTCTGTTCTTTTGGGCCTAAAATTTTTTTCATCATTTTCCATTATTCTTTTAATAGATTTTCGAGATCTCTTTTTGTGTAGAGTGTAAGCGTCTTACTCGCATACAGTGCTTCTGGTTTTACTACAGTGTTGTAGAGCCTAATTTTTTTTTTTTTAATTTTTTATATATATGAGGAAGAAATTGGTGTGGGTGGAAGTGGCAGGCCTTCTTCTGGGTTACATATTTAAGATACAAAATAAATGGTAAAGTATTTAAGGAAGAAAATAGTTGGGGGTGCAGTCAATTAAAACACTAAATAAGTGGATACTTATTTAATTAAGTGCCGACGTTTCGACCCACTTTGTGGGTCATCTTTTGATTCTTCTTTGATTCTTTCATTCTTTGATTCTTGCGTCAGCCCTGAAGATGACCCACAAAGTGGGTCGAAACGTCGGCACTTAATTAAATAAGTATCCACTTATTTAGTGTTTTAATTGACTGCACCCCCAACTATTTTCTTCCTTACATCATCCAGTCAACGATCCCTCACTTCTCGTAAAGTATTTAGTATAATACTATTCTGGATTTAAGGTTTTTGGATGGAGATAATAATAAAAATTAATGTCTCTGCAACTTTAAGTACTATTGTTACCTTCTTGATTAAAGAAGGCCCTATTCACATTTTTACCATCTATTTTGATATATTAGAGAGAAAAATAGTTGACTGGAAGATCTATTGGAGGATGGAAATAGTTGGGGGTGCAGTCAAAATAAACTCCAAATAAGTGAATACTTATTTGGTGTTTATCTTGGACTGCAACCCTTAACTATTTCCATCCTCAATTTTGATATAGTTTGAATAACCTGGTACGAATTCATTTTTCATTTATAACCTTAATTCATTGCATTCTTTTCCCTTTTAATTTATAAACAACTGTTTATAATTTAAGAGGGGAAAAAAATGCAACGAATTAAGGTTATCAATGAATCAAAACGGTGCATCCCGGAAGTAGAATATAAGAAGAATATTAACGACAGTGGAAGCCTACATGAACAAAATAAACATGACTATAGGTTAATTCAAGCTACAGATTATCTTTTTTAAATTTTCAGTTTCAAACCTGGGGCCAAACATTGCCGGATTTGAGGGAGGGCATGCCCCCCCCCTATTGTTCTCATTAGTTGATATTGACCTGAATTTTAGTTGGTTTACAAGAGCAAAAAACACGTTTCACACACCAAAATTATTCATTGTATCGAATGTTTTCTCAATGGGTGCATCCAAAATGGGCGATTCCGAACCCTTTTATGTTTTTCATTCGCCTTTAGATAGCTATGTGTTCGATTTTTCAGAGTTTATTATTTATTAGAATTTGAGGATCGTATTTTCGTTTTATGTTTTCTGGCCTCAGTTGTCTGAATTAAAAATTGATATTTTATGTATCTTCATTCATATATGGATCGTATACATTGATAACAAATTCACATTGACCCATGCCCCCCCCCCTGAAAATTCTCCTAGATCCGCCAGTGGGATCAAATCCGATCTCCGTTCATTTTGGGAAATTTCTTGGAAGTTGTTTTAGAAAGTGCAGTTGCCTTCCGGGTTTATCTTGTTATCATATTGCTTGAGGCTACTAGAAAACTCACGAGCGGTTTGAAACTGAAGTTAGATCCAAGTCTGAAGTCCCAACTTTCGATTATTTCTATTCGCATATTCATAACAATGTTTTTAGTTGAAGTGGATTCCTTCATCTCGAATTTCGGCCATAATTTCCAAAGCCCGTCAGGATTTTACAGTTTTTGCGGATAATCTGATAAGGAAGTAACTACAAAACTTGTATATAGTACCACTCGGCTTCAAAGTTATCGTTCCCGAGATTACAGAAATAAATATCTGTTTCTCCTGTTACTGTTACAGTAAATAGATATTCCAATCGACATAAATAATGCATTTGGGAAACCGGGTCCAATAAACTTCTTGTTATGAGCCTATTGGTTCGGACAAATCTTATTAGGTGAATTTGTGAGAGGGTGTGGATATCCTAGCGCTCTCCAAACGATTTTCGTATGGGTAATCATTATAGCTATACACCCTCAATCTGCTGTACAAAATAATTAGGTTTCACTTTTTTCATCTCGTGACACTGCTACCAATCAGAATTATACAAAACAACCGAAACATTTTGGGAGATGGAAACGATTGTACCAGTTGTCGAACCAAATCCTCAATATGTTAAGCCAGAAGAATTGTATATAGTACTCCTGAATATTCTTATTCAAAGTTAGTTTTATCCACCAGATCTGGGTAGATCTTACTACATTGCATCTTATGAGTCTCTCTTGTTAGAGGATCGGGTAATTATAACAAATCTCTACAGTATATATGGTACAGTCAAACTATCCCAAAAGATTAAAGCTCTGCTACCAAAACAAGAATCATACGATAATGCATCTATTTCGATGAATAATTCTTATATTGTCGCTCAAAGATATAATGTAGCAGTCATATTTAATAGAAAGTCAATGCATTCTTCGCACAAAATTATTGTTAGTGTTTCAGGCACCTTTGTTTTTGGAAATTATTTAAAAAATCGTAATGTAAAGGTTGATTCAGAAATTGCCTAGTGATGCTTTGGGTGAAAGCTGATACTGTTAAAGATACATTTATGGTTAATTTAAAGAATTTCAAAATAAAATTAATTCCTGGAAGACCACATTTAGCATTCAATGATTATATTAAATTAGTGCTGGCATGGATTAATTTTTCTTTGTAAATGATTAGCATTGCTTCTTTTAGTGCTTCCCATTACGAGCTACCATGCCCAAGAACACCTTCAAGCAAGAAAACATTGGATTAATTTATAATCTAAATAATTAAGAATTAAATGATCAAGTGCTTATCATACATGTGAAAAAACATGTCCCAAAATAGCATAAAACTATACGTCCAATATAAAAATATGCCCAAATCTCAAAAAGTCATGATGATCGCAATATTTACTTCTATTTTCTACCACAGCGATTCCCAACCAATGGGTCGCTGCCAAATTGTGGATCTTCCTCTTCGTAGGACTGGGCCGCACAGAGTAGATAAAAAAATTTAGTGAAAACAATTTTGAGTCACTCAGTTGCTAGTAACTACTAGTGGTATAGCTTAATCCAGGAGGAGATTGATACAGCAACTTTGATCCTAAATATAAACTAGTAAGCTGTAGTATAGACATCTATTGTGTATTTATTTTATATTTAGGTATTGGGTCTTGGAGTTTTCCTTTCAAAATCGGTGGTCCGCACAACTAAATTGGTTGGGTTCCGCTGCTCTAGCACATTCTTTGTAATTCATTCATTCGCGCGCGCAGCAGACGCTTGAACGCTCAATCGCTCTTCCTTGTCGCCATGTGTGATGGATATATCCGTTTTTCTCAAATCCTCAAATCCTGCCTACGTGCTCCAGCCGTCTGATCTGTTGTACTCTTACAAATACGTGAGACACTTAGATCTAGTATAATTGACTCCATTTCGTCAGATGCCATTGAGTTACAAATTTCCTTTTGTTTCTTTTTTTAAGGATATATCGTATTCTTTACAGTTAACGCACGGGATGCCGCAACTAATAAATCGTTCTCCATTGTCATTCGTCTCTTGGTGTAAACACAAGTACCCAAAATTTATTCGTTCCACTAATGGATAAATTAATATCGTCTTCTTTTAAATAAGTAGGATTATTTATTATTTAGGTAAGGATTAAGCAGAGGATCGTGCTGATTGGAGGATTGTTGAGGGATCCAAGTTCATTATGGTCCCTGAAGGATAGCTCCGAGTTATAAAGTCCGCATTGGATTTTAACTTGGCACTTTTTCACTAACTTTAAAAAAAAATTAATTATAAAAAATAGTAATTTTTTATATTATTGATTATTTAGATCTTAATTTGTCGGCTATTTTTGTTAACTTCTGAGCTATTTTGAGGAATTTTAATACAATGGAGGTAGAAAATCTGACTATAATGTTTAATTGGAGTGAATAATTGTATCTAATATTGTGATGAGAAGCGATTTCAATCATTAAAACTTCTGTCTGAATTGAATGAACTTGTGCAGCTATAATGGAGTATTCCTGGGAGATGATAAAGTCGTTGCTCTTTGTGAAAACATTACTAACCTTCACCACTCGTGGTTTTTGTTTATTTTGATAGCACTTGACAAGATGATACTGAAACAACTTCTTGCTGGAAGAAAGAGATCCGATTTTGTGATTATCAAAGGTATTTATGAAGTTAATAATAAATTTAATGGTATCAGTTCCACAGGTTGTCGCTTCGATTTGAATCACTACAAGTTTTAACTTTTCATTCCTTTCCTTCTTATTATTCTCCTAAATACATATAATTTTGAGCTTTAGTATGGATATATATGTAAATTTTTTTCAAGGTTAATTAAAAGGCCATAGTTTTACCTGAAGCTGTTATTTTATTATTTCTATTTGTTTACCAATTTTGCATTTAATTATATCACATAGGAATAGGGTTCATACTGTGGTCTATAATGAAAGATTTTGTCATCGTGAAAGGTTTGAAAATGAAGTTTCGATATTAAAAATTAACTTAATATTTTATTGTTATAGATAACTCTGAATTCAACGGTTTAACTATTTTAAGGAGTTTCATTGAAGAAGGAAAATCGAGGAATGTTCCAATTCACTTGATATTAAGTGAATATGAGCTGACTAATTTCGACTTAGGCCCAAATATTGTAATCCACAAGTATTTTCCTGATCCCTGGAGGTTACTTTCCATCAATGGTAATATATAACAGGAATATGATGTTGAAAATCAATTTGAATTATTATTAATTTAAATTAAATCATTTTCATAGATGATCAAAAAAATTTTGAATTGATGGTAGAAAAAATATTGAACCAAACTTTGCATATAGGAGCCCCGGTTTTAATTTTGATAGATTCAATAGCAAGTATTTTGAACTACGTGGATTTACATATACTATGTAGCAGTATTCAAAAATTAACCACAGCCAACAAAAAAGGTAATTAAAACATTTTAAAAACTAGCTTACACTTAAACAATTGCTAATAAATTGTTACATGCTTAGAAAGTCTAGTATATTTTATTTACTGTTTATTTGCTAATACTAATCTGTTTAATTATTTTTGTATTGAATTAAATTACTATATTAGTGATGGTAAATAAGTTGCTTTAAAATATATCTTATTTATTTAGGGTCAAATCAATATAATTATTAGATTTGTTTTCCAAGGCTTGACATAATTCAAAAACATTTTAAAATGTTCCTTCACCTTAATGAATTCCTAAGCTTAGAACATAGAAATCTCTAATCAGTTTTCAAGGTGAAATAATTCAAAGGTGATTTTCGCATTCAAATCTTTAAACAATCAGGGGCACTTTAGTCTTATAGAAAAGTCACAATGGTTAAGGGAATTGTCGATACATTAATGAAAAAGTAATTGGAGGATGAAGATCTAGATTGTTCTAAATTATGGACTAGGATTTTGCAAAGGTAACAAAGATGTTTGAAATCGCATATATGCTTGGGGAAGATGATTTTATGGATGATTGGAATTGATTAGCCTGGGCAAGTGGAAAAAACCTAAGGGGTTGCAATTTTTATGAAAAAAGTTTATACGAAGATCAAATATTATTAAGTCATAATATGTTCTGTGTTATTTGATGATGGAAATCAAATCATAAGTATAGTGTTTGTGGAGTTACAGCGATGAAAGTATAATTGATGATGTAGGAAATGGAAAAGTTGTTTTATTGAGTGCTGACATTTCGACCTAAGCTGAATACCAACTGACTAGTCAGTCATTAAGATCTCATATTCTCACCTTTTTATCTCTGTCTCTTTCATTCCTATCAACACTATCATCATATTTTTTTGTATTGTAAATCCTCAGGATGTTTCCACTCCTAATTTATATATATTGTTCTTCTCATTTTTAAAACCCCTTTTCTCTAATCACTGATCCCATTCAGTCAATTTTGTTACCTTCACAAACTCTCAGCTCATAATTTATAACAATGAATCTTCCTTTTCAAAAACCATACCTACTTCTTAAGTTTATTAACAATAGACTTAAACTTTGCACACCATGTCCCATTTACTATATTTTAAATTAGCTATTATTCAATTAATTTTTCTGAATTGAAGTTTTTTAAACTAGATCGATAAATTAATAATTGAAAAAAATATATCTATGAGAAAAATGCCCTATAAGACTATTTACGTAACTTAGTTTGTTTTATAATTTGTATTAGCTTATTTACTCTTTTGATTTGATGTAGATTGTTCCTTGTTTTTCCATTATTGCTGCTTTGAATCTATATTTTAAAGAGTGAGATAAAAAAAATCATTTATTTACACTTTCTTTAGATATTCCTGTTGCTCAGGTTGTCACACTCTTACATTCAGAACTTATTCCCGAAGACTCCAAAGAATATAAGCATCTAAATTATATTGCGACCTCTGAAATCAATTTAAGATTAGAACCTGAAAGGAGACCAGCATTGGATCTGATTTACAAACAGCTAAATGGAAAAGTTCAAAAAGAGGTAATATTTATTTTTTTGTGTAAATACAAATTTTTATTATTCTAGATTTTTTCTGGACAACAAACCATAACAGATTAGTTGGTGATCCGAACTGCTTGTTTTTAACTTTATGTAAAAACAAATGTGTTTTTATTGTTACATTGTTATATGCCTTATATTTGAACATCTTGTTTATTTTGTGTTATGATGCTACTAAGACATTAGCTTATTAGTAAGAAGTTTTTACAAACAGTTTAGACATTGGTAGACATTCACTTCATGCTTTTTCTTGAAAACTTGGTTCAAATTGAGAAAAATTATTCAACTATTCAATGGTTATTTAAAATAAATAAAGTGTGTAAGTTGGACTAATTGAGAGCGATTAGACTGGTTTATCTTAGGAACATATTAAAATTTTTTGAATATTCATAAAAAATTGTGTAGTTGCAATCCTGGATTGTAAGAATTTTAGTTTTAGTCTGTTGAGAAATAGAAGTAGGTATCCTAGAGTGTATGATTCTCTTGCATTTTTCAGCTATATATTTGTTGTAGACTTACAGCTGCCATTATAGCACTAATAAAGAACTACAGTACGAAATTAGAAAAGACCCCCGAAAGGATAAAAAGCCTGAAAGTGATAATATTTTAGTCAAAACCACATTTAAATTAACATTGGAAGAAAAAGAGAAAGAATCCAGGAGCCAAGTCATTCTTCCTTATACCAAGTATTCTTCCACATTTATGATGTATTGTTGGATTAAAATACACATTAAATAAGTTTATAAACGTTTTTATTACTTTTTTAGGACAAGTAATACAAGTGGTAAAGGTCGAATTTACTATGAACCAGATGCTAATGATGACTGGGATGATGAAGATCCTGATGATGATTTGGAAATTTAATTAAAGTATGGATAAATATTAAATTTCATTCATTACAGTCTAAGACCCAATGACACATTTATTCATTGGACAAACATAATGATTATATTCTTAATCGAAATGAGTTACCAAAGAGAAAAACTTTCAGATTTTTTTCTCTCAAACAGAATAAAAATTGTTGAGTATAACAAAGTATCTTGAATCTGTTTGAACAAAAAAATAGTTACAACCCTTCTAATATATTAACTAAAGTTTTCTGTCCCTGTTTTTGATAGAAACCATAATTTTGTATCATGGTTTTTGATCTCGAACTAATTAACCAATCATTGTGTTGGGTACTGATTAGACACATAATTAAATGTTCTTTGATTTAATTACTATAGAGCTTTGTTATAAAATGCTCCTTTGAGGAATTATAATTAAAAAGGACATTTTACCAGATTACACCCAAATTTTGCTATAAACGCACCTTATTTAGGCATCGTATGTACAATATGACTTATGTACCAGGCATCATGACTTACCGATCATAGTTGTGCCTGAAAAGGACTACTATTTGGGGGGATAAAATGAATGGCAGTTTTACGGGCATTTTTTGAATAAATGTGTCATTGGCTACTAAGACAATTTACTAAGAAACTCTTATTTACTGAATGTTATGTACATTATTATGTATATTTGTGAATAGTATTTGTACATAAATAAGAGCCAATATTGTAATTTTTATATGTACAACAATAGAATTTTTATGGATTACAGAATACTGCCTCATTTATGTGTTTAAGTTTTATTCCTCTGACTTACTGCTGTAATAACAGCTGACATTGATTCGAATATAAATTCAGTTATTTTACTTTTATTTATGAAATGTGGGACTAGAACATTTTATCTTTGTAAAAAATAATTTCTTAAAGTGGATTTTCTTTAAAAACTTTTAGGGAAACGTCCTATCTGCCAGCATCGTAACTAGAGAATGGAGGTAATAAGAGTCTTAAGGCATCCTCTTAGTAACATCGATGCTGTCATATAGAATTGAGTCTGGAGGGTAGGGATTGAAACTTATTTCTCATGCTGATAATGAATCCATACCTAACCTATAAGCAGACCAAATTTTCATTTCAAACTAATTTTAATGATTTTAGGTAGCTATTTGGTCAATAGAGAAGCATATACTTTATCGATTAATTAAGCACTAACAATTTGCATATTTTAATTAAAATTAAAATTCTTTCAACATATCCCCCAAAATACCAGTTATCTTTTATCTTCTACCTGCATTAAATCAAATATACTTCATTATTTTGATAAGTTTTAATTATTTCCATGTTACTTATGATTGTTATCAAATTATATTTATAGTTTTAATTTTCCCCAATAATTAATTTAATTGATATGATAAATTATAAATTTAATTACCCTGAGTACCTTTGATTCTCAACGAATTTATGAGTGTTTGTTTAAGATACTGTCTTTTTAGTATTAGTATTAGGCGTTAGTTATCTTTTGAGAGGTACAAATATTTACCTCACAAGCTCTGATTCACTTAGTGGAGTAATAGCTACTTCATCTGTCGTTAGTGCCTTCAATCATGATTAGGATTTTATTCATAGCCTTAACCTGTGCTCTGATATCCGGTGAAAGGAGTATCAATTCAGGATATAACCTTAAGAAGACATTCAGTAAAAGTGATGAAGCATTTGCTAATATTATTTCTGAAATCAACCAGTTTATAAAAGACAAACATCTGGATGTTCATAAACTAATTGACTTTCCGTTAAATTTACTGCTTGCTTCTGTGAACTTTTCAAACGGTCAAATGGGAGACTTTTCTTCTATTGAACTTCATAAGTCATGGATTGAAGAACGGAATGGCGGTAGGCTATATTGGACTGTAGGACTCGGTTTGGGACAGTTTTCATTACAGTATGACTTCAAATCTTCAGATTTATTCAATGCCTTCAAGAATTCTGGTTACCTAAAATTTGATGTTCCAAAAAACAATATTCTTTTAAGTGGTGCAACAAATGTATCATCACCAAAATGTTCAACTATTCTTAAAATTGTGACTTTCATGGATTTTCCTGATGTCGATATTGAAATTCAACCATTGAGCATAAAAAATTTATTTTTTAAACATATACTTGAATATGTATTCAATTATAGTAAAAAATTTCTCAGCCCTACGTTAAACAGCTGTCTCAAAGAGTTCATTCTAGATTTGGTTCCGCCTTCAAAAATTAATGAAGTTTTGTGTAAATATTTAAATCAATTTTATAGATAATAAATAATCTTTTCTAAAAATGTGTGTGTATAAACCTCCACATCACTATTTACTCCCCCCCCCCTCCCCCCTACAAAAAGAAGAAATGTTTATGCTAGGGGCATCCTCAACATTTTAATTTTTTCTGTTAACGTTGTATTTATGTACAGAATGTTAAAGCCCTTATATATAGAATAAGCCCCTTGTATGTAGAAGAATAAATGGGGGTTTTTTCTCTCCTGAAAAGTAGTGATTTCAGTGTTAACTAGCTGAGTATGGGCAAAACAATATATTTGGAATTTTATTTATCACAGTTACACAATTTTTTCATGGAATATTTTAATAAAAGACTTTATCTTATTGTTATCTATATTACATCAAAATTATAATGGACAATTAATTTTTAATGCTTTGGGTATACTATTTTTACATCTGTTATAAGTTTGCTGATACTTAGTGTATTAAATCTTTAATTTTTTTTATGTTGATGTGCTTTTCACTTTCATTTGTATGAAACATATTAAAAACAACAATGCCATTTTTTAATTCACATTTTATTTGCTTATTTTCTTTTTCTTTAAAGGTGGAAAATGTAGAACCACAATTAAATTAAGATAATAAAATATTATTTATAAAAAATTATAATAAATATAATGACCCATGTCAAAAAGATCCTAAAATTAAAAGTAATGTTCAATGAACATTCTTCCTCGTGTATACATCGCAAAATTGTGAGAACAAGGGGGATACGGGATCGGTGAAGAGAACAGATTTGTCCTAGGTAGGGAGCGACCCCGGTGGCTCAAATGGTTAGAGCACTGTCACGGTGAGGCGGAGATCCGGGTTCGAATCCTGGCTGGGGGCAAATCTTCTCTTCAAAATAAAAATATTTATAGTTTGAAAACATATAATTTGAGAAATGCAATATTTTTAATAAAGTTGTATTGAATTTACTTATGTTTCTGATAATAATTATGTAAGAATCAATCCCATGTTTTATAACAAGGGAGATGCCAAATTGTTGTACATGGTGCCCAAAATATGGACTACACTAAAAAAAAAAACAACCTGTACCTCTACAACCCATGAAGGGTCTGGGGTTCAGTACATGGTAGAGACCGTACTGTTTCATGGACAACGGTTCTGCAAGTAGGTGACTTGTCCTAGGTCACACTCAACTGGCAGATTTCCCCCCCTTATTTTGGGTACCCTATTTTTATAATATTTTATAGAGGCTGGGTGGGCCCCAGGAGGGTCCTAGATCCTATATGATCCATCAATCTCCCAGCTCTCCCTGCAGACTAAATAACAGTCATGGCCTGCAGCGGGATTTGAACCAGGATTTCCGGCATGGCAACTTAGTGCTCTACCACTGAGCCGCTCCGCTCCCGGACTACACTAAGTTGATGGTAATTCACTTTTTATTTTATTACTTTTTCACTATTTTTTTTTTTTTTAGCGCGAAAAGGCCTTAAAGAAAGAATAAAGAATGAAATTAAATAATATCATGTTTAAGTTTTCCTCCTCAACTTCCTCTTTCTCATACTTCCCTCATGAGCTCTGATCATAATAATTTTTCACTATTATTATAATTATTCACTACCTTTCATGAGAGAAGTAATTGATTATTTCATATTTTCTTAACTACATAAGTTTTTCTCATCTCATGTATTCAACCATCTCTCCTCTATCTGCTTTCAAAATTAATTCTTCTTGGTTTCCCAAGTGTGTTTATAGTTACTATTCATCTATTAATAATTGTTAATTTAGTTGTCACCACAAGTTATTGGCTAGACAGATGTTTCTTATCGGAATCTGAATCTCCACAATTATGTTATTTTTTATTCAAAATGGTTTAAGTTGAATGATTCCATATGAAGAGAAATTTAAAAATTGTAAACTGGTTTTTATTTCAGTAAAACACAAAAATTTCAGTTATTTGTTTAGATAGTCCTTAAATTCAGAGCGACATTAAAAAAAAAAATTCTTGAGCTCTTCTGTGGCCGTTGCAATCAACTGTTAGTTTGATGTCAAAGCATAATTCGTGCAGAATCCAAGAGTTTCGATAAGCTCAATAGATTGATCAATTAACAAAGCTTGGGAACCACTGTACTTTGGGAAAGCAACAACTAACAGGTCCTGTCAGCTTGAACAAATAATTACAAGTTTTTAAATGTGATCCTGCCAATTTGAACCAAAGTTTAGCTAACTTATATCTGAACCGGAGTATTCTAGAAATAGCTTGTAAATGTTGTGATTACGGTAAAACTTGTTTTGCTTCATCACTATTAACTATATTTAATTTTATTTTTTTGAAGCTTCGGCTAATATCATAGACAGGGTCCCAAGCAAATCAATAACATTTCTTAGGTTTTCATGATAGTCAAACAAAAGGTGTTTACAAAAATCATATTTATATTTTTTAAATAACTTTATACATTTAACATATTCATTTTTGAAGGTTGTCATTTGTTTAAAATTCTGTTCTATGAACTAACATTGTTATATATTCTTATAGGAAAAAATAATATCATGGAACTGGTTGTAAATTGATAGCTAATATGCACAGAAATATCTATTGTCTATAGCTAAATGTGTAACTGTAATTGTAAACGATAAATCTATTAAATAGACAATTAAATTATACATAAATAAGTAATCATAACATTTAAAATTCATTATTACATGTTCGGAACATGAATACAACAATACATTAAATTAACAGAAAGAGTTACATATAAAAATAGGAAAATATATATGATACCATTTCATATATATGTCTTATGTATGTAAGTGTGAACATGTACACACACACATACACATATAACAAAATAATTACTTTTTCAATTGCTCAAGCAGTCCTTTGGATTGAATAAACTATAAAAAAGTTAAATATAATATAAATAATTAAAATCGAACACTAACAGGATTATGTTGGCGGAGGAAGAGCTTATGTCAGAGTGTAGTTGAGGTGACAGCCCTGATGCCATGAACAAGGAGACACGGTTGCGTATCCTCAGTAAGTAGCGTTAGGTGCTCGAGATAGTCAGCGTAATAGTTAGGATCTTCAGGAGGTGTAGAGAGGTACAGAAAGCTTATAGCAGTTTCACCAGATTTGGCTTTCATCAACTGGTTCACACTAATGCAGATAAATAAACCATTAGAATAGAAATATTAATTTGGAAGGAATGATTTCATTATGTAATGTTTAGTAAATTTTTGATGAAATATAAGGAAGCAAATGATTGCAGAATTGGATAAAATGAATTTTGAGTTTTTTATGAAACTGTAGGAAGGTTATTACATATTGCCCCTACAATTGGGTCAAAAATTTAAGCCTATAGTAGCAATTATATTGGTTGTTCAATTCAGAAACGACATATCTGATATTACATTGATGATCTTTTTATTTTTTAACTAAGTCATATTCTGAATTGTATCATGTTTGAATCTGATGTTTTATGGGAATAATGACATAAGCTAAAATAAAATTAGACGTTATGCTTATATGAAAAACTCTGGGACATACTTTTTTAAAGAATAACGAGAATTAATAGTCAATTTGACACTTGTCCAGGAATGTTAATAACAGATATGATAAACACATAAGATGAATTGGAAATAAATAAGAACACTCTTTACATGCGCTGAAAATGGTGTTTTAAAAATGCTAAAGATGGTAATGCGAATGTATCAGAAAGAAAAATAATCCATTATAATTAATATAAATATCTTGACAATGAAATAAACAGTTAACATACTTGGCTAAATAAGTGCTAGTGGTTTCATTATGCTTATCTAAAGCCACTTCACTTCCTCTCAAAAAAGCCTTTACTCTAGACCAAGTTTCCACCTGTAATAAGAACATTTTATTGAAAAAAAGTATTTTTAATAATGCAGGAATAATAATAATAATAGAGGAACGAGAATTTACAGAGTACTTTCGATTTATAATGATGACCCTCAAGAATAGTTTTTATACAAGAAAGCTATAAAAGCAAACAAAAATAACAACTACAACTAACCTAATAATGGTGAATGAATAACCTAAACTAATCTAGATATTAGTGGCAAATGAAAGGCGAGGAATTTAGATAGCTTTTAATTTTCATTTAAAGTTACTAATGCTTTAAAATAATATTCCGAAAGAAATAATATGAAATACTACAATAAAATTAATTAAGCAAATTCAAGCCCACTTTTTTCCAACTCATGTAAAAATATAAATGTGAGGTGACCTGTGGTCTTATGGTAAGCATAACAACCTCCTGCGCCCAAGATCCCGGGTTCGTTGACCAGCAGGTAGCCCTAGGATTTTTTAAAAGGAAATAAAAAATCCTTGCTTATTCCCTCCTTCCAAAGGGACATAAAATGGATGTCCCAATCCTGTACGATGTCAGGTACTCGTTAAAGATCTCTATTCTGATTATACCCGAATAGGAAAAATTTACAAATCCCACTGTAACATAATCCGATAAGCCATAGCAGCATAAAGTGATGTTAAAGAATAAACAAAAATACATGTTAAGATATTCTTTATAAATTGAACTTTCATAACACAAAATTTTCTATAAAAATTAATCAATAGAAATAATTATATGTAAACAAATGCTCCGTGTTGATGTATTATTCTTTCATAAAATTATTTTAAACATTGTGAGGTGTTTCATATTTTCAGGATCATTCCTGCTATATTATTTATAATATAAATTTTGCTGGTTAATTCATTAATATTCTAACCCATTGGTATAATATATACAAAAACGTATGATCATTTTTAAAAGTAATTTATTTATCTTTCCAAGGTGTGATTATATTTCTTCAGCTTTAAAATTTATTAATTTTTCACTTACAAGTTTTTCTTTTGGTTAATTATATATTGATTAGGGAGTAGATTGGCACAGTGGTAGAGCACTGAGTTGACATGCCGAAAGTCCTGGGTTCAAATCCCACTTGCTGTTTAGACTTTTATTTAATCTGTTAGTGGGCTGGGGAAGGATCGTATGGGGTCTGGGACTCCCATGGGGCTCACCCAACCTCTATAAAGTGGATACCCAAAATAAGAGGGAACATTTTTTTGGTTGAGCATGATCTAGGACAAATCACCTCCCAGCACAACCATTGTCCAAGAAACAGAACAGCCTTTACTATGTACTGAACCCCAGATACTTCATGGGTTGTAATGGTGGTATAGGAAAAAAACATTATATATATATATGTATACATCGATTTAACCAGGCAAATTCTTCCCCAAAGTTGTAAATTTCTATTGTTCTTAAATGATTAAATGTTCCTTTATTAATTTTTGTTTTTATTTTAAGAAAATTAGTAAAAGGAAACTAATCTGAACTCAAAGAACTAATGACATAATTTATAGAAAAACAAATAATACTTATGTATGACTTATTCCCTTACCGGTTCTATATCAGCTTTTATCCTCAAGCTTTCCAGTAGCAATTTAAATTCAGTATTGGGAGCTCTACGCGAGTTGAAATCGGTGATTCCTGAAGTAGGTCCTTGGCCTTCACAAAGTAGAACCCTCACCCTCAGATGCTTCCAACCATTGACCTGTAATTTAGAATGATTTTTTAAATTCAATATTAAATTATTTGTTTTATTTAAATTAATATAAAGTACACATTATTACATCAATTTTAGTTAATATTAAATTGTTTATAAATAGAAGGTTTACATACTTATAACTAAATGAGTTAGTAAATTCTTTGTACTATTAAAATTAATAATTGTAAATATTTAGGGAGCGGGATGACTCAGTGGTGGAGGACTGAGGTGCCGTGTCGAAGGTTATGGATTCAAATTTGAGAGACTATATAAAAAAATAACAAAGTAATAGAAAAACTGAGGAAACACAGAGAAATATTTTACACATACACAGTAAGAGAATGGGAAACTCAAGAATGGCAAAGAAACTCAACATAATAACAAAGTGTAAACGAGGCATTGAATACAAGAGGTCAACAGGGACATCAACAGTTCAATATAGAAAATCTTTAATATTCCACCGACTACCAAAATAAAATTATAAAAATGAATTTCGAACAGATTATTGTAGCAATCTGGAAAAAAATAAACAGATATTGGGAAGTAAAAAAGAAAAACATTCAATGATAAAATCGCGAATTTAAGTTCAAGCACTTTCCTCAAGGGGAGCAATTGCTATAATAATAATTATTATTAAATATTTTTATTTTGAAGAGAAAAGTTATGCCCAGCGCCGGGATTCGAACCCGGGTCTCCCACAATCCTTGTTTGTACTTCGGTCAAACATATCCATTCTCTTCACTGATAATTATTATTATTTATCACCGTTACCGACAAGGTTATTTTTTTTTTTTTTGCTTTTTCCCCAATAGGGGTGGCATTGGTATATTCTATACAGCAATATCTGAATTATATGAAAGTTATATTCTCAGTAAGCCCAATCACTTTGTTGGTACTGCTATAATTTATTATTTTAAGTGTATTTGTTATTATATAAATTTTTGCACCACACATATGTATATAAATATCCATATACATACACACACACTCACATACATAATACAAAAACATATAAATGTATTATATATTTTTGTTAATTGTTTTCAAATATTCCTGAAGGTTACACATTTTTTCATGATAGGATAATTTTAATATTTCTTCTTCTTCCCTCCTGATGAGGCCCACGTGCCAATTTCAATTCAATTTTAATATTTCATCATAAACAAATTTTTTTTTCAAATTTAAATTCTTGGGTATTATTTCTCATTGTTGTATGTACACTGGACATTCAAGTATAATATGATTAAGGGTCTCATTATGATTACACTTTTAACATTTAGGACTTTGTTTTAGGCCTATCTTACATAAATAATTGTTGCAAATTCCATGATTTGTTCTCAGTCTAATATAAGTTTTTATTGTATCTTTTCCTATATTTATACTTGCGAACCAGTTTTCTAAAATTTTTCGGAAATATCGATTTTGAAAAGTTATCCCGATATTGACTCTGCCAACTTTCTACCTCATCTAATTTAATGATTTTATAATAATCTGTTTACGGTATTTTAGTGTCTATTTGTTGGCCAGAAACAAAAATCGCACAACCCAATTCATCTTTGATTCTTGAACCATCGGTATAAATATATATGCATAGTGGGGCCACTTGTCAGCAAGCAAGGCTTTTATACTAGGGGCTAGCATTGAATGGGGCAATGAATTTTTACCTACTTTTATTTTTCATATTAAATTTTTGCAATAGCATTTCATATTGAGGAATATTTTTATTTGAATATAGTTCACTTAGTGATTGAAGGTATTTAATAAAACTATTATGTACTAAAAAGGAGTGTACTTCTTTTTCTGCAAGTATGGCTTATTTAGCATGAGAACACTAAGATTTACTACTTTATTGTAGCATTTCTGATTACTTGCAAAGCCTTCAAAAAGAATTCTGTCTGTTAGTAGTTGTCTTCTGAATTTAAGAGGTGGTTCACTAGCTTCATTTAATAAGGCGTCTATTGGGTTGGACTTAAGCGCTCCTAAGCAAATTCTTATGCTCCTATTATGGATTACATCTTATGCAAATGTGTATAAGGAGCCTCTCCATACATCGCTGCTCCATAATCGAATATAGATCTTATCACACTCCTATAAAATAATAAAGAAATATTAGGATCTGCTCCCCATTTACTCTTGTTACTTTTTTTTCAGATCGCTTTACGAGTTCGTGAATGTGTTTTCAGACTCCAATTTAGTTTTTGTTTAAAATAGACTCCTAAGAATTTCATGGTATGGACACTTGTGTAGTTAGTCCCAGCTAGTTGAATTTGGTCCAGCTTAGTTGAAGTGGAAATGCATGTACTCTACTGAATGGGCACACAATGGATTTGGAAGTTGAAATTGTCATTCCAGTGCCTAGTTCCCAACTCCTTAAACCTCTTACTGATTTGTCTAATAACTCTACACACCTATTAATATCTCTGTGAGAAGTATATATGTCATCGGCAAATTGTAAGATAGAAACCTCTTGAGGTAGGTATTTTCTTATGTCGGCTGAAAATATTGCAAAAAGTAAACTACTCAGAATGCCTCCCTGAGGTAAACCTACTTGGGCTATTATGGTTATGACTATTTTATTTGATATTTTTAATGATATTCTTCTATCGTTGATCAAATTTATTATTGTTTCAACATATTTAATGGGGAAATCCATGTCTTTCATTTTATAATACAGAATATGTAACGGAACAGTGTCATGCTTTACCAATGTCTAAAAATAAAGCGACTGCTTTTTGTCCAGCCATGAGTGCCGTGTGCATGTCCGTATTTAATTCTAGAAGACAATCCATTGTTGATTTACCTTTGCGAAAACCAAACTGATAATTTGGTAATTTACTTTGGGATTCTAACCGCCATTCCATTCGGTGCTTTATCATCCTTTCAAATGTTTTTAGTACACATGAGCTTAAGGAGATTGGTCTATATGATGAAGCGTTATTTGGATCTTTATCTGGTTTCAAGATTGGAATGATACAGAACTCCTTCCATGATTGGGGGACTACCTTTGTTTGCCAAACGTCGTTTAGGATTTATAATCAATACACCTTAATTTTTTGAGGAAGTTTACTTAACATTATGTAACGTAAATTGTCTAGTCCTGGAGCGGTATTTGGATTATTTTTTAAAGATATTGTTAGTTCTTCCATGGTGAAATATTTCATAAGTTGAAAACTTTTTGCTATTGTTAATATTAGCGACATTTTTGAAAATGACTAACAGAGGGGCCAGTGTATCCATAAATTTGTCGTTCACAACAGGTAATCGGTTACTAGTTTTTCGATTATTAAGTATAGCCAGTTTATGCCAAATATCTTTCATCGGGAAAGATTATAGATCTTGCGCAGAACTGTCGCCAGGAGTACTTTTGTTTTTCTCTTGTCTTTTGAAATCCGCATCTGCTTTTTTGTATGATAGAAATATTTTAAAATTTGGAGCACTTTTGTATATTTTGAAGGCATTTTTTCTGTTTTGATGAGAAACACTACATTCTTTATCACATCAACTTCTACTAAATTTATGTTTGTAAACTTGTTTATAAGCTGGTATTATCTTTAAACAGAAATTATTTAAAAATTCCATAAGCTGGTCATATGTAGGATTATCCGGTAAAAGATGACTATTATTTGTGATGAATGTTTCGTATTCCTCCCAATTTGCAGCTTTTATTTGCCACTTTCTCGTGGATTTGCTCATGTCACAATCATAGATATTTATATTATGAATTTCCATCACTATGGCCAAGGAGGTTATTTAAGGCATTAAAAAATACATAAAGATTTCAAAACTATTTACCATGTTGACAATGCATGCTAATTGTAGCATAAATAAAGTAGTTGTGTCAAAAAGGTCATTCATTGAAGGTTTGAAAAAATTAACAGGCCAAACATCAATGTACTTGTAAGCACCTGACCTAAAAAATAATAAAATAAAATAATTTAAATATAATATAATATATCAATATTATAATATATATTTAAATATTATAATGATATAATTTAAATATTTTATAAATATAATTAAAAATGAGTATTTTACGTAAGTATTACTTTTTATTAATACCAATTTTAAATGAGCTGAAAAAATTAGTGCAGACAGCGGAACAATATTATAAAATACAGGATGGAAATAGTTAGGGGTGCAGTAAAAAAAAAACACAGCAAATAAGTTGAAACCTATTATATAATATATGTGCCGACATTACAGTCTATTCTGTTTTTGTCTGTTTTCTCATAGCCCTGAAGATGACCTACACAGTAGATCGAAACATCGGCACATATATAATATAATAGGTTTCAACTTATTTGCTGTGTTTTTTTTTACTGCACCCCCAACTATTTCCATCCTATATTAGTACCTACCAGTCAACGAATTTCTTTCCTAGTTAAATATTATAAAATGTTCATACAACTTTTTATTTGATCAGTTTTATTTAATAATTAGTAGGATTCAAACAGAGAACTTAAATGTGAGTCTGGGCAAAAAGAAAAAGGTCTGAGAGCATCTTAAGAGTCAATATACACAACTACTAAACACAAAAAAAGCTTACTTGATTTGAAGTTTACTATAATTCTGGAAATTCCTTGCAATGCAAATGTTCTTCTGCATCCTCAATATATCACTAATAAGATAAACATATTCTTGAATATCAACTTGGCTTTCAGTATCCCTTAATGGAAAAAGTGATTCGTCTTCCTTTTCAAATTTATCAGTCAGAAATTCGGAACCAGGACTGGAACATTACAAAATCTTCACTAGATAATAATTTTTTTTTTACTAAACTAATTATATTTTCTCTACTTACATCTGGAAAAGATCTAGAGGCTTTTGATTATCTCTAAATCCTAAAACAATTGTGTTTGGTTTCATAGCACCAAGTCCAGCTAAATGCGAAAGATGATTGAGACCGTCACGAACACTCCTGGCCACAGTTAGCTCTATGAATGCCTTTACCTGTAAAATAATAATTCTATATTTCTGTAAAACAAAAATTAAATAATTGAAAAAACTGTATCACTACAATCCATGAAAACATGATGATGACTGTAAGGTTGTGCAAGGAGGCTATGTGGCTCATCACATCCACAGTACTTATAATCTGGCCTAATATCAACTCTTTGAAGGCAATTTTTGTTATTATTATATAAATTATAAATATAAATATTATTATTATAATTAATATATTATTATAAATAATTAAAACATATAATTCAACAATAAAAAAAAAAAACTAATCTCAAAATTCTATTTCCGATTTTTTGGTAATTGTAAGAATATGAGGTGATTGGATACTTGGGATCTGAAGGTGGTAAGAATATTGAAACGATGAATGGAAGATGTAATCGAATTTCACAGGGACACGGATTTGGATATTGAATTTGTTTGTTTTTAAAATTAATTTATCATTTTCACTATGTAATTCAGGAATGATTTGAAATTATTAATAAAGTATATGAATAAAAACAAAGTGTTATAATTGTTTTTATTAATTGTTCTGTTACATAACAAAAAAATGCTGCATTTTACGAAACAGTATTATTTTATACTAACCTTCAAATGATCAACAAGTGAAAGCCAGTGTGGGTACTGTATTCCAGCAGGATCCGTCGGAAATTCTGAAAATTCCTTTCCAGCAATCACATGACCCAATACATACAAACCTGACTTTTTCATGTCGTTAGTAAAGTGTATAAGTGGTGTAGAGCTCCTTGGGTTCTTAACAAGCAGCAAAACCTGCGGCCTCCAAAATTTAACATGATCTTTTCGAGAATCCAACATAAGAAGATATTTTCGAACCTACAATAAAAGTGTGGTAAACATTTTAGATTTTGGAATTTCATTTTGATTCTTATCTAATACACTGGACTGCAATACTATGTAATTATCATCTTTGAAAAAACCCAGCTTCCAGTCAATTCATTTATTCTTTCAAACAATGACGTTTCGATATATAACATAATCATATAAAACTCACTTTACTTTATAGATCAAAGTTTAAGCCATTTGTAGACTATTGATCATGGAGGATAGCTGATCCTCAAGAAAATGAAAAAAAAAAATTTTAAATTATTACTATACATTTTTAAGAGGTATCTTTGCTTGGTTTTTGCTAACTGTTTGGGACAAGTTTTTTTGGTTTTGTTTTTAGATTTGTGATTGTTGTTTTTTTTTGCAGATTTTTGACTTGTAACTTTTTGGAGTTATATTAGGATGTTGATGTTTTTAAAATGTTGAAAATGACATTTAAGTGTCGAAACTTCATTGTTTGAAAGAATAAATGAATTGACTGGAAGCTGGTTTTTTTTTTTTCAAAGATAATAATTTTGGAATTTTTAAAGACAAAGGGAAAACATATTTTAGTATTACTTGCTAAATGAAGATGATTCGATTTTTTCTATTGTTCTGGTAAACAGGGAAGGAAATAAGGAACAGTATAAATCTATCAAATAGTTTTCTAATTTAATAATAGTTTTCTACCTGATGGAATATCAATGCTTGTGTGAGGGATCCCCAACCTGCTGTTTGGGAAGAAGGTGAGAAAAGATGAAGCAGGACAATAAGTAAGAAGCAGAGTACAATGGATGAAACTGCGTAAAGAGCGTTGATCACAAACATCATAACCAAAGTACCTATCAGCCCAATTAATGCAGTCCACCAAGAAAAGTATTTAAAAGAAGGCCTGAAAATACCATTTGTTGACTCAATCACTTACAAATTTTGTGAATAATACAATAATGTATAAATTAAAGTAATGTACGATAATTAATAAAGTAATGAATTATTAAAATTTTTAATTATAAATATATTTATATCTATTCTAAAAAAGTAATTTTAGCTACCCAAGGAATTAATTTTCAGAAATAATGTTTTAAGAATATACATTTTTGTAAAAATGTGATGTTTCATACCATTAATAAAACAATAAAATTTTCATCATGCCAATCAATGTATATATATATATATATATATATATTTATTCAAATAAATTTAAATTTTAAACCGACATGACAAGTATTCGAAACAGCCATTTCACAAAAAGTTATTCAAGATTAATCCAAGTCAAAATGAATATGATTCACAAGGTCCTCTGAATTATAATATTAATTAAATAGAATCTAAAAAAATATAAATAAACAGGAACTTTATGTTATCACGAAATAGAAAAGGCTTGACAATAATAAGATGATACTGGCTGGCTTTTTGTGATACAACACAGTACCTTTCATTAGAATGTTGACCTTGCCCAAAATGAAAAAAATCAAATATCTGTTGGATAGACACCACTTTGGATGGTATGCTTGTCTATGGTTATTGGTTATAATATGCCTTAATACTTTCTGTTCAAATATATCAATAAATCAGATATAATCTTGCACTAAGTCAAGGATGCACATACAAGCTCAACATGGATTCTTTAATTTTAAAGAATTATTCTGAAATCATGACATAGTCAGCAAAAATATTTTAAAAATCACCATTATTCTGTTTTGTATAATGTTTAACTGTGCATATAAAATATTTTAATGAACATTAATCAAGTATCTTCTAACTACAGGTAGAAACAAAATATATTTATTCTGAAGTTGGAAATAAAAAACATTAAATTAAATATTGTCAATTCACTAGTTCCTTTATAT
Organism: Troilus luridus; assembly: GCA_964056705.1. Lineage (NCBI taxonomy): Eukaryota > Metazoa > Arthropoda > Insecta > Hemiptera > Pentatomidae > Troilus > Troilus luridus. The sequence continues at coordinate 74,066,609 of OZ057416.1, read as the reverse complement.
CATTTCTTCTCAAGTACTCATCATCCCCTAATTTATAATAGCAAAATTAATTATTAGAATTGCCTAATAGTAAATCAGACTATGGTTTAAATAGTCTGAAAAATTCAGGTAGTCAAAATACAATTTTAACTACCGATATCTACAATGAGAATAATCAATTCATCTACAAGAGAAAAAAATTGGTATACCAATCAATAAATGTGAAGTAACTTAATGAAATTCAAATTAATAATTAATATTACCTAAAATTAGGCGCAGAAGTAAGATCAAGACCAAGACATGCAAGATTTGTAGCAAAATAAGACAATAGGAACAGTACTGAGTTAATTTGTGCAATTACGTTTAGAGAACCAATGAATAACATTGCCTGCACTAGAGCCCAAGAAAATACTACAGCTGCAACCGGGTTACCATTGCATGTTCCTCTCGTGATCCACTTAAGCAATCGTCCTGTTTGTAAAGCACGGATTCCAATTTTAGCATGAAAGTACAAAATCCAAACAAAGGGTATTACCATAACTTAAAATTAAATATTATTAACTGATTAACTGCTATTCCGTAAGTCTAGCCAGTTAGTAGCTTAAATTATAAACAAAAGCAAAGCTATAAATATGGTACTACTACTGTAATTAAATGTTCAATTTACCATAAATATTATCTTTGGCAAGGGCTTCTAATACTCTTGAAGAGCCAATGAGGTTACTGAGAGAAGCGGAAAATGTAGCAGTCAAACTTCCTAATGTTATAAAGATAGGAACGAGGTTGATCGGCATCATATAAAAGAAATTGTTGGCCAGCAAAAAATGGCTACAAGTGGCAGCGCTCAAAACCGACACAGTGATGTATGATACGAAAGTAAAGAATACAGCAGACATTGTACCCCATGGGATGCTATGGCCAGGCTCCTTTAATTCACCTGAAACAAAGTATACAGATAGTATATTTGTAATTCTATAATAAACCAACATAGGAAATAAATGAGGTTTATTTATTTTATTATCCGTAATTTATTTTATCCAGATAAAACTATCAGCAGTAGAATTAACATCTAAGTGGTATGATAAACTTAGTATTCAATTTTTAACAGCCATTTACGTCTTATTCTTTAGTAAAAAAGTGAAATCACCTTTTCCACCATCTTTTCATTTATTTCTGTTTGGCATATGTTTTTTCTAATTACAATATCTTGCAGAATAATTTTCAAGCTGAAAGTATCAGAAAATACTTAACGTCAATTGGCCTAAGTCATGATAGATAAAAATTCTATCTTTTATTTGGATATTACCTTAATGGACATATGCAGGATTTGTTTTTGTACCCAGGAAAGGCCTGAATTAGCAAAAATTGGCCAATTTTTTGAGCCCACGACACTTGCTATATAACTATGTACATATTTATATAGCGGGGTTGCTCAGTAAGAAGAGTGCTTAGTTGCTACATTGAAGATTCTGGGTTAAAATTTAGCAGTGCCAAATAAATCATTTAATGTATTAACAGACATGGATGGAATGTATGGAACCTACAGACCCTCATGGCCCTACAAAGTGGATACCCTTAATAGAGGAAAAAACCTGGCAGTAGGGCATGCCTCTTGGACAAACCACTTCTCTGCATAACCATGGTTATAGAAAAAGTACAATCTCTATCATTTATGATGTAAGAAACCCAAGATCCTTCTTAGATGGGTTTATATGTATATAAATACTCAAGAAGCCCCAAATGTAAACCATCTTTACTCAGCGTATTCCACTTTGGGGGCTATATGTATACTGAAATAGATATATTTTTTCATGTTTTAAGTAGGTTTAACTTAAACTAAAAGCAATATGTTACTAGATGCTTGCATAATTTGATAACTTATTTAATAGGCCGACATACCTGACATATTTGCTCCAGCCATTATTCCTGTTACACCTGAGAACAAGACTCCAAACACAGCAGCAAAATCAGGAATTTCTCCATTTTTGGAAGTGTAATCCTTTGTATAATGCTGATATAGGTTGCTATTTAAAGTATCCCAATTTAATCCAGTATAACTTCCGTTCACTAGGTAAGTAGCATTCTGAACTAACTGGTTTTCTTCCGGAATAGGAACCTAGAAAATAATGTTTCAAATCCAAGTTAGTAAACTTTTTAGAATAATGGATTTTCATCCAATTTAAATTGATTTAAGATAAATGTCTTATAAGGGATATGTAATAATAAATATAATCTGTTAACAAAAAAAACAAACGCATAACATGTACTAACATGATATAATGGTTATCACAGGCAGAATAAGAAGGGAATATTTGTTTTAATATTTTCCATATTAAACAAAAAGGGGAAATATTAAAATGTAGTTTTAATAATTGAAATACAATTTTTTTTAATTTGTTATTTTTAATTATTTTTTGGTGCTTTTAGCAAGTCTTTTTCAATATCTAGATATATTAATTAATTTTATAAAAAATATGGAACTATAATTGCTCAAATGAATAAACTAAATAAAGATGTGGTACACTAATAATTATGTATTATAATGTTTTTTAATGTTACCTCAAAAGGATTCATATAGATAAAGCTTAAGACAACAGATCCGAGAGATAGGCAAACTACAATGAAAATAACAACACTGATTTTTGCAAACATTCCAGCTCCAATCAGACAAACTAGCAGGTTTAAAAAATTTAAAAATGAGCAGTACATGAATCTGTACCATCCACCATCACGTAGTTCATGTCCTTTCCAAGTAAGATACCCTGAAAACCAATCATAAAGTTAATTAAATTTAAATTGATTTATTATTATTAAATTTATATTAAATTGGACATTAAATAATGCCCAACATGTCTGGCCAGCATTTTTAACACAGTTCTTTTGTCAAGCAGAGAGAGATTTACGTAAATTCTATTACTTCATTTGTCAAGTAAAGACAGATTTTCTTTTTTCTATTATTTGTAAGACTTAAGGCTTCTTTGTTGGAATATTGAAATAAATCATTTTAATAACAAGCACCTATTTGATTTTAGGTTTTATGTTGCCTCACTTAATTTTAAAAAATTTACATTGCTCAAGGAAAATGAGAAATTAGTCTAGATTCCAAAATTATATCTGCTGTTCAGGGTCAGCTTGGCATAAGAACTCTTTCTCTGAAGCAACCATCCCTAGACCAAACCTCTGGCCTGCTATTGAAATCCTGAAATACTCCAATGTGATTTCTGATAGAAGTGCACAGGATAGGGTCGTCCTCCTAGGCCCTGCTGTTGTGAGTTCAAGTAGGCTGACGGGCTTAACATGCCTAAGGGGGGGTATGCTTGAGGAATCATCCTGAGACCAGGATTCAAACTCATAACATTTGGGTTTGCAAGCAGGTGCACATTTACAAGTGTGTAAAACCCCCTAAAACCTATATATTTCTTTATATTTTATATGAAAGAATGGTATATATAATGTCATAAAATATTTATATTGTATACATTATCCAGAATTAACATTGCTAGTACAAATCCAGAATATTATGATCTAAGAGTGTTTCACTGGTACTATCCAGGCGAATTTGTTAATTAAATAATTAACTGTTCTGTATTAAAGTTTTAAGTTTGTACTCATTAGAATTATTTAAGTCATTTCTGTTTTAATTAAATTAAAAGTTGTAGGCCACTTTCACTATTTAACATCACTCAAGTGATAAGGAAAATCCCATGATTTATTAGTAACATTCAGGGCCTTACTGCAATTATAGTTATTCCTGTTTTAATAAGATCACAGCTGTCGACATCAACCCACTCAGGAGATACAATCTATACAATACAATGTATAAACACATAAACAATATATCGGTGATATTTTCAGTAGCTTAAATGATTGCAAATTTCACAGTAGAATAAGACCTGTAGAAACAATTAGTTACCACAAATTTCTTAACATTAAACTAATGTGGCACTCTGAACTCACTTATTCAAACTGAAGAAAAAAATATTGACTAAATGTACATAAAATCTACCTGATGGGCCGAAATTCTCCACAAAACCTTCTGCACAGCCAAAGATGTATAGAGCACTACTAACAATGTTAGCAACAAAGAATAATGTGCCAATAGAACCACCAAATTCAGGGCCAAGAGTTCTACTTATCATAACTAAAATGAACTGTTAAGTAAAATATATTTATATATATATATATATATATATATATATATATATATATATATATATATATATATATATATATATATATATAACCATTGAATAAATAATGACTAAAATAATAATAAAACAAACTATAATTATGCCAAATACCATCTTAAAACTATGGTTAAATATTAAAGTTATATTAGTTCAATCTAGTAATAGAAAAGAATAATATAAATGGGTAATAATATATCAAGGCTTAATTCAACAAAAGTGGACTCTTGTTATGACACGAGCCAAGGAAAAAAGAAGCGACCTTAAATAATGGAATAAATGTAAACCACATAAACATAAATTTAATAAAAATATAAAGAAGTTCTTGAACTATTTATGCACATGTATACAATAAAAGATGCTGAATTAAATATTGATATTTAAAACAACAATAGTAAGTAGTGAAAATGTTTTAAAAAGTGATTACAGTTTAATTACTTTTTTGTTAAGGATACTTATCTTGAATGACTTATGATTAGAGTGAGATATTGTTCATAAATTCAATTTATTATGTATAATTTTTTTTTGCTGGGAGTGGTACTTAAATAAAAATCATAAAATATAAAAAAAAAGTCAAATTTGACAAAAGATGAGAAGCAAAAAATATGAAATCATAATTTAATGACATTGTCAAAGAATATATAAGAGTGAGGAATATATAAGCCTTGTAGAACATTTAATTTAGTTTGTTCTTATTCGTTTTTCACAAGACTAACCATTCTCCAGTTTTAGAACGGATAGGGAAGTGGAGCATAAAACCTAGTGCTGGTGTCTCAAGTTATTAAAAATATAAAAAAAGTGAAAAAACTTTTGTCATATTTTTGGATTTATTATATATATATATATATACATATGCTTGATGCTATTAATTAATGCTTTGCACTAACAAAGAATGACTTGACTTTTGTGTTAACACCTTTTATTAAGTCTAGCATTGCTAGTTTGGAATCCTTGAGGTATGAGTATGATTCTAAGAATGGATTTACAATTTTTTTCAAAATCAACTTTTCGAACAGGTCCACTTTTATGAACAACGGAATAGTTACTTGAATAAAGAAGTAGTTTCAAGAAATATTTATTGCAATTTTCCCCTTCTAAAAATGCAATGTTTAATTTACTTGACACATCAAGGGTCAATCATGAATTTGAAGGTCATGCAATTATGTTGTAGTTAGATAAGAGACTGATTTGAAAAAAATTGAGATTTTTAAAGAATATGCAAGTATATTTCAGCAAACATTTAAATTAATTAAATGGGTTGTTAGAAAAGGAAGCAGAAAAGGTTAAAAAGAATCAAATTTAATTTGAGCAACACTAAATTTGAATTCTATTAATTCAATTCTGTTCTTTACATTATCAAAATAAGTATTTATTTATTTTAATATTAATAAAATGTCCCCCCCCCCAAACAAATAGGGAACCATGAATTATACTTGATGTTATTTTCAATAATCCTTTCACATCCATTGAATGCAATGAGAATGTTTTAAATGTTGAGCCTTTAAATTATATATATTAATCACTATTATCATTTGTATATAAGAAAATGAATTGGATACTAGAAAAAATTCAAATTATAAACATAAATCACCAAATAAATGATAAGGATACAATAAGCACCACCCCCTTCAACAGCACCATTCGTCGAGATAGCACAAATAGATGTAACGGTGAATACAAGAATACTGTAAGCAATTAAAAACTGGATTAACGTAACTAATAGTCCTGCATTTCCAACAATGTACCCTGAAAAAACAAAAGCATAATTTTTATTAAACTTACATAGTGGCCTACATATAAAACATCAATAATTAAAGCACAGAGTTATTATTAAAACTAATTTAATACCAATTCTCAGGAATAGTAAGGCACTGAACATGGACAGTGCAACAGGGCTGAAAACACCTGCAAATGTCCCAAGAGTTCTTCCACCAGCGGCATCACCATCACTTTGGCCAAACTCGACATATCCATCTTCATTGGACTTGCTATTTCTAATACAATCAATTCCAAATATACCTCTAATTCGTTTGTAGACAATATCAGGAAGTGTCATCGGTTTGGCAGAGCCAAATCTCTCATTAATATTAGAATCATTTATACTACCAGTATTTTCCATTATTATGACTTCTTCATTAGAGGGCATGAGTCAAATAAATAAAACTATTAAATGCTTTAAGTATGGGAATGTAGAATTAACAAGGGAGTCAGGTACAAATATCACATTTCCACAACATAAATCTGTACAGAAATAAACACTTGGGGGGTTAAAATAACATGACACAGGTGTGAGGAAAGCACTAATAAATACTGAATAAATAATTACTGTCAATAGTACATATAACCATCCCCCCAAGACTTGTGCAGACAACCACAAAAGGTTGTCAAAAGTGAGTCAGAAAGTACACATGGAAGCGCTGCTGTTGCGATCCGCTTTTCAATGCACTCGGCGGGAAATTCAATTTTAACCCATTTTTCAACCTTACCTTTATTTCCGTTTGTGATCTAACTATATTTAACTTCACATTCTCCTAAGAATAGAGCTCAGAGCGAGGTATTATGATCTTAATGATCTTAATGATCAATAACGGTCAGTCTTTTTTATTATTTTTTTTTAAGGCTTACTTTTTTTTAATACGGGGAGGATTTTTCAGCGGAATAATAAATTATTCTTTTATGGTTGACTTATTGTGTGTCGAATTTTGATTAAAATGCAAGTCCTAGTTTAAGTACATTAATATGCAATACAAAAGTAGTTAAAGAGTACTTTTTATAATCACTCAGCATAGTTGAACTGGTGAATCAATGAGCCTGAAGTGGGTCAATTTAATACGAATTCATTTTACTAGCAAACAAATGATTTTCAAATCGAATAAAATACTTTTGCACATAAATGTATCGATAGATAATATATTTGCTGTTAATTTTTTTGTTTAGATTAAAAAAAAAGGTTCATAAATAAATTATGTCTTTGACTTGGTTTTCAAAAAAATTCAAGTCTAAACTCGTCTTGATGAAAAAAACACCTACACGAAAGGAGGCGATATTTTTTTAACGGAATTTTGCTATCACTGAAACTTATCACCAACAAAACAGCTTGTATGTAAACGATTATTGCTTAAATTTATCAAACGTATATTGTAAATAATTCTTTATCATTCGCTTCTGATAAGGTGGCATGGCCATTATCGTGTTTGATAAGTACTATATTTTTTCTGTATATTAACAGACTGACTTAAAAATATATATAAATGCATTATTCTAAATAATAATGATAATGAAGTTTTCAGTTTAATTGACCAATATGAATATACGTTTCTACTTATACATTTTTTCGATTTCATTATTTTGATATTTCTTTTAATAATTTTTAAATGATCTACGAATATGTTTCAATAATTTTCGATTAAGCTTTAGTATGCATATGTAGCGTATGGTGTGTAGTTTATAGCAGTAATAATTCCTTTTATATTATTTAAAGTATTAATAAATGTTGGTCGTGAATGAAGAGCCTTCATTCATTCATTACTTCACCTCTGGACCTGAAGTACCTTTTATATAAAGCAGATTTTAATAAAAACAGTTTAGAACTAAATACATTTTTATTGTATTATGTAACAGATTCTAGTAAAGAGAGAGGCTTGGTGCAAGTAAGAGGTAAGTCTCCGTGACCCCGGCAAAGGCCATGTTTATTTTTGGAATGGATATTTCATGTTGCTGGAGGGTTAGATCAATGAGTTTTTGCTGAGTAGTAGATTTTAAAAGATGTTTTTTGGGGTGCTTGTTAATCTTTTAAGGAAAAAATTTAGGATTTTTTTCAAAATTTGGTATGAAAAAATTATGCAGAAGTTGATTAAAATTCTTGAGTCGCGCATCAAATAACTTTACTATACACCGGTGATCACTCAAAGATAAATTACAACAGCTAGTAATCGTAATATGTGCACTTTTATTTCTGACATCTTAATGAGGTCCCATGAAAATTGAATTATTCGAAGTAATTCACGAAAAAAATGTTTCCTGCCTAGTTAATCTCTAAATACAGTCGTCAGTGAACATTGAATGATGTAGGTCCAGCGCTGTAGAACTATTTCACTGTGACTGATCACATTAAAAAAAACAAAAAACTGCTGATCCATATGATAGTCCGAGTGGCCATGTAGAAATATGTGTCTTATCAGCGGGGTGGCTCAGTGGCATAGCGCTGAGTTGCTATGATAAGGATCCCGGGTCCAAATCCGGCTGTGATGGATATATTATTTATTCTGTTTACAGCGGGAGATGGATCATATAGGATCTAGGACCCTTCTGGGGCCCACCCAGCCTCTATAAAATATAAAAATAGGATACCCAAAATAAGGGGAAAAATCTGGCAGTTGAGCGTGACCAAGGACAAGTCACCTCCTTGCAGAACCGTTGTCCATGAAACAGTACAGTCTCTACCATGTACTGAACCCCCAGACCCTTCATGGGTTGAAGTGGTGCAGGTTTTTTTTTTTTTTTTTTTTTAAAGTCATATGTTGGACCCCGTGGTATCTGCAGAACTTCCTTAGGGTCTATAAAATGGGTACCCATGATTGGGAGAAAAACCTGACAGTAGAGCGTGATCTTGTACTAGTCACTTCTGTGGACAACTGTTCTCTTTTGTTCAAATAGTACAATCTCTAGAATGTATCCAATCATGAGTTGTTGTGGTACAGATTTCTTTAATGAAAAAAAACTAAGCCAAAAATTGACGTCTACCGTCACGAAGCTTCCGCAATGGGTGCAAACCAAACATTTTATCTTCGGATTTTTTTCAGTTATTGACTTATAACTCCAAAACGCTATATATAATAGAAATAATTTATATTTAAAGAATAAAAATACACTAAATAATAAGTATCTAATATTATAAAATCAATGCAGGAATATGGTCTAATCTGAAAGTTCAAATACATTAATTTTACTAACTTTACTAAGAAATTCAATATCTACTTTGATAATTATTCCGCAGGCTGCCGCTTCGAGTTGAGTCACAAGTTTTAACTTTTCATCCATTTTCCTTTTAATATTTTTCAAAAATACAAGCGATGAATGAGCTTATGTATAGAAAAGAGAATGTAATTAAAGGAAACGTGTATACTTCGATAATCATTTCATCTGGAAATGAACGTTTCAACAAACATATCATTTGGACTTCGCAATGCTAGTTGAAACTTTTATTTCTTGATGAAATGATTATCGAAATCTACTCATGTATTTTTTGATAATAATAAAAATGAAACCAATAAGCAGTTGAAACTTGTAACTCAACTGGAAACGACAACCTGCGGAAGATGCCTCGACTTTTAAATTATTTTATCACGGAAACGGCTATTCTAAATTTTAAAAAACCTTTCAAATAAAGTTGAATAACTATTTGCTGACAGAATAAATTATATTAAAAAAATGTCGGGGTGGGAGTGAAAATAACTTTTGGAAAGTACGAAATTATTTATTAAAGACCAACCCACTGCTTGAGTCATAAGTGTGGGACTTTCGTCTCTCCCACACTAGCGGCTATCAAGCTCTGCAATGTGGGTCGAACCGTTCGTTCCTAATGTGAGAAGTTATTCTCTTTTCTTCTCTCTCTTCTATGTTAATCCCCTCCACAAAACTTTTAGAGGTTCAAACTTTATGATTATTGAGTATTTCGAAGATAAATACTATACAGCCTCTTTAATAGGTTAATGACTCACTGAATGTTAATGAGTGCTTCGCCATAAAGATATCTTTCTGGATGTTATGAAAATGTTTCTATTTATTTTGGTGATTTTTAAATATGACTCCGAAGCATCTTAGCGATAGTTTACTTTTTAAGAGTAGAAAATTAATAAAGGATTAGCCTCTTATATCAGGATATGTTTCTACTTATATTATTTAATATCACTATTTCATCATTCTATATTCTACCTCCATTCTCAAACCATAATTTTACTTATATTTCTATACGTTCGTTGTATATTTACATCATATTTATATTTATACCACTTCATTCTATGTGTATACATTTTAAAACTCCCCTTACTTATATTTTCTACTTTCCATGTTCATTTTACTTTTCTACCTGTTATACTCTAGATTTATATCTTTACTTTCTACATTTCTTTTTCCTTTATTTACTCTTTGACATCATTTTTGTTATATTTTCTTTCAATTTACTTATGAATGTTCCTAGGAGTCTATTATCATGCATTTTATATTTTATCTATATTCTACTAGCTTTTCCATATTTTCCATCTCACCTCTGAAGTTTATACTTTTTCTTTTTGTAAACTTTCTGTTTACTTCCTTCTTTTATCTTTAAATTTTTTATGTAAATTTTTACATCCTTTCTGTACATTTACTCTGTAATATTTTTATTCATATGTCCCCCTCACTTTTTTGTTCTAAATTTCTATTACTCTGCATAAAATTTTTTATATTATCATATACTTGATACTGCAATGTTTTTACTTTTGTTGTTTTGTATATTTTTCTTTCTTAGCCCTGAAGATGACCCACAAAGTGGGTCGAAACGTCGGCACAAAATAAAATAAGTACCCACTTATTTAGTGTTTAATTTGACTGCACCCCCAACTATTTCTTTCCTTATATCAGGATATGTTTCGCTAGGAACCACCATTTCGAGTTATAAATAAAAAACTGCCAAGGGTTATCAAATTAAAAACCATTTTTACTCGTTAGGTATTAATAAATGTTCGAGTATATATTAAAGGTTTTTGTTATTGATCGTTTTTAAAACCAACTATAGTGGTTTGAAAATTTGCCCTGCCTGCGATTTTTGCCTTTAATCACAAATGGAAAATTTTATAATATATGGAAATGGTTTTTTATTTTTCGACAGTTATTTAAAGATTTCCGGGGAAGTTTAGAATACTGGATAGCTCTTTTTACACCTGTTTCGAAAACTGTCGGCATCAGTTCCGCAGATTGTCGTTTTGAGTTAAGTCACTAGTTTTAACTTTTCATTGGTCCGTTTTTTAACATTCTCGAAAATAAAAATAATCGTGAGTTTTAGTATGGAAAAATGAGTTTGGTCATGGGATATATGAATGTCAAGAAATAAATGTTTCAACAAAAATTTCGATGCATACATAACATATCATTGTTGCTACATCCATTTCTCGATTACCGAAATATACACATTTTCCACAACTACATCATTTTTTCTACACTGAAGCTCGTGGTTATTTGTATTTTTGGAGAATATTAAAAAGAAAACGAATGAACAGTTAAAACTTTTTGTGACTCAAGTCGAATCGACAACCTGCGGAAATGACACCGACTGTTTTCGAACGAGGTGTAAAAAGAGCTTTCCCCGTAGAAAGAGAAAAGTAAATAAACATTTCTGTATAATATAAAAATTCCCTTTAGTTATTAAAGACAAACAATGGAGGAAATAAACATTTCTAAACCCCTGCTGTTTGTTTTAAAAATTATCAGTATCAAGAAGCCCTTTCCGATCACTAAAACCGAACGAGTAAAACAAATTTCTGTTACTTTATATTATCATTTTCAGTAATTATTAAAATTTCAAATTGTAAAACTAATTGGAGCAACTATTGAAGATCAACAAATTATATTGTTACGATCAGAGAGACAAGAGGGACCGGCTGAGAGGATTAGACGAGCTGTGGGATTAAGCGGAAGGGATCAAAGAACGGTGTAGAACTTTCTGGATCAACCTGGATGAAACGAGACAATTCTCGATCTTCCGAGAAGTGCCCCAACCCGACCTACCTTGCTTATATAAAAAGCCCAGGTGTTTCGGCGGAGTGAGTATTAGTCTGTGATAAGCCAGTCTGTAGTAAGTGAGTAATGCTGTGACAGTACTGTTGTGATAGTCCGTGTGAGTGACAGTTAGTGGCCGTGTAATAAGTGTAATAAACTGTGTGTCAGTTTCTCATATTTGGAGAGTTTTACGTTCGGTGGACTTTAATTAGCGAACTGTAAGTCTTAAATTGTAGTTGTTAACTATAGTGTAGTATTAATGTATTTGTACAAATTTATATAAATAGTTTAGTTATTTAGTATTAGCAATATCTTATATTATTTAAGTAATTAGATAACAGTTAGGCCTAGGTTATAATCTGTAGAATATTGTTATTGTAAATTGATATTAGTTTAATAAGTTAATTGTTTTAAATAATTTCCTTGTAATCTTTTTAATTTATTAATAAATATTAGTAACTAGAATTTAGTAATAGTTTAGTTCATTTTACACCCAGTAGCACGTAACAATATTTTATAATTATCGGATAGATTTTGACTTACAGTCGCCCAAGTTGTATGTATTTTTTATTCTCAAATATAAATTTTCTACTTATTCATGCTTATAATGTTTTTTGTTTTTCTCTTGTAAAGCGATGCATCCAAATTTTTACATTTTACGTCTAAAACTTAAAGGTTCCATGCTGGACAGTGGAATCATTGTTAAACCACAATGTATACATTGAACCCTACTTAACCATACACAAATATAAAATTATATTTTTTAATTATATCGAGTTCTTCTTTCATCTTGTCTTCTGATATACTTTTGGAAAATAATAAATATGTCGCTATACAATACATATTTTATTTATTTTTAATAAATAAGATTCACATTATTTTTATACTTTGGGTTCAGAGCCTTAGAGAAGTAAGAAATGGTCATATTATCTCATTACTTTGATTTCCCTTCTCTCCTGAGTAGACTCCTTTGATGTAGATCAAGATAGATTTAAAGAAAGTCAGTCCTCTGCACATCGCTCGACCCAGATCATCTTCTATAGTTAGGATATCATGAATTATATAAGACTCTGCAATTTCAAATCCATCATTATCTTCGGAAAGAACTTCCGTTTCCGGGATAGAAGCACTCATAGAGAAATCTGTAAAAAAAAGTTGAATAAGTCGTATGTATATAAATGTTTTTCTATCAATGTTTTTCTCTTCGTAAAGATACGAAGAGCGAAATATATATAATTAAATAAAATTGTATTATTTTATATTAAAATATGCCAAGAAAAAGTTAATTAATTAAATAATGTTAAATGTCCAATTATTTCTAGTATTTGAATAAGTTTGGTAGAGAGTATTGTAAGTAGTCCAGGATCCATGGTCCATTTTTGCACTTGATTGCTATCAAGCTGAATCTTCGTGAATAGCTTCGTTTCGATAAGTCGCCCAACAATTTCCTGGGCGAAAATTCTCGATTGTGGTAGCTATAAGGAGGATAAAATATGTCGATTTGATGATTCTCAAAAATTTGTTACTAACTGGGTTTTTTTGTTAAATCTCAAGATTATTATCTAAATTATTTGAAAAAATATTTGTCCTACAAAATGTGTGGTTTGATCTAAGAATCCCCTTCTTCCAACATGTATCGATAACGAGGTCATCAAAAATGGTTACTAACCAGCTGATTTTTTTTTTACTCCTTCTTTTTTGACTTCATTATCGATACATGTTGGAAGGAGGGGACTCTTTGATCAAACCGTATGTTTTGTAGGGCAAATAATTTAGATAATTATCTTGAGATTTAACAAAAAAAAAAAAAACCCAGTTAGTAATAATTTTTTGAGAATCATCAAATGGACATATTTTATTCTTGCCACCTCTGTTAGCTACCACAATCAAGATTTTTCGCACATGAAATTGATAGGCGTCTCATCGAAACGAAGCTATTCACGAAGATTCAGTTTGATAGTAATCAAGTGCAAAAATGGACCATGGATCCTGTACTAGAGGGAGTAAGCACGAAAATAAAAAAAATATTTATTGCGTACCGATGTTTCGGGCTAAATTTTAGGCCTCTGGTGAAATACTTTGAAAAGAAAACTAGTATGGATCCATTTAAACCATGTTTCATTGTAATAGAATAGAACATAAATGCAATTTTATTCTAGACTATATAGGATAACAAACATGAACAGAAAAAAAAAATACACACATCTGTCCAGAAGAATACATAATACAAATCATAAGGCATTTACAAAAGTGTCGAAAAGGAAATAAAAAAAGAAGTACATTTCACGACAATTTACTAAGGAACTAAAAATAATAAATAAATAACAGAAAATAAATACATAAAATGTGCTGAAGCTACAAGAAACAAGGCTAAATAATAAATGCTGTAATTTACTAAAATGATCAATTTAAGCATAATAATAACTAAACCTGCTTAGGATCAGTTAGAGATTGAGAAGATGGTGGAAAAACAATGACTTAAATGAAGACTGAGAAGAAGAAACACGGATTGAGATATAAGGATGGATTGAGTTCCAGAAGGTAATAATTAAGAAGAAAATTTGTACTTCTATATGGATTGTTCATAATTAACTACGTCATTTTAATAATATTTATAAAATTCAAAGAAAAACAAAATATCCCCCTTACCTGTTAGGGTCAAGTACAAAAAAACAACACCGAAAATCGACATGATTCCTGATCTGGTTTCTGCTCGAATGCAAGTATAAGAATGATTTTCAAGTGTTAATGATAGTGCCTCTGTAATTAACTAAAGAATCAATTCATTACTAAATTCATTAATGAACATCACGTTTCTAATTTTTCAGCAAACAATGGGTGATGGCAGTGTCTATTTCTTCATGTATTGAGTTTACAAGAAAGTCGTTAACTATTTCATAATTTTCTTCCCTGTAACTATAAAACCAAATCAAACAATGTGGGAATGAAATTGTGTTTTTATTGTTATTAAACCGGGAACCTAGGAAAAAAAGGTAATATTTATATTTACATAATAATCAAAACTTAATTGTAGACGATTGGATATTTATGTTTATTTTACTTATTTTTAAGAATAAGAAGATGGATAATATTAAAAAATCTTTATACCAAACTCATTTAATGAAGAATTCTCAGAATAGACGGACGGTATTTATTGGGATATGATTAGACGTCATTGAGAACAAAGGAATTAAATCCGTCAAATGTCCTTGGATAATCTGGAAGCTTTCAAATAACTCTATTTTAATTTTTGCTACAAACCTACTCTTCTTCTACAATAACAAAGCGTTGTAAATTATTTCACTGAAAGCATTAAGCGTAATAGTTTGTTTTCTTTTTCGAGAAATTGAACGTTGCATTTCATTTCCAACAGATTTTTTCTACTTAGATGTTTCCTCTGTAGATTTCCTGAACCCGAAGGAATATCTTTTCTATTAAAATATTAAGCAATAATTATATTCAAAACCACCTTTGACCCAAATCAAATAAATCCCTGAATATATAAAACCCAATCCATTTGATTTCAATTAAAATGCGACGAAAGACCAATGCCTGCATTCCATGTAAAATAAATTCGTTTTAAATACGACCCAGTTTATTACGTACAAGTTCATCCTGTCTGAAAAATTTCTCCATAAATACTGTGTTGAGTATTCATTAAAGAATCGATCTCATTATTAATAAATCCATTTAATGAATGAATTTACTATTTTTAATAATGGTTCATCGAATTGATTTTTAAATTTAAAGGAATATTTAAGTGATTGAATTATACATGGATAATTGTAAGATTGGAACAATAGGGGCTGGGCCGCCATTAGGCGACCAGAGAGATTCTCTCCGTTGTTATTATTAATACATATTAAAAGAAAAGTTAATCATTTTTTCGTTTTTTAACGTTAACAGATATTTCATGTTAAAGAATACAATTGAAACTGAATACTTAAAAAAAGGCGTCAAAACCAAAAATCTATTCGTAGGCTTTGGGAACAAATAATTGTTCATTAAATATTTGTATCTAAAATCATTTAGTGTTAATTTCGAATAGCGAAAAATTCACAACACTGTTGCTTAAAACTGTTTAAGTTTTAAAATAACCGTGTTTCAAATCTTTTTACAAATTGGCGGGAAAATGCCTAGTTCTGGACTGAGATCAGAAATTAGTTTTTCATGTCCGAAGTTTCACATCAGTCCAATTCATGATGACATGGCGTCTTTAACATTATGAAGAAAAATTACAAAAAAAAGTAATTGATTACCTTATTTAGTATAAGTAAATAATTGTAAGCTTGAGCTAAAGAAAGTTGGAATAAAATTTCAGGCTGGATTGAGCTATATTTAAACACTAATCACTATATGTACGTATCGCTCATCAAAAGAACAATAACTCAAAAAACCTAATTTTTTAACAAAGGTATTTGAAAGTTCCATGTGAGTTAAAAACAAATAAAAATTGGGTCATTGGTAAAGCAAAGCATGCCTATTGTAATGATGGTATTGAAATTCTTTTATTAAACATTAAAAAAATGTTGGTAATTATTCCGCAGGTTGTCGTTTCGTTTTCAGTCACAACAAGATTTTAACTTTTCATTTGTTTCCCTTTTAATATTTTCCAAAAATACAAACTATTATTAGTTTTAGTATGGAAAAGACAATCTAATTATGGGAAATGTGTATACTTTGGTGATAATTTCATCTAAAAATGAACGTTTCAACAAACATATATCATCTATTCTTCGAAATGTTACTTGAAACTTTTATTTATTGATGAAATTATTATCACACAATAATTCGTATTTTTGGAAAATATTAAAAATTAAACGAATAAACAGTTAAAACTTGTAACTCAACTCAAAGTGACAACCTGCGGAATAATTACCTGTTAAAATCAGGAGTTGAAGTGAAAATAATTGATTAATGGTTCAATTTAATTTTTTTTTAAATCTCAGTTCTAAAAGTCAGGCCAAATGTTAAAAATACATTAGTAATAAATGTTCGTTAATATTTTTTTTAAACTATAATTATAAAATAAATAAAAAAATGCTGTTACTTACATTTAGCGGAATTTGAATAAATAATTATAATATAGTAACAACTTATAACAGTTATTAATGTGGACTTGGTATTCATATTATATATTTGTATATATGCAAACATAAGTGTCTTACCTTCCATAAAAATGAAACGATTTCCTGTGCTGAATCTTTATATTTCTCAAATAAGAAAAACCTTATCCACAGATTAATAATGTTGGACTAGTAGAATTATATTGATTCCTTCCCTACCGAATGTTGGATGCATACTTTAAAACTGAATTCCAGCATTGATCTAAAAGCACACCTTTAAATGTAAGTTTAGCTAGGCTATTCTTTTTCCTTTCATGTTAGATTCTAAGAATGGGCATAAGTGTGAGTGAAAGAATACTTCTTTGATGATTCCATACGCTGGAAAAAGTGTTGATGGAACTTTTTGGCAAACATTAAGAAAGGAATAAAAAATCTTGATGTAAATTTTCAGTTGAGTAACTTTTATTCCAACGTCTGGCATTTTTGCCACTTGTAGGTAGTAAGTGTTAGGGAATCAAAGGAATAAAAGTTTCATTAGAATGGTTTTTAATTTGTTTTGTTTTATATTATTATTTTTACTTTTTGTAAGTTAAATTCTAATGGTTACAATGAAAATATGAAATGCCACAATCCAGACTGAAAAAGTTCCATTGATGAATAGTTTTTATCTAATATGGAAGCTTATAGTGGCTTGATTGGAAATGCCTATGTCTTCGAATACTATAAATGTAGACTATAAAAAAAAAACTAGGTTAGAAAGACAGTTTTTATTAATTACATGTAATAATCTCTTGCATTATTCACCACTATTTTGTTCTAGGCAATATTTTTTTTCCCTGTAGCATCACTTTGGATTACACTACAACCTTCCCTACCTATGTCCAACCTTCTCTGGCCTTTCTTTATCCTGAAACTCTTCCAGATTTTCCACTATGTTTCCAAATTTACTTCCTTCTAGCATGCAAGACTCTGTAATGTTTAACATTTTAAATTTTTCTTTAAGCTTTTAGTCCATGTTGTCAGGGTGTTCTTTTTCCCAAAGTAGTAATTTATTATCATAAAACTCAAGAATATAAAATATTTCTAACATTGGTTGAATTTACTTCTAATTTATCACTCTTCATTAAAAGTAATATAAAAATGTTATTTTTAGTAAACGTCGCATTTGTGAAATAACCTGTACCACTACAACCCGTGAAAGGTCTGGGATTCAGCATATGATAGAGACTTTACTGTTTCTTGGACAACAGTTGTGATGGAGGTGATTTGTTCTGGATCACGCTCAACTGCCAGAAGTCTTTAAAAACGACAATTTCGTACCACTTTTCCATGAATAAATACTATTCTTTATTTTTTTTTATATTTAATTAATTTATTTTGTTGAGAAATTGATTGAAAGTACTAATGCTTCTTTCAATGCCAGGAATGTATTTAAGATTGCCCTGAACAACCAACTGACATTCTCCATTGGCATGACTGAGCTGAAAATGTTTCATATGTATTTATTTTGAATCTCTTGAACAGCTATTTTGAATTCTTAAGCTAGTCTTTACCAGTCTCTTACCTCAGGCCTTTAGGCTCTCATTTAATCCTATTTTCAGTTTTTTGTAAACAGTCATTAGAAAAAAAATAATATATTGGTTGTTTTGGTTTTATAATTTTTTTTAATTTTATTTATTTTCAGGCCTTAGTATAAAAAAAATGTTATGTTTAACAAATGGAAAAAATCAGTACGGAATACTTGAGTTTTCTTGAAAACTTTGGTTGATCTGCTCATTCCATTGAAATTGCTAATATGATTTTTGAGCACCATATTGATTAGCAGCGTTTGATTAATCTTCAAATCAGGGATGTTAATGGGCTGAAAAAAAAATTAAATTATAATTTGATAATATTTCTAATATCATATATATATATATATATAATCTAATAATTATTAAAATATTTATAATATACCTTAGAAATTAATGTTTGCTTTTCCTACTGTTGTACTGAATTTAATTAATATTTTTATTATACTTTAATATTTGTTTACAATGTACTATTACAATGCAAATAACTCTCTCTCTCTCTCTCTCTCTCTCTCTCTCTCTCTCTCTATATATATATATATATATATATATATATATATATATATATATGTATATATATATATATATATATAAATATATATATATATACGTACACCTATATATAGATACGACAATATTTTATAATGTTCCCGTAGGCTTCCGCGGTTGTTGATATTCTTCTTCCGGGATGGATTGTGCCATTTCAGTGCTATTAACTAAGCTTTCGCTCATCGTGCTGTGAGCTTCTTCAGGGTTAGTCAGTTAATGACTGACTGTCAGTTATTAACTGACTAACCCTGAAGAAGCTCACAGCATTATGAGCAAAAGCTTGGTTAATAGCAAGAATAAAATATTCTTCTTCCAGGATGGACCGTGTCATGTCGGTGCTATTAACCAAGCTTTTGCTCACCATGCTGTGAGCTTGGTTAATATTACCTACATGGCACAGTCCATCCCGGAAGAGGAATATTTTATAATGTTGGATAAAAAACAGTAACTTGGAAATTTACCATCTCAATTATTAATAGTACTTTTAATTATTGTTTGAAATGCATTCAGTTAAGATTTGGATTGTGTACATATAAACATGTTCTCTATTTCCTTATCTAATGGCCATATAACTATATTAGCATTTTTTACTGTATATAAAAAAAGTAAATAAAAACTATGACTATAACACAGAAAGGGTATCAGATAAAGTACTTATTAGGGACCATACTACTTACAAGCCGATTTATATTTAATCGGCTTATTAAAGTTATTTGGCTCTACTGGCAGTTTTATTCCTCCATCCAATAAAGGGTGCCAACTTTATGTTGGGTGAGCCCCAGGAGGTTCTCCAGATCCTACAGAGTCAATCTATGTGTTTAACAGATCAGCAATTCAGTGCTTTACACACTTTGCTACCCTGCTTCCAAGACATATATTTAATTATCATTAATAATATTAGTCTTAACATTTATTGGAGTTAAAAGTATTATTTAAATAATCAGTACATTAATCATGGCTAAGAACATTGAATAAACCAAAACAGTTTATGTTATCTGGAGAGTTCAAATTTGATAAAAAAGAAGTAATAGAAAGATGTTCAATAGTCTTACTATTTTCTGTTTTTGGTATCAGAAAATTTGATACAAAATTAAAATAACAGAACAGACATATTTACAATAAAAAGAAATAAGCTTTTGGAAAAATAAGTGAATAAATAATAGCATAAATAATTAAAAAAAACAAAGAAACAATGGTATTATTATGAATGAGGAATATTTACAGTAGTTCATCAATCGGTCAATTTGAATATATCTATAAATTATTTATTGATTATAAAGCATCTGATTGGGAATTTAGAAGATGTAGGAAAAGTTTGTATTTAAATGAGGTTACAGAAGACGCATGACAGATATTGAGAGGAAGAGAGTTCCAAAGAGAGATAGAACGGGCTAGAAAGGAACGCTCAAAAGTTTTGCTTCTGTGGGACCGGATATAAAGAACAGAAGGGCGAGATCTTGTGCCCTGGGATTGGATATAGGATTTGAATTGTAGGAGACTATAGATATAAGATGGATGTTGTGAGTTGATAGTTTGATATAAGAAAGAACAAAGGAAGTAAAGTCTACGGATAGAAGGGAAAGCCACTTTACCTCAGCGTACCGGCGAGACACATGAGACCTCCTCGGGGCGTCGAAGACAAATCGAAGTGAACAGTTCATAATTCGCCTCAACCTCTCCTCGAGCCTGATCGAGAGGCCACCATATGCCACACAACCATAGTCAAAGTGAGGAAAGATAAAAGAAGTGATGAGGAGCTTACGTATGGGTAAGTGTTAGAAGTGAGTGTTAGAAGATGCCTGGAACGGTGAAATAACTTTAGAGAGCTTATTGCTCGGCGGGAAATTTGGGAAATGTGGGGTTTCCATGAGAGGGATTGGTCGAAAATGATCACGAGGTTTTTAACAAAGGGATTGAAGGCAATAGGGTGATCATTTAAGGTTAATTGGGGAAGTGAGTTAATAGTTTTTAGATCACCAATCAAACCAATTTCATCTCTGTAATATTAAAAAAAAAAAACTCATACCACTACAACCCATGAAGGGGTTTAGGTTCAGTATGTGGTGGAGAATGTCTTGTTTCTTGGACAACAGTTGTGCAGGAAGGTGATTTGTCCTTGATCAAGCTCAACCGCCAGATTTCCCCCCCCCCCTATTTTGTGTCACCACTTTATAGAATCTGGGTCTGCCTCAGGAGGGCCCCATATCCCAAAGGATCCATCCCCAGTTGCTAACAGATAAAATAAAATCTTCCAGCAGCTGGATTTGAACCTAGGACCTTCGGCACGGAAACTCAGTGCTCTACCAATGAGCCACTCCACTGTATGGTATTTATAAAAAAAAAAAACTGTACTACTACAACCCATGAACAGGTCTGGGGTTCAGTACATGGTAGGGACTGTACTGTTTCAAGGACAATGATTGTGCAGGGAGGTGATTTGTCCTAGTTGGTTTGTTTGTTCATGTAACGTCACTTAATGCTGCTATGGCTAATCGGACGATGCTACATTGGGAGCTCTAAATTTTGCCTATCCAGGTTTAATTAGGATAGGGATTTTTGACGAGTACCTGAAATCATACAGACTCGAGACCCCTGTTTAACGTCCCTTCCGAAGGACGGGGTAACTAAGGATTTTTTACTCCCTTTAAAAAACCCTAGGGGCACCTGCCGGGCTACAAACCCGCAATCTCGGTCTTAGTAGTTTGTTACGCTAACCACTAGACCACAGGTCGCACCAATGTGATTTTGTGTGACTGTGTCCTAGATCACAGTCAACTGCCAGATCCCCCCCTTATTTTGGGTACCCACTTTATAGAGGCTGTGTGAGCCTCAGGAGAGTCTTTGATCCTATTTGATCCATCACCAGCTGCTGACAGACTAAATAAAAGCTTTGCCTGCGGCAGGATTTGAACCAGGATTTTCGGCATGGCAATTCAGTGCTCTACCACTGAGCCCCTCTCCTCCATAGTATTTATAGAGTCAACTACTTATTATTCAAGATATTTTACTGTAAATAATTCTTGTCTTTTTTCTTATTTTATGTATACTCATTTTTCTTTTCATATATTTTTGTATTTACTGTTTTACTTTTTCGTATTATCTATTGTAATTTTATTTTTTATATTCTTATATGTTCTATTTTTTTGTGAACTCACTTTGGCTGAACTCGGTATTATAAACACAATATATAACTTTAGATTCATGTTTGTAGTTCTATATAAACTTATTTGGAATCTGATTTGATCTATAAACTGCATTAGAATTCCAGTAATTCCATTTTTCTTACATGTGACTACTAACCATTGATCTAACATAAAATATAGTTAATATTTTGTTGAGGGCAGGTTGAGCATCAGAAGAGAGTGATTTCCCAGTCTTTATATCATTTTAATACCACAGGATTTAATGATTTGCTTTTGAATTATTTATCCCTTGTAAATATTACTGGTATATTGTCCGACAATTTAGTGAGGAAGAGGAAATTGGAGTTGGGGCTGGGGAGGTGTGATGGGTAATTGCCATTGCTTACCAATGTTATGGTGTGTTATTGGTTTTCCAGGATTTAAATAACTCTATTTTCTCAAATTTGCATGTTTCTTGATTTGTACGTATGTAAATACATAACATTTTGAAGTGGACCGTATTGGATTCATTGAATGTGATAAAATTCAATACTACCGTTTTATTTTTAGAGCTATGACAACTAACTTCAGTGTCATCAATCATAATTTAAAATTCCAAATTTATCTTCAAAGGTCATTTTGGACCTCAGTAAAGTGTCAGAATGTCTTATCTTGACATTCAAAGTATTTTAATTTTTTTATTCATGTATTTTGAAAAATCTTTTTTTTTTAGGTCGACTCGGAATTTTTTTTGTGAACACTGCTTAGATTTTTCATATGACCATAACATTGGAACTAACATTTGTTTTTAAAAAGAAATGTTTCGAAAACATATTCCTTCTATCTTAATCATAAAACTGACAGAATTAGTATTTATAGTAATAGTTGTTGAATATACTTTTTCATTGCAAATGAAAAATTATAAAACATGCTATTAAGTTATAACTAAATACTTTTTGCTAATATTGAGTTAGAAATCTGTCTCAAATCAACAAGACATTTTACCATGCAAGTTTTATTTCTATGTGTGGAGTAATTGCCATGCAATATTGACTTAATATATGATAATTAGATTATTAGAAGTAATATATTAGATCTACTGGTATTACGGTTGTAATATTTAAAAATTAGATTGATAATTATGAGTTTTTAGGGTATATTAAATGCAAAAAAACAATTAATTGGGTGTCTTAACAGTATATTTACAACCAACAAACATTTTACATTCATCCAGTGCTTGTTAATAATTATAGTGTATCATACAATTAAAAACTTCGTTGGTAAATTAAAATGTCAACATTCACAAATAATAAATATTTGCCCTAAATTAAATTTAAACTGATTACTTCATTTTTGCCTTGTTATATAAGATCAATTACATCTAATGACAATGATAAAAACCTATTATATATTATATTAAACAAATATTTTGTTAAAAACTGATAGTTCTAGTAAAATCTCTAAAAAATATAATTTAATACTTCAAGCTTAATAATAATTACTTTCTCAATTGTATTAGGAACTTGAAAGCTTTAATTAGGAGATATAGTTTATTGAGTAATTAAAAAAAGTGACAAATTGTATTATTAATTTGTAAATTAATTTACAATGCCATTGTAAATGTTTTAGTTATTTGTGTGTAAGTAAATCATTTTCATTTACGCAGGAAAATGAACAAAAACTCTATCAAAATACAAAAATAAATAATAGAAAATGTAACAAATTTAAATGAGCCAATATTTTGAAATCTTAGGTTTCATTGAATGATTTCTAGTAAAGAAATGTGAGCATAGTTAGATTTTTTTCTCATTTTATACATATTATGCTGTAGAAGATATCACATAAGCATGAGTTTAGGGATAATATTTAAATTATGACTAGCTCATTCAATTTCTTAAAATAGTGATTTTCAATTTACTTTATAGATGTATAAAATACTTTGAAGTACATAAAAAATCTTAATCTTACCTCTCTAAATTTTTGATTTTTTTTTTAACTTGGTTAATCATCTAAAAATATAATTCGATCACTGTTAGCATTTGCTGTTGCTTTGCTCGATGCTGAGGCTTTACCACCGCCCCCACCATAACTCGAGGCAGACGCTTTACTGCTGGCTGAGGCAGAGCTACCTCCCCACCCTCCTCCTGTTCCTCCTCCATAACCACCTCCGCCTAACACATCATCGATTAATTTATCATCTCCTTTGGATCCTCCAAATGATCCAGCACTGGCAGTAGCATCAGCTTTAGAGGCAGCATGACTTCCTCCGCCTGTAACAGATGAAGTTGCTGCAGCATTTGCATTTGCTTGTGATCCGCCACCTCCAAATCCTGAAAAACCTCCACTTTCTGCTTTTGCATCACTTTTACTGCTAGCAGAACTTCCACCAAAACCTCCACCACTACCACCATATCCACTACCTCCAGATAATCCACTACTACCACCATATCCACTACCTCCTGAATATCCATCACTTCCTCCAAAGCTTTGACCACCACTACCTCCATATCCACTACCTCCAGAAAATCCACCACCCCCAGCTTGTGCACTACTGTCAGCTTTACTAGATGCACTGCTTCCACCACTTCCTCCTCCTGCTTCAGCTTTTGCACTACTATCGGCTTTACTACCCCCAAAGCCTCCAAAACCACCACTTCCACCAAAGCTTTGACCACCCCCACCATAACCACTGCCTCCAGAATACCCTCCACTTCCTCCGCTCGATCCTCCTGAAAAGCTTCCTGCATCAGCTTTAGCACTACTTTCAGCTTTACTACCACCTCCACTACTTCCTCCAAATCCACCACTGCCTCCAAATCCGCCGCTTCCTCCAAAGCTTTGGCCACCACTTCCACCATAACCACTGCTACCACTACCACCACTACCACCATAACCAGCCCCTCCAGAAAATCCACCACCTCCTCCACTTGATAATCCTCCTGCGTCAGCTTTGGCGCTACTTTCAGCTTTACTACCACCTCCACTATTTCCTCCAAATCCACCACTGCCGCCACCACCACCACCATAACCACTACCACCATAACCAGCCCCTCCAGAAAATCCACCACTTCCTCCGCTCGATCCTCCTGAAAAACTTCCTGCATCAGCTTTAGCACTACTTTCAGCTTTACTACCACCTCCACTACTTCCTCCAAATCCACCACTGCCTCCAAAACCTCCGCTACCACTTAGGCCTTGACCAGCAGAGCCACCATAACCACCACCTCCAGAAAATCCACCACTTCCTCCGCTCGATCCTCCTGAAAAGCTTCCTGCATCAGCTTTAGCACTACTTTCAGCTTTACTACCACCTCCACTACTTCCTCCAAATCCACCACTGCCTCCAAAACCTCCGCTACCACTTAGGCCTTGACCAGCAGAGCCACCATAACCACCACCTCCAGAAAATCCACCACTTCCTCCGCTTGATCCTCCTGAAAAGCTTCCCGCATCAGCTTTAGCACTACTTTCAGCTTTACTACCACCTCCACTACTTCCTCCATAACCCCCAAAACCTCCAAATCCCTGACCTCCACTGCCCCCAAAACCTTGGCCTCCGCTCCCTCCAGAAAATCCTCCACTTCCCCCACTCGATCCTCCTGAAAAACTTCCTGCATCAGCTTTAGCACTACTTTCAGCTTTACTTCCACTGCTTCCTCCATAGCCTCCACTGCCTCCAAAACCTTGTCCCCCAGTACCCCCAGAAAATCCACCACCTTCTCCAGTTGATCCTCCAAAAAATCCTCCGGCTTCTGCCTTAGCATTACTATCGGCTTGGCTGCCTGCACTGCCACCACTATAACTATCAAAAAACCCACCTTGACCTCCTAACCCTCCCCCTGTTCCTGTTCCACTACCTCCACCATATCCTTGACCACTAAATCCGCTACCCACTCCTTTACCACCTCCTCCACCCCCACCATAACCTATTCCTGGACTACCTTGTCCATACCCACCACCACTGTGTGGATATTTAGGCTTAGGTACTACTTCAATGATTTCAATAATTTCATATCTTTGACCTGGTCTAATTCCACTTCCTGGTTGATAACCTTGATTATTGAGATAACCTCCCTGCCCATATCCACCACCACCACCATGACTACCATACAAATTTCCACCTCCTCCGATTATTTTACCACCGCTTATACCTCCAGATCCTGCGCTTGATGATGCGTCAGCTTTTGCTTCTGAATGACTGCCTGAGCCACCACTATAGCCGCCTCCTCCATGTCCTCCGCCTCCATAGCTGCTTCCTCCATGTCCTCCGCTACCGTAACCGCCTCCTCCATGTCCTCCGCCACCGTAGCCGCCTCCTCCTTGTACTCCTCCATAGCCTCCTCCACCGTGGCCTCCTGCTCCATAGCCACCTCCGCCGTGTCCTCCTGCTCCATAACCACCTCCGCCGTGTCCTCCTGCTCCATAGCCACCTCCGCCGTGACCTGCTCCACCGTAGCCACCTCCGTAGCCTTCTCCTAAGCCACTTCCACCATGTCCACCACCACCGTAGCCTCCTCCACCAAATCCACCTCCTACAGCTCCAGCTGAAGAACTTGCATCTGCTTTAGCAGAACTGCCTCCAAAACCTCCTCCATGTCCGCCGGCACTTGCACCAGCATCTGCATTTGCGGTAGAGCCACCATATCCACCTGCTCCTGCATTAGCATCAGCATGAGCATTTGCAGTCGCACCACCAAAACCACCTCCACCTGCTCCTGCGTTAGCTACGGCATTTGAAGTCCCAGAGCTGTATCCTCCTCCGCCTCCTCCTGCAGATGCAGAGCTTGAAGCGGAACTAGTAGCTTTTGCTCCCGAAGCACTTGATCCAGAGAATCCTGCTGTGAATCCTAAGGGTCCGAGGTGCGATCCTAAACTGAAGCTCTGGGCTTTAGAACCAGCTCCTCCACTAACAAGTCCTAATGGGTCCAATATGCTGCCACCACCTCCTGAAAGTAGGCCCCCCAGCAAACCCCGTCGTTCTCGACCTGCGAATGTTTATACAAAAATTAGAAATATGCATTCAACTCAAAGTCCATATATTCTAATTATTACAATCAGTTGGAGATGTATTTTAACTGTACATAGATAAATATAACACTAATTAATTTCATTAGATACTGTTACTTAAGTAGTCTTTTTTAACGCTCTAAAATTAATATTCTACAGTGGTTTCTATTAAGAGGACCAGTATGGGTTTCAATAGTGTGGCTTACGATAATTAATCCGTTAAAAAAATGTGGAGTTTTGATCTTTAAGTTGATTTTTTTTACATGGTACTGAACGTGATTGGACTAAAATATCGAGAATCCGTCAATCCTACCTAGGAGAGAGTACTAAATGTTCCCTCAGTTTTAGTAAAACTATATGTAACTAAAAGAAGTTTTGATTAGCTTAAAGTGACATACTGAATAAAATAACGATTTCGTTCTTGACAAGCTTCTCTGAAGTTGGCCACGTGGGGTGAACAAACTATAAATCAGTAAACTAAAGATTTGCGGCTAGTATGGAAGGAAATATCCCGATTAAATGTCCCCATTTTCAAGGTAGAAGTAATTTTTTGTAAAATAGAGTCTGTAACATAAACAATTGGTTGGGTTGACATAAACAAGGATGATTTGATTTATGAGTGTAGAAAATGATTAAAATCAGCCCTAAAAAGCATCAGTTGTGGCCGTCCCCACACTTTTTTACATTCATTAAAAATAAGTTGAGTTTAAGTACTGACTCTGCTAAAGTAAAGGAGCATTTATGAGGCTATAGCAATATTTGGTATGAGAATTTCGATTCCTTATAAACAGTTAGATCTTGTTTCGACGTGAATATGATCCTAGCAGATTGAAATTAGTCTTTCTTTATATCATTCGTGCCATAAAAACAAGAAACTAGAAGTTTTTTCATAATGCTAAGTTAGTATTAGAACTTGGGTGAATCGAGCCAGTTGAATGTGGTAAGGC
Organism: Troilus luridus; assembly: GCA_964056705.1. Lineage (NCBI taxonomy): Eukaryota > Metazoa > Arthropoda > Insecta > Hemiptera > Pentatomidae > Troilus > Troilus luridus. The sequence continues at coordinate 74,038,426 of OZ057416.1, read as the reverse complement.
AACAGACCGACCGACCTTAGCAAGACCATTACCACTTTAACGATGACGTAGGTGTTCTAATGTTTATAATTGTTTTCCGGATTGTGATTTATCTGCATTTCTATTTTTAAATTGAAAACCATAGTGAAAGTAAATTAAAGGATTTTAATTATTAACTTTAACGCATTTAACAAAAAGATGTAGTTATTTTATTCTTGAGCATCGCTCGTTATTGATTTACCAATCCACCCATCTTCACTATAATAAAAAATGAAATCATTATAGACTTAACAGAATCATATATATTTGATTGGAAAATAGTTGACTGGATAATTCTAATGATGGATCGAATTGGTCAGGGGTTGCAGTCAATGATAACACAAAGTAAGCAGGACTTATTTTTTAATTGTGCAAACGTTTCAGGCTACGGCGCAGGCCATCATCTTGGCTGTGGTGACTTGGCAACTGGATCCAGACCAGACCAATCCATCATATATATATATATCTTTGTATGTTTTGATAAAATAATCGATTTACCATACAAAAAGTTACCATTAATTTTGAAATGGAGTTTGTTGTATTCTACGGTGTATATATTTTTTTCAGAAAATATGTAGGTAAATTTATACGCTGGTTGAAACTAATTGAAGCCTTTAGAATCAAAATCGGATAACTCCAAAATTTCAAAAATTTTCTATTAAGAAACTTTGCCGCTTGATTTTTCATGGTTTTAGTCTGGTTCTGAACCTGACTAAACTAGCGGAAAATGTGAAAATTTCAATTTTTGAAATTCTGAGTTGTCCCATTGTGATCCTAGATGACTCAATTATATAAATAATTTTTCGTATGTTATTCTTTCATTCGTTTATAAATAACTACCATTTTCTTCTACTGGAAAATTCCAGAGAAAGCAAGCAGTTGAGGTTTCGTAGATAATTATTTTGTTTCTGTTAAGTTTTTATTGTTCCTTGGAGCTATGATTGATTTTCCTATCTTCTACTGTACATTTGGATCTCTGAAGTCCAAGTATTATTCCAGGTGAATGGGGAGCA